>CM062815.1:691875411-692319306 GCA_031772625.1 Pinus tabuliformis
GAAAAACTCAGCTTCAGGTGTCAAAGAACCTGCAAAATTTCAGGGGACATTATCAGCACCATCCATAACTGGGCCTCCGCTCCCTACAACAGCAAGCTACTAAATTCTCTATGGCAAATCCTTCCGGGTCTGCTTCTTTGGACAATTTGGAAGGAAAGGAATAAGTGAATCTTTAAGAATCAATGCACTCCCCTGGACATCATTTGGAGCAATTTATGCCAGAATATTCAAGAAACCTTGGCTCTCCAGAAATGGCAGGCAGATGATCTTCCCACTCAGGCATAGGAACGGAATATTTGGGAGAATTGGAATATCCGGATTCCGTCAGTTCAGGATGATCTCAACATCTCTACCACCACTTCTAGGCCTTCCACTCAATGGAATCCCCCTCCAATAGGTATGATCAAATTAAACTTTGATGGTGCCTCAAAAGGCAACCCAAGCAAGGCAGGCTATGGAGGCATATTCAGGAATCATGAAGGCACCCCTCTTTTAATTTATTTTGGATCAATTGGCGGGGATACGAATAACTCAGCAGAGTTGGAAGGACTATGGCAGGGACTTTGCTTGGCTCATCAACACAATTTTCACCCTGTTATAATTGAAGGGGATTCCCAAATCCTCATAAACATGGCTAATCAAATTCAACTGGGGACCCTGACTTCTAAAGTGGCTACTAGTTGGAGACTGGCGGCTCGTTTAGAACTCATTGAGCAATGGTTAAAAAACAGAAGAGCTCTCACCTTCAATCATGTCAAGAGGGAAGGCAACAAGGTTGCTGATCTTTTGGCAAATACAGGGGTAGACAATGATCAAGTACTCAGATCAGGATCCCTCACCATTCTTAATGATAGCACTCAATTATAGGAATGCACTGCCCTGGTGCACAAAGAAGAAAAACTCCCGGATGCGGGTGTTCACAAGGGATGATGTGATGGTAGAGAAAAGGGCTGGCAAGTGGCATAGCCACAGAGCCACCCGTAAGCTCACACATAGTGTAATAAAACTATCTCATAGCATTCATAAATGCCATTCAATGCGGCACTCAAACCAACTTACCAATGCCATCCCGCCTTGGCTCTACATCATGGAGATATCAGGTACTATTCAGCCCACGTCCACGTCTGTTTCTACTCCTTTGCCTCTGAATTGCAAGTGCCCCCTAGCTGTCGTGGAGCTAAGCACTCGCACGACAACAGGTAACTGAGGCAACATTATTTGCTGTATAGAATTCAGAAAGGGCAACCACTACTCACAGAGCCCGGTATGCAACCTGACCCTCGCTTCTGAGCCATCTAAGCCTTCTACCTCTGATTTCCACTCAGTTCCTCCTTCTCACAGTCAGTCCCTTTCTCCCCATGCCATTATGCCTCGACTGCGCTAGTGAATGCATAGCAGAAGGGGCAGCAGTAGAGGCAGAATGCTCCATTCTGCGCCCTCAATGGCCTCTGACTCCTCCTCCCCCTCGTCAAATTACTTCTCGACTCGTTATCCTGATACACATAGTGGCAGAGGTCACCCTCGCGCTGTTCACTCCCAGCCTTCGCAAACCTGTCCATCAGCCACTGCTCTCCCTTCTAGCTCTCAGCACTCCAACCATGCAGCTCAATTCACATACCAATGCTCTCTAGATTGACTTCTTATCAAGGCCACCATTACAATCACGTTTCAGGAGAAGTCGACCACCGATGAAGGACATCCCACTCGCGCAATGGAGAAGAATGATACTACTCAAGGTGAGCTGTCTGCAGTAGAGCAGAATTGAGAAACTCTGGCGAAGGAAGACACAGGTAAACTGTCGAAAGACGAGGATGACCTCGATGCCTACAGGTGTTTAATTCTTGAAGAACACCCATCAACACCAAATGACAACTAAATCAACACGCATCTTCAGATTCCACGTTCCTAGCACCCATTCCTATGGGTTTATTTTTGTATTTTTGAGCAAAATAGTTAGTTTTGAAACCGATTTCAATAGAATATCACTCCATGTTCAGAAGCTGGTTTCCCTGCGAGGGCAGCAAATTTATTTTGGATTGGACTAGTTTCCCTCTTCTTGGCAGTCTTCATTTTGTTTTTGTTGCAATATGCCATGAACCTTGGCTAAGAATTGCAGAGGCCAGAGCGTCCTTGTATCATTTTGTTACAGTAATAGATTTTAGACATACATAGAAAAAAAATATACATGAAAAATTCGGACCAGCCTTCTTACTCCTTTATATTTAACTATATTTATTTCTTACCATACATACCAGCTTTCTTACTTCTTTACATTTAACCAAGTTTAGTTTCTTACCCTACATATTCCTTCTCTGACCTATTTCATATTCACATGAGATAATCATGCAAGTAGAATCACTTGAAATAATAATAATAATAATAATATGTTCTTTAGTCATATGAAGATTTGTTTTTGCACCATGTAATAAATAAATTATTTAATAAGGTATCAGAATCCCCTAGAAACTATTAAATCTTTGTTATATTGGCAATAATGGAGTGTTACTATGTATCGGCGTATTAACACTTTCAAGTAGATGTAATGAAAATTATGAAGTTTCTTCCTAATTTATATTTACTTTTAAAAAATTTGGAAATATTTAAAATATATAATTTTTTATATATTTTTTTGTTGAGTCGAGAAGCTTATTCTACAGCCCAGTATGATGTGTAAAGCTGTCTGAAATTTTGCTCATGTGAGTAAAAAAAAAAAAAAAAAAAATTAACTATAAAAAACATTTAAATAATGTGAGCTCATAAAAAAATTTGCATGTAAAGATTAGTATTTAAGATAGATCTATGCTGGTTATATTGACATTCAATAATATTAGAATGTTACCTGGCAATGCTGGGATGTTACATTGCTATAATAAGCTAGTCAATATTGATGCTAAGAGGTTATGTAATGTTGGGATGTTACATTGCTATAGTAAGCTAGTCAATATTGATGCTAAGATGTTATGTTATCTTGAATAAATGTATAGCTATTAAGTAAGAAGGTCGAATTATTATGGACATTATAGAGAGGGCACAATTATAAAGTGGTCTCATAAGGTATAAAAATAGTTTTTATAATTTTATTTTAGTTTTTAATGAGTAAGGTTTAATATTTAATTTATTAAAAAAAATATTATGATTTATTTAAAAAGAAATATTAATTTGATATGGTATATATATATTGTTTAAAATGAATTACTTGCCTTAGCATGAAACTTGTATGTATAGAATTTTAAAAATTGCCTTAAAAAATACTTTAACAAAATTTAATTATAACAAAATTAAGACCCTAAATGAACCATTGCAATTGCTTCCACCAAGTATCTTCATTGAGTCAATTTCATGTAAATCTAGAGGTTTTCTAGGTGACATAGGTTTCAAAAGGACTTCATTGAGTTATTCTCGTGTAAATCTAGAGGATTTCTAGGTGACATAGGATTTCAAAAGGACATTTTGTGGAGGTAGGTTAATGAAGCTTGTTAAGCTCACGAACAAACCAAACAAGCAATGTAGGGCCAAATTCAATGTGTCTAATTCTAGGAACATCATGCAAAGGATAGTTATCTTTAACTAAGATTCATGTTCCCAATTGCATAGCTTTAGGATATGCATATTCCACATTGAATGTATCATTGGTACTATTAGCCTCCCATGTTTGGGTCATGAACTATGACTTTCATTTCTTTGCAAGTAGTGCTTCTCCAGTCACATTAGAGGGAGCTCCACCAATTCCTTAATTGATCCCCTCAATTCTCTCTAGGCTCCCTTCACCTCCTCAAGTGAGGCATGGAAGCCAAAAAAAACAATAATTTTCCATGGTGTAAATAGTGGGGGTATAACTATCTAAGAAAAAGAATGGCATGAAGAGGATATTTTCAACTTGCGAGAGAAAAGGGAATGAATAAAACAGGATACATCACCCTTGCTCCTTAATATCTAGGCTTCTAACCCACTAAGAGATTGCACCAAATAGGCCATCTTGTCTAGCTCAAAAGTGGATCCATCCCATAGCAGGAATGTGAAGGAATTCATACCTATGATTCTCATAATTAACTCTAAAGGGATTTGATTTAATGTTGCGAAGTATGAAGAAAGTGATGGGGAGGAGCACCAACTATCATTTTCGAGAAGCTTCCAACCTATAAACGAGGGTATGGATGTAGAACCCTTCCTATACTTTATAATCATTAAATTGATGGGATGAGACTTAGAACAATCATCTCCTCACCACCTTGTTTCAGCCATAATTCGCACTAGGACCATCAAGCTCCTAGATTTTCCATGACATCTTCTTTGTGGTTTATGATTGGTATAAAATTATTTCTTAGGAATATAATTGATATGACCCCATTCATTATATATTTCTTGCTACCCATTAAGAAGAGGGATTATATCCTCACTTCAAGGCATGAATGCTTCTTATTAAATTCCTATAATAATCGTCCTAGGAGTTTTTCTAGAGCCCAATAAATTTACTACTTGATAAGTTACTATAGCTTCAACCTCATTACTCATGGCATGTTTGGCCCCCATGTAAATGATACATAAATTTTACTTTATAATTTAAGATATCCACCCCCACCCCTCACAATTGACACACACCTAACTTTTCTCAATTTCCTTTCAAGGCCCCTTCAAAGAATAATATATATTAATGTTACTCTAAAATCCATTGCTCAAACTCTATTTTCACCATACATATTGTTCGACATTCGTAGTTCGATAGAAAAGAATAAATGTAGAAGCCAAGGGTTAAGGCTCGATTTCACAGTGATTTCAGTCAATTTATTTCATGCACCAAGTAATTAGTAGGCTAATCATTTTGTTTATCTCTTCATATTATCACCTCTTCCATTGAATTCCTTGATTTTTTAGCAATCTATGCTAGATTCAATTACTCATTTTGGAAGATGTAACAGTTTTGAGATAGCCATATTTTCCACAACAAAAACTTCTATAGTGTAGAACAAGAACCTTTTAGCAATGTTCATTTGGTTAGTTCTCTCAAATAGCTCCTCTCCTAAACTATCAAGAGATGTTTCTAGCCACAAAAGTGAGGAACCATGATTTGTAAATCCTATGTGAAAAAAACTTAAGACATGTTTGATGACCTTACAATCCACGAATAAGTGATGGTTTTTGGGGTACATTGCACTCAATAGTTCATTGGGACCTCCTTGAGATCTACACATTGGCCATCATTAGACCCTCTTCTATACATTATTAGGGGCACATATGACCACTTTTCATTCACTACTAGATATTCTCTATCATTTAGCCCATTTTTTGTTTTTAGGGTTTTTTATTTTTAGCAGGGAGTGCCGCCTAGGATGACATAAGGGACTGACTAGACTTTACATGAAGGATGACATAGTTGAGTACACTCCATTAGTTTGTATTACCTCATGAATAGGTTTCCTATAGTGATTATGCACTTCCTCCCTGCCACCTGGTTTTTAGCAACTTCCACCATTTTTCTCTTCTCCCCTTCTTAGTTGACTTTTAGCTAATTTTGGAGCTTAACTAGTTAGTTTTTTGCATGTGAGAGTTATGAATTAGTTCTAATTAATTTCTAACTCTACTTACTTTCAGTTCACTCTATTATTGGGTATTTTTCTAATTTTGGGTCTCCAGGTCTAATTTTGACTTACTTGCCAACTAGGAAAAGTGCTTTTGTAGTTAACTAAGTGCATGCACATGGAACTCCAACCTGATTTGAATTGGTTCTTCGTCCTAACAAGACTATATATTGTATTCATGTTTAGCAATAGTATATCATTAGATTTTATGAGAAATTCAATTTGTTACCTTGGTTCATTAGTCAATTTTTTATCAATTTTATTTTGCAAGTAACTAGTCCAATATTCTTTTACACTTAGATCCTATGATTGTACTTCAAATCCAATAATGGGATGATTCCTATTTGGACTTACAAAATATGCATATTGATGGCACTTATATTCCTCTTTTCCTTAAATTCTTATAGATAAGAAGTTTGTTGTACACCATCCACTAGTAGAAGAAGTAACTTTTCATATACCATATCTCCCAAAATTTTCTACAATATTTGAGGGAGAAGTTGAAAATTTAGAAGAGAAATCTCATAGCACATTTTGACATTGATCTGCTCTTTTTTATCCTTGTTGACATCTAATCATTGGGATTAGGTGTAAATAATAAATAAGGAGAATAGGAATATGAAGACACATTGGGAGGTGAAGCCCAAGAGTCTCTCCATCCATGTATGTATCCATGTGAAATGTTAACGCAAAATACAATTCGCATTGTGGATTTACCTCCAGGCTTGACATGGTATCAGAGCCAACCCCCAAATTAGTTTTTTTGTGTTGTAACTCCTACCATTGTCCTCATTTCTTTCCCTATCATTATTCTTTGTCCCTCTGTCCCTCTACCTAAATTTAGAGCCTTGAAGTCGTGTTGATGTAAATATGTTGTTGCGTTGAGGATGATAAGGTCATGGTCTCAATATGATCTTGAATCTGTTGTTGCGTTGTTGGCCTCTCCCTTTCAACTCCAGAGCCGACACTCTTTGTATAATCTGGTATGTGAAGACTGTAATCTTGTCTGCTTATTATGCAGTAGTTGTATGGGCCGTGATGGAAAGTTAAATGTTGTGTTGAATGTGTGCTCTCCATAATTCGGTACTATCGATGCTCTCCTTATTTACATGATTGAGAATTATGTACAAACTGTGCTCCCATTATATAATACTGTGGTCATGGATTCTTATTGCATAATGTTGTCACCATAACACCATACACCTTTGTTGTAATGCATTGTATGATCATTGTCCTTGTTGGTGTCTCCGTGCAAGAATATTGTCACACTTATATCACACTTTTGAATATCTGTTGAATGGCTTGAATACCACTCATCATACCTCTCTCCATACCGCATCATACCTCATTGTCTGCATTACTCTGCACGGTATATACCTCATGACCTGTCACGGGAAGACGATGTATATAACACGAAGTTGGCATATAATCACCGTGTATTAACTGCGTTTTTAATACATGTGTTTTTTTCATACCACACCATGGTTTTTTGCCACTGTATATCTCCGTAGGATACCACTGTGGTGCCACCAAATACCACAGTCCTCTTCCACACAATCCCAATCCACTCCTATGCATTGCATTTTTTAAAACTTTGATTTTAATACTCCGCCCCTCCAATGCCTCCATACCATGTTAGGGCCCCTCCATGTTGTCCACACAATCACACTATCCACGTTAGTCAAACGCCTCCATACCACTACATATCGTTGGCCTCCACGTTGTTGCATTTTTAATACATGCTATATACATTCCCCTCATATAACCCTCCCCCCAGATACTCCCTCCCCCACATACCACCTCCGCCAAAAAATACCTCTATCCTATATATATCATAATGCTTTTATTTACAAAAATGACCACCAGAAGTGCATTTTTTGCCACTGGAAGTGCAATTTGTTTTTTTGTAGTACATATATTTTTAAATGCATTCATTGATATCTATTGTTGAAGTAGTTCTCTCTGGGAAAGAGAACTATCCAGAATGGTCAAGGAAGATTAAACACACTCTCATTTTCAATGAGTTGTGGAACGCAGTTTGTGTAGGAGAAGGAGATGATGAACCTGCAAAGCCCACCTCAGATAAGGAGATCGCCATTTGGGAAAATAAGAATAGCAGGGAATATGCCTTGATTGAAACATCTGTAAATGAAGAGGTGAGTCTCCATATTTCACCATTTTCAAATGCTTTTGAAGCCTTACAGAAGTTGAAGGAACTCTATGACTCACACTCTAAACTTGAAGTTATCCCATTGATGATTAAATTGTTCAATATTGAATTGAAAAATGATGATCCTCTTGTTTTAGCATCAGAAGTAAGATCTATTATGCATGATATCAAAACCAATGGTGTTAAAATAGACATTTATCTCAAATATTTTGTCAAGGCACTATATCCCACTTACTCAAATTATCTTGAGTCATTACAAGCAAGTGGAAACCTCAAGGAGATTACCTTTGACTGCCTTGAGAAAAAGTTTGTTGAGAGAGAAAGCTTTTGGAAATAAGATAGCTCCTCAATCTTTTGAAGAAGTTGTGTCTTGCACATAGAGAGAAGAATCATGCTCAAGATTCTTCTAGAGGAAGAGGTGGTCGAAGAGGAAGAGGAAGAAAATATTTCAGAGGCAGGGAAGGAAGACACTTTCAAGTAGAAAAGTCTGATCTTCATTTCATATGTTGCAATAGAGATGGATATGATGCACCTACATGTAAGTTTCCTTGTGATAGAATTGGGTCCTTGTGATAGAATTGGGAAGGAAATAAATCAAGCCAAAGGTAAAACCAATGACAAAGAGAAAGTTAAACCACCTAAATCTGCTCACTATGTTGTGGTACATTGTAATATTGGAGTAACTGAAGACTTGTTCAATGCTTCACTTGCTTCTTGGAAAAATGATTGGTTGCTTGATTCAGGGGCAACATGCCACATGAATTTTAGAAGAGATTTTTTGGAATAATTTACTGACAATGTTGATGGAGAAGTATACTTTGCAAAAAAATCAAAACTCAGGCCATCAGGGATTGGCACAATTAGGCTCAAATGGCCTAGTCCTCCAGACTTTCTTTTGCATGATGTTTTATATCTCCCATAGCTGAGGAGAAACTTGTTGTCTTTGGTCCACATCCTCCATCAAGGACACTCCATTCATATGTTTGATGGCAAGGTTGAGGTCAAAAAATCATTAGATCACTCACTTGTCATGACGGGGATAAAAAAAGAAAAATTTATGAAGCTGCAAGGTACCTATATTCGTGCACAAAACTTCTCATATAGTTCTCATTATGATGAAGGTACATTTCCATCAAGTCTTTTATGACATGCTAGATTTGGACATTTGAACTATGACAACCTTTGTATGTTGAAGAAAAATGGTGTTACTGGTTTGCCTACAATTCCTAGGAAACATAAGGAATGTGATGCTTATATTATAGGAAAGCATAGCAAACGGTCTTTTCATGATTCACATTCTAGAGCACATAGAAAACTTGAACTCATTCATTTAGATTTATGTGGTCCAATTCCTATTCCTTCTGCAAATGGAAATAAATATATGATGACATTTATTGATGACTACACCAGAATGTGTTGGGTTTATTTATTGAATAACAAATCTGATGCTTTTCAAACATTCAAGAACTTTCATGCATGGATTGAAAATGATGCACAATCTCATATTGGCTCTATTCGCACTAATAATGGAAAAGAATACACTTCAAATGAATTTTAAAACTATCTTCGCCAGCATGGGATCAAACATCAAGCAAATGTGCCTTATAATCCCCAACGGAATAGAGTAGTTGAAAGAATGAACAAGACAATCTTAAATAAGGTGTGTTCCATGATGTTTTTCAAGAATGTAAAATTGATGTTTTGGGCTGATGGAGTTCTATGTGTTGTGTATGTAAAGAATAGATTTCCATCTAATGTTATTCGAAACAAGACTCCTTATGAAATCTGGTATGGTCACATTCCTTCGGTAAAGCATCTCAGGGTCTTTGGTTCCACCTATTATGCCTTGAACAAACTTGGTGCAAGGAGTAGTAAGTGTATCTTCTTGGGATATTCAAATACCTCCAAAGCATATCATCTATATCATGAAGTTAATAAGAATTTTTTTGTATCTAGAGATGTATTCTTTATTTAATCTTCCAAAGCTGGCAATGTTGTTGAGTGGCAGCTTGATCGCTTGGATAGATTTGGACATGCGAAACCATTTCAAGAATTTGATAATCATATTCCACATCTTGAAGGGGGGATTCCTATACTAGATCAATCTATGGAATCTTCTTTTGAAACACTCTCTCCCCCACATGAAGCTCCAGCCACTAATGATAATTTGAGCGATGTGATTGACAGAATTGGGAGACTCAATCTTGATTCAGTCCCAACTCAGTCAACTGAGCAACCTGGTCCCTCTTAGAAAGGTCCTCCAAAATGGCTGACAAAGACACTTGAAAGTGTTCATCCTGATGAGGTTGGAAAGACAGGAACAAGAAACTCAACCAGGCAAAATGGAGGTGATGTAGACGATTTCGATTCACCTGTTGATATGGATGTTTCTTATGATTATGAATTGAATTTGTCTACAGATTTTGAACCAACTTCCTTCAAAGAAGTCACTTCTCATGATGAATGGAAAGAAGCAATGCAAAAGCAGTATGATGCCTTGATAAAGAATGGCACTTGGAAGTTGGTTGATCCTCCATTGGGAACCAAACCAATTGGCTGTAAGTGGGTCTACAAGAATAAGTTTAAAGTTGATGGCTCACTTGACAAGCACAAAGCCAGGCTTGTGTAAAAAGGTTTTGCGCAGAAGGAAGGGGTCGATTATGAGGAGAATTTTTCCCCCATAGCAAAATGGGATACCATCCAAACACTCTACCTTGGCAGCTCAGAACGGTTGGAAAGTCCATCAAATGGATGTAAAAACTACCTTCTTGAATGGAGATTTGAAAGAGAATGTTTTTATGTCCTAGCCAAAAGGATTTGTTGTGAAGGGTCAAGAAAACAAAGTATGCAAGCTTGTGAAATCCTTATATGGCCTCAAGGAAGCACCGCAAGCCTAGGGTATGAAAAGTTAACTAAGAATCTTTTGAAACTTAACTTCAAACATTATGATCTTGATGATGAAACTTTGTTTGTCAAGAAAGTTGGAAAAACAGTTGTATATCTTGTGGTGTATGTAGATGATCTTTTGATGGCAAAGAACAATGAGAGCTACATTGCATCCATAAATAAGGAATTTAGGAAAGGTTTTAAAATGGATCACTTGGGCTATGTTCACTACTATCTTGGTACTGAAGTAACTCACCATCTGAATTTATATTCCTCTCTCAAAAGAAGTACATTGGAGATCTGTTGAAAATGTTTGGCATGGCTGAGTGCAATCAGATGACTACTCCAATCGATAAAAACTTGAAGCTTACATTCATTGAAGGAAAAGAATTTGAGGATGCAACAAAGTATAGACATCTTGTAGGAAGTCTCAACTACCTGACTACTACTAGGTCGGACATTTCATTTGATGTTGGAATCCTCTCCAAGTTTTTGCAAAATCCTTGTGAGGGACATCGATCTGCGGCAAAAAGAGTTCTAAAGTACTTGAAGGGGACTCAAGACTTTGGACTCAAGTATACACAGGTGGGTGACTTCGGCTTGATTGGATACTCTGATTCAGACTTCAATGGAGATAGAGAAACAAGTGTATCTACTTCAGGTTATGCTATGAATCTTGGATTAGGAGATATCTCTTGGAGGTCATGCAAACAATTAGTTCCAGCAGATTCCACAACAGAGATAGAATATGTGGCAGCAGCTGAAGCAACAAAGGAAATTGCGTGGCTCAGGAAAATTCTAGAAGATTTGTAGGTGAAACAAGTACATTCAACTCCACTCATGATTGACAACACTTCTGCAATAAAGTTGGCCAAGAGCCTAAAGTTCCATGATCAAACGAAACACATCAATACAAAATATCATCTGATTCGACATCATATTGAGGCCAAGGCAATCCATTTACATCATTGTTCCATAAATGAGTAGATTGCAGACATCTTCACCAAAGCGCTTGGACGAGAAATGTTCAAAATATTCATAATGATGTTTGGACTCACCAACATCCCTTCAGATTAAGGGGGGCAATGTTGACACCTAATCATTGGGATTGGGTGAATATACGTAAAATAGTGTAAATGATAAATAAGGAGAATAGGAATATGAAGAGACATTGGGAGGTGAAGCCCAAGAGTCTCTCCCTTTATGTATATATACATGAGCAATATAAATGCAAAATACAATTCTCATTGTGGATTTACCTCCTGGCCTGACACTCCTCAAGACCTAACATCTCATTATGAACCTTTGAGGGGAGCTTCCTAGTTAAGAAGAATTTGTTAAGTTTGCACCTCAAGTGCGGAACTAATAGAGGATTTAGAAAGGCCCATCTTATAGAGTGCTCTCTCTCTAGCCCCATATTAATAGAGCTAGTAGAGTGTGTACTCCTTGCTTACACAATGAAGTGTTATGTCTATTGTTTCCATCATTCTACAATAGACAATGTTCACCCTTTATTTATTTTTCACAAAATGAAATTCCTTCTATGGTCCCAAACTCCAAGAAAGGCCAATACAATTAATATATGGTGTTGATTTTATTAATCTCCATATGGGATATAGAGAAACATCTATCGATGTATTTCCTAAGAAATGGTAACAATGGAGGTAAACAAGATGCCTTTTTTGCAACTTATTTACACCATGTTATTTAACCTAACAATAGCTTCCACACAGATTAGCTCAAGGGTTTTGTTGATAACAAGGGGATCGTAGATTGAATGTCCTCTTATTTCATAGGGAGAGAACACCCTCATCTAGTTGACCAAGTTATTTTTTTCATGTTAGATGCATTCTCTTCTTATCATAAGGATTCTCTAATTAACTTTCCAATAAATTGTAGGAATCCTACAAGTGCAAACATGGTAGAACATCCATAGTTAAGAAGAGATGAAAGAACATATTGACTAGGACTAGACTTCCATGCAGATTGAACCATTGTTCTCTACATGCTTATGAATGGAAGGGGTTTTATTTTCTTGCATGTTAGCATTGAAGGGATAATGGAATTACTAAAATATTTAATGGTGTTCCATTAAAAATCCACCTATTGTTGGATGGTGTTGTCATTTATGTCAACCGATGGAGTTGATTGGGTTTGACTTTGACCAAAAACACCATGCATTGATGTCAAATGGTTAATGAACACTTCTTAGTAACTGTTGGATTACATCAAGATGGCAATTATACTGTAAGATGGTTAAAAACCCAAGTCCTAGGGTTTGGGTTCCTTGGACTTAGGATGTGCCCCATATTTGTCAAGGGTTTTTGATAGGTCAAATCATTGAGTTTGGGTCAGAGATCTATGTCATTAGATTCTTCCCAAAAATATGTTTCTGATGATATGTGGTACACTCCAAGAGGCCTCCTGGTTTGAGAGATATTCACAATTGAATTTAGTGACCCCGGTTTTTGGGCTAAAACCCCAAGGGGTAGTGACATGACACCTCCTCCTACGGTTTTCAAAATATGACATTGTTTGTCTCTATGATCTCACTCTGTATAAGTTACATAACTTCAAAAACCAAAGACAATAAATCAATCATTGACATAATACACTCATGTGTCACCTACAAAACACACCAAAGAGGGTTACTGTACAATTACTTAGAGTTTAATAAACAATTTATTAACAATTAATAAATCAAATTAAATTTATTAAACATCTAACTTAAGGTTTGAAACTAACAATTATATTAAGAAATGGCATCAAACTACCTTCACTCACAAGGAGTGTCCCTTTCTTGATCTAATCTAATTTTTTTAATGGCAACAACTCTCTTGATTAAGTTATAAGACTTGCAAAATCAATTTTTTAATAACTAAATCCCTCTAACATCTACCTTAAAACTGTTGAAAATTCAACAAGATGATGGAGCTTAGTGGAAAGGAGTCGCCTTCACTAAGTGGGCCCGCAGGCTATTTTTGGCGCAAAGTCTATTTTTAGACCATGTCTATTTTTAGACATATGGATCATGGTCTATGAGTTGCAGGATGCTATTTGTGGATGATTGGTCATGTTGGTAAAAATAGATGGACTTCTATTTTTAGACATATGGGCGGTTTCTATTTTTAGACTACCAGGCTAAAAATAGAACAGTCGAATATTATTAGCTCTTAATAATATTTGGACTATAAACATTATCTTATCCTTTTGGAGCACTTCAGTTTGAGCTACGGATGTGACACATGCAACTGTCAGAAGGAAATACGCTTTTCTTATGGGTCAGTTGAGCTATTGCATGATGGACTTCAGTTAGAACTCAAGTGATTGAGTTTGGTGGAGTTGATTAAGGAGTTGATGGAGTTGTGTTCAGTTTGACTTAGTTGAACTAGTTGTATTTAGTCTAACTGCAGAATATACTAGTGATGAGTGATGTGAATTAATTATTAATTAATTCACTAATTATTAACTCATAAATCAACTAAAGAATACATCATTTAACTCAGTGCATGAACAGTTCAGTGGAGATAGGTGTTAGAGGTGAGTGAAAGGGCAAGACAACTGTCAGTTGTGACTATAGTTGTGCATGAGATTTGCACAATCAATGGGATTGAGTAATGCCAATGAGGATTGCGTGGTTCAGCCAAGGAAATATGAGTTTGCTTCATTCATTCATCATTATTCTCTTGCAAGATTGTGCAGTGGAGGCAGGCAAAGCAGTGGAGGAGATTTGAACTTGTGATTGATTCAGATCTGAGCTAGTTTTGTGTGTAACAGGTGGAGATAGTACTGAGTACTTGTGAGGAGTATTATACTATGTATTGTTACATGTTCTCAATCATTATAATATACAGATAGTGTGCGGTTTTCAGCTGTATGATTTCCTCGGATTATATATTGTGTTAATGTGCACATGGGATTGATGTTTCATTGTTTTTAATGCTGCTAAATTGATGATCAACGTAGAGGAGGTTATGTATTATGCATGTATTCCGCAATAGTGTATAATCGGGATAATCTCTGTGAATAAGTGTCAAATTATTCAAAATTTCTACAAAAACCCTTTAATGCTTTGTGCCTAAGTATCCTCCAACAACTACATTATAAGCCCCACTAAAAAACTAAAAAGGATAGATCTTAATCATCATAGATCATATAACATCTCAACATTCTTATCTCTGAAATTTTCGTGCATCTAAAAGGAAGAAATTTTTGGCTACCTGTAATAGGACAACGAAGGATCTAGGGCATTGCACTCCAAGTATCCATCCTCCACTCGGCTTTCAAGGTATGTTTCTTTTTTGTTGACTATTTAATGATTTGCGCATTCGTTGAGTGTAGGGCTGGGTTGTAGGTGTTTTCTTGCATTGAACATGTGTTAAGTCTATGGCTAGGGTTTCCATAGTAGTTGTGCTAGGGCACAAGTGAGGGTTTTTCTTTTGTGTGATGGCTCGTGTTGGAAGAGGTAGGCTAGATGTTGAGGTTTCTGATCTAAGACAACATTCCCTATGATTTTTTGAGGTATTTTGTGCTTTTTTTTGTGGCAGCCTTTGTTGTTATCACAAGCCTTAATCTGAATATTTCCTAAGTGATCCAGGTGGATATTGGTGGCCACCTGCCAAGTCCACCAAGACCCCCACCATTGTTTCTCTCAGCATTTTCAGTTTCCTTAATTGTAGCACAACTTACTATTTTTAGCAGTTTTTCGGGTCCTGAACTTCCGGAGCCGTTTTGAGGCCCTAAACGACGTTTTTTGGGAAATCTGGGGGAACATGGGTGCATGGACCATGTTGACTCCCAAAGTGGTAGTGCTCGGATAGATCTTTCTAACGAGCTATTGTACGTGTCAAACGGAGATCGTATGCCAAAGTTACGACCCTAGGAAGTTGGTGTACCAATTTACCCAAACGGGCCCCACAGTTTGGCGTTTCATCTTCTAGGGTTAGGTTTTGGAATGTTAAGGGTTTTCCATTGTTTCTCAACAATAAATAGGCCTTCAAGCCTCATTGTAACATAGTTCAGAGGCATGTAGCCACCACATCTCTTCTCAGAGATAAGCTACCATCGCCCTAGCTGGTTTATTTCCATTTCTGGTTGTAAGCATATTTCAGTATTTTCCATTAATGAAATGAAGTATTATTTCCGCTGCATCTTTGTGTATATGGTTATCTCTGTAATTTGTTGCGTTCCTGTTTAAATCCGGATCACTAAGCCTATACCATTATTTTCTGGAGCTCAACTTAGATAGAAAAATATCGGCTTCGCAACTGACCTATTAACAACAATGATTTAATATTGTGACTTGGCTAGCTTATTATGACAATGGCTTAGCTATGACAACTTGTTGACTGTGATCTCATGGACAACAAGTGAAATTAACTTTCAGTTATTAAGTTAATAAGTGTTCTATGAAGTATAACCTTAACTATTTGTGACATAATAGTATTACCGACCTTGAGTTGATTGTGATACTTTATTATGGCCTTATGTAACAACTAGGATAAACCAAATTGATAAATGATGGAAAAAAAAATGACAAACTGAAGTTTGACCTTAAAATGACATGTTTTTTATGACACCTTGACTGTGGCTTGCTTTGACTATGTGTTATCGGGAAAAGTGTCTATTTAGAACAACTCTATCCCACTAACGTGTGACAGCTACCTTAGAAACAAATAGAGAAAACTACTTTTGTATTGTTCTTTATGAACTATAAACAAAGAGGAATAGGATGAACCAACCTGTGTCTTGTGCTAGTCCTTTGATCCAATCTCTCTCCTCTTTGACAGCTTCCAGCTACCCGCTCCCTCACTTGCCTAGCTTCACCAAGTACCTGTAAGATCACAGAAGAAGGAAACTATACAAAGACATGGGTTTATGCTCATAAATAACTTAGGATCATATTTAAGTTAACCATACAAATGTAACAAGCATCAATGAAACACAAGCATGGAGAAGAAACTCAAATAGTTTTATTGATATACAAGAAGATCCAGGAGGAGTTACAACCGATGATTCCTAACCCAGCATCAACCTCCCAGCAAAGAAGTCCCTTCTTCACCCGCAACAAAGCATAGATCACTCAATTCTCTGATATGTATCTCAAAACCAATAGCAATTCCTTACAATGTGCAAAATTCCAGCCTCTGGATCTCTGAGATGAGGGATCCATATATAGATGTATGCAAGGAGGATGAGTCAGCTCATGAATTGATTAGTGGCTTCTCTCTGTCAGTTCTTGCTTCCACTTGGAGACTAAAAGCCTCTTACTCATCCTTGGTCGAATTCAGTGAGGCAAGTGTCATTGGAGAAGATTCTGGAAGCTTCCATTGTCTCTCCACCTCGCGGAATGACACTGCCATTTGTCATTTCCCGCTCAACGCACCCTGGTAGTGCATTTAGGTGCGTTGCAATGCACCTAGCTAGTGGACTTAGGTGCTATGCAACGTACTTGGCTAGTGGAGCAGCTGAAATGATCCTGATTTGACTTATTCTGAGCAGTTTCTGGTGGAGAACTTCTGGGAGAAGCTGTAATTTGTTGACCTTGTTCCTTTAGGGGTTGGAACAACACTTTTAGGGACTTAGGAGCCCTTGGTTTATGGACATTTCATGCTTAGAGCTGTAAGGCACAAAAATGTCTATAACAGTTGCCCCCTAAAGTATGAGGCCGTTTATCGGGTGAAATGCTTTATTAGGAGGATCCAAAGTTCTTTCAATGCTGGGAGGAGACCTGTAATAAGTTACAATACAATACATTATCTTCATACTGTTTTCATGATCTAGCTGAGGCGGGCATTCCTATGCTCAGCTTTATAAATTCATTTTCATGTACATAGGACAGACAATCGTCTGATGGTAGACTGATGATTCTGATAGAGCCATCATCCTTTTGGTAGGATGATTATTTGTGCTGCATTGCTGTACATTTCAATGTCTTTATTTTCCTGAATATATATCGCAGCCCGGATGGATGAAACTAGATCCGGGGTCTTCAATCTCATCCGATCTTCACTCGAAGTACAAGTCGATCCATGTGAGAAATGTTTTGAAGTCGAACATGGAAAGACATCACTTGATTACCAGTCAATGATGTAAACTGTTAACAAGCGCGAGAGGAATCGCCGATAATGATAATGACCCTCAAGGTACTGCAGTACAATTCACGTGGTGTGAATAAAGGACTTGGTGTCGAACACCACGCAAAATCTTTCGGTCGAAGGTCATTGATGTAAACCTGTCGCCGGAAGTGAAAAACTTGCCATTGAGGCATGCAAGCTTCAAAGTACTGAATGGGGTGTTCCTAGATCAACTTCTTGGATAATGAGCTGATGTCGACAAGAAGTGATCCGTCATAGGAGGGCCTTAATGAATCCCACATCAATGACACGGAATGGAGCAAATGATTTTGATGGAGGTGAAAACGATCTGATGATATATGGTTCAGGGTGGTGGTCATGAAAGAATGGAGTATAATGTATGGTAGTGGGCGGGTCACAGGTGGCCTTTCTGGATGACTTCTCTTGAACATGTCGGCGACACTTATGTGATGGATTGGTAGCATTAACCCAAATGTGGATGGTATGGCGAGACCATGGCGATGTGACCGGTGAATGAAACAACCCAACCCGACTCGGGCACGGAGCGGAAGTGTCATGTTCAAGAGCGACTTGCTACCAATAAAGATTCTTTGAGTTTTCTTCCCAATTTTTCCCCAGTCATTGCTGACCAGTGCCTCTTTATTTTTGTCAAGCTTGAGGAGGATAACATATTCTTGTTCTATAATTTGCCCTTCGGGCAAACCCATCGCTATGTTTTAACGAGCCTAGCGATAGTGAAACTCGTTCTCGTCTGAAGACAATTTTGTCGCTATTAATCTTTTTAACGAGTCTAACGACAGAGATAACTCGGTCCTTTTCATTTTTAGAGAGTCTGAAAAGTTACGTAAAGGTAACTCCAAAATTCCTTTTTCGTCATCTAATCGCTTAAGTCCGAAAAAGTATAAAACAATACAGAAGGGATGAATTTTTGATAGCTTTAACGAGTCAAACAAAACAAGCGCTCGATCTTTTTGTGCAATAATCCCTCAGGTCCAAAAAGATTAAAATCTAGAGGAGGGATAGCACTTCCTGTCGCTTTAACGAGCTGGAAGGCCAGAACTCGGCAATCTTTTCATATTTTACGAGTCAGAAAAGAGCTTAAAGAAGACTCGTCTTTTGAGGAACGAGTGATAAAATGGGTAGCAGCTGATTCCAGGTAAGGTTTGGAATTTTCCAATCACGGCAGTGTCACAAGGATGGCTAGTGAAATCACTCTTCGCAGCTGTTCCTCAAAATGGGTAAACAATCAAATGGAGGTGAATGATCGGCCAATGAAAAGTGGAGGTGATGGTGCAAACACGACCAAGGTTTTAATGGTTGAAATGTTACATTCACGGTGGTCATTTACTAGGGGATAGTTCATTTTTTAACGAGCTTAAACGTGGGTGGAAACATTTGCTCGGTGCGGGTTTATTTTTTAACGAGCTTGAACCTTGCGGTAACACTGCTCGATCAGATGGTCTTGTTTTGATTTTTTACCATAAATAGCTTTGTCCTTCCAAAGATCGTACTGTATTTTCAACTGCTTCATCAAACTAGTCAGAAATGCACAATATTTGCTTGAAAACGAGATTAAAACGCTAATATTTTACTTTGAATTGCGTAAAAGTAATTAAAAGTGTTTTTTACCTCTCATTTTACCATTTCATTTGAACTTGGTTTGTTGGAGCTTTGGAGGTGCTTTTCCCCCTCGATTTTCATCAGTTGATTTCGGGAGATTCTGTGGATGATTCTCAGCGCCGTCTGGACCAGGTAGGAGCTAAACCTAAGCTCTTTCATTTCATGGTTTCCATTTTGCATTTTGAGCCAGATTCCCTACTTTTCTGAGCCCCTGGGGTTTGAGGGACTTGTTCTACCATCAACGCACCCCCAGTGTATCGAAACCTGCGTTGAATGCTAGCCTGTATGAAGGCAATTTGACATTCAACGCACCTAGAACACTGCTGCAGGTGCATTGGGCGCAGAAAGGGAATTTGTTGCACAATTTTTGATGGAATTTTTTCCTGTTTCTCACCAAAATCAGGATCTAACTCCTCGTTTTTTTTTCAGAGATCTTCGGAGTAAGATGACCCTTACATGGCGAGAACGTGAGCATGAAGAAGAGGACATGATTGCTCTACATGATCCAGTTACAGTGAACACGCTGCGGAATTGTGGCTTACTGAAGTTCTTCCGCATTTCTAGCATGAGATAGCAGATCAACTTACTGCAGTATTTGCTCGATGCTTGGGATCCTACTAATCAGGTTTTCCAGATTAGGGGTAAATCTATCCCCTTGACTGTAGTAGACATCTATTTCTTGACTGGCTTGTCGAGGCGGGGTGCCCCCATCTCTTTGTCAGGTTCGGCCCGAGGAGGCGATTCTGTGAGAGATTATGTCCGCCGGTATTGCAGAGAAGGATATCAGCCGAGTAAAGACGGCAAGATCATCATCCGTGATGTCACTGACAGGTCCCTTAGGACTATTCTGTTTACTTTTGGTAGGATGGCCGGTAGTGCGTCTCTTCATGTAGCCAATCGATCCTATATGCAGCATGCCTTGGAATGCCTCCAACCGAAGGTGTTCAACTGGTACGACGCAGTACTTCTTGTGATGAAAGAACAGTTGACCAAGATAAAGAACGGGAGGTTGAAGAACTTTGGGTATGGTTCTATTTTGACCGCCTTTGCCTTGGAGAAGATACCACTGATGCAGCCGCAGTACATCGCACCCGACTTACCTTCTCCTACTGAACCACGTATGCAGAGATGGGTTGACCACATGTCTAGGCATGTTGGCCAGTCTCAGATTTCATTTTCTGATACCTTCTTCAGGTGGTTTGATCGTCAGGAGATGGTTTATGCCGAGTATCCATATGCTGGCATGGACTTCCGGGGTGATCCAGATTTAGTACTGCCGGATGGCGAGCAGTGGGGCACTATTGGTAAAATCTCTGACCATATTGCTGTTTACTGTTTTTGTTTATAATGTCCTTATGCTTTATTCTATCAAGACTCTGATCAAACTCATGTGTACATGCAGATGTTGGTCCTGTTCATCTAATAGTTCACCTGAGAGTACCAGCTGTTGCCCCAACAGGAGAGGCCGCCGGAAGGGCTATTCTTCGCGACCTCGATGTGGCCGAGACTCTCGCAGCTTTGCAGGAGCAGGTTGAGGGCCTCACTCTTGGTATACCAGATGTGAGGACTGACGAGCTACCTTTGCGGTTACAACGGCATACTACTGGTGTGCCTAGACGATGGACTCGTCTCCTATGCATGATCGCACAGGCTGTGACTTGCTATCACGAGCATTATTAGACTAGGGTGCCCCCTAGCATTTTGAGTTTTTGGGTCGCTTGACCGATTTTGTCTTGGTTACAAAACATTATGTGTAAACCATAAACAGCTATATATATTTTTGATTTTCGGAGTTTTATTTTGATTGAGTTATATGATCCACATGTAAAACATTGATGATGTGTTTCTTTTTATAAATGTTGCAAATGTCTATCTAACACATAGTTTGCTAATGAGTCGGTTAATGTGTTTAAGTTTCTGGAAATATGTTGGTATTGAATAAGATCAAATTGTCTTTCCAAAATCTTAACCCTTAGGAACATGCGATAAATAGCTGGGTTTTGGACAGAATATATACCATTGAGTTGTAGTATTACGAGCTGTGAGTCTAGCCTGACAATTAGTCAGCGTATACCATGAGTGATGGCATCAGAGAGAAGTTCTATCAACGCGCTATACTCAGCGATGTTATTCGTTGATCGACCAATACATACACCTCTGAAACTTACTAACTCGCCGCTTGGATCAAAAATGGCCCAGGCTGCGGAGGACAGGTTCCGCAAACTACGACTCGCTCCATCGGCATATCCAACACATGGCTCCAATGGGTTTGACATCTACAATAAATGTAAAAAAGGTGGATTACTCGACCAAAACAAACACTTTAGCGAAAACAAAAATATAACAAAAGCATATTGGTTACTATTACGCATAGTAACGCTTGAGGTACAACCCATTACGAGGTTGCGCCAGTGGAATTCCGTCATAATCCATTAACTCGTAGGCTCCCTTTGCTAACACCCGCTTAACAATATAGGGGCCCATCCATAAAGACTTAAATTTACCTGCTCCCAATTTATCGGATTCTTGGTCGTAAAGCAAGACCAAGTCACCTTCTGAGAAGACACGGGGTTTGACATTTTTGTCGAACTGCGCCTTGACTCGTTTCTTATGGGCTTCGTTAGCCAAAGCAGCATCACGACGGGTTTCATCCAATTGGATTAATTCCAAGAAATGAGCCTCTTCTTCTGAAGTTCCGGGGAGGAGATCAATTGCGAGTTTGAGAGACGAGATTTCACACTGGATTGGTAAGACTGCTTCCAGGCCATATACCAGTTGGAAGGGTCTGAACCCGGTTGCATTCCTTACCGATGTTCGGTAAGCCCACAAAGCTGAGTACAGGATTAGGTGCCATCTCCTTTTGTGAACTCCGATCATCCTTTGCAGCATGCGTTTCAGGACCTTGTTGATCGCTTCAACTTGTCTGTTGGCTTGCGGATAATATGGAGTAGAGCTGTCGTGAGACAACCCTAGTTTGGCAGCTAATTCGACCATCATGTGATTGCGAAAATGCGATCCATGATCTGTGACTATAGCCTGTGGTACGCCGAATCTGGCGACTACATGATTGAAAAAGAAGAGGGCAGCTGTTTCACCAGTATTATCTAATGTAGGCATCGCCTCGGCCCATTTGGTAAAATAGTCAACTGCGACTATGTGATACCCATGCCCCCCGGTCGAGGTGGGGTTACATGTCATGAAATCGATGCCCCATTTGGCGAATGGCCCAACAACAACTATTGGCTGTAGAGGTGCGGGTGGTCTTCTGGTTTTGCTATCAAAAATTTGACAAGCATGGCAACTTCTGACTGCGATTATGCAATCTTTGAACATTGTTGGCCAGAAGTATCCTGCTTGTAAGATTTTTTATGCTTTAGCATATCCAGATTGATGCCCCCCACACGCGCCTGAATGACACTCATTCAGGACTTTTTCGGCTTCCTCATGGGTGAGGCACCTTCTCAGAACTGTATCAATACCACGACGGTAAAGTGTATCACCGACGATCATGTAGTCTTTTGCTTGGTATCGTATACGTTTTTGTTTAGAGTGGGAGGTGTTTGGCCTAAATTTTTGGGTTTGGAGATAAATGATTATATCCCCATACCACTCATTGCTTGTAGATATCAGAAACAAGCTTTTATCCACAATTTATTCTTCGGATGTTTCATCGTTGGATGATGATGGGAGATCGCATAATAATTCTACGAAAACTAGAGCTTTCTTTGACTTGGATTTTACAAATTCCAGATCAAACTCTTGAAGGATTGCTATCCATTTTGAATATTTGCCCCCCAGCAACTGTCACGACAATATATAAGTCATGGGGTTGCAATCTGACAGAATGGTAGTCTTCCGAAAGAGGACATAGTGTCGAAATCTTTGTATCGCTTGAATAGCTGCAAGCGCTAGTTTTTCAACATAAGAATATTTGTTTTCTGTATCATTTAAGTTCTTACTTAAATAATATATAGGATGTTCAATTCCATCGACTTCTTGAACTAAAACCATTGCGATGGTCGTATCTGCTGCAGCCAGATACAGGTTAAAATCTCTTTGATAATCAGGGGCGTACATTAATGATGCTTTCATTAGGGAATCTTTTAAAGCATCAAAGGAAGCTTGCGCAACCTGATCCCAGACGAAGGGTACCTCCTTTTTCAAGAGATGAGTATAACCTTTAGCAAGTTCAGCGTAGTTTGGAATGAACCTCCTCAGAAAGTTTGCTTTCCCTTGGAGTTTCTGAATCTGAAGCAAATTCGAAGGTGGAGGCAAATTTATGATTGCCTGGACCTTACACGGGTCGAGACGAATCCCATCCTTGGAGACTACAAAGCCAAGTAAACGACCAGAACTGACGCAAAATACACATTTGTGCAAATTGAGTCGTATCTTGTAGTGTCGGCAACGTAGAAATATTGCTCTTAAATGCTGCGGATGATCAGTCCGCTTTCGCGAATGAGCCGGAAGGTCGTCGAGGTATGGTTAAACGATGTTTTTGATGTCATGGAAGGCATAATTCATTGCCCTCTGAAACTTCGCCCCTGCGTTCTTTAAACCAAAGGGTAATTTTCGATATGTGAATGTGCCCCACGGACAAATAAATGCAGTCTTCGACTGGTCCTATGGGCGGATATTTATTTGATTAACCCGGAGAATCCATCCATGAATGAAAAGATTTCGCATCCGGCACATTCATCAATTATCTGGTCAATGAAGGGTGTAGGGTAGTTGTCTTTTGGACAAGCTTGATTTACATCCCTATAATCGACGCACACTCTAATTGTCCCCTGTTTTTTCATAACAGGGACAATATTCGATACCCAATCGGTTAGCGGAACCGGGTAGATGAAACCAGCATGGAGAAGTTTTTCAACTTCTGCCTTAATGGCAGCGGCTTTCTTGGGGTGCACTTGCCTTAGCCGTTGTCGTACCGGTTTGACATCTGGATACATCTTAATTTCGTGTTCAACGATACTCGAGTCGATGCCTGGCATTTCACTATATGACCAAGCAAAGACATCTCTGAATTCGCGAAAAAGAGCGTTATATATTTCCAGTTCTGAAGGAGAACAACATTTGCCGACATAAATATTCTCTGCAATATCCATTTTGGTCGAGATATTTATGGCTATAGTCTCTTCAATGTTGGATAAGTTTCGCTCGGAATCCACCGTATTTACAGTATTTGACAGAAAATCAACTACTGAAGGATGATAAAGGTCATCTTGAGTATCTTCTTCACAATCCGGAAGAAGAGAACGATGGTGGGAATCATTCCATGGTGCTCCTTCAATTACCATAGCTTGGATAATTCCTTCGTCGGTGATATGCACTTGCGACCAAGGATCTGAAGGATTACCATATTCTCTAGACCTATCTATCCAAACGCTTGATGAGCGTTGATTTGGGTTTGCCTCCCATGCTAGAAACATTGATTGCTATAATATTTCCATTGGGCTTGGGGGCAAAACCATTGCACGATCCATGTTGATATCGTTTTCTGAGATCTTTGTAGAAGATATCATGTTGCAAGTTCCTATCGATGCTACTTCCGCCAGATTGATTGGAGGTGGAAGAGCGAAAGTTCCCATTAGTATAGGATCTTTTAGTAGGCCTACTCCGATATTCTGAAGCGAATGAGGGCTTCCATGGATCATGGGAATGCTTCCTGTAACTTGAGAACCATTGGGGAGGAAGTTTTGTTGATCGACAATTGTAATCCCTCCTTGAAAGGGGAATGCAATCTTTCTAAAATAGGTCGACACAACAGCTGCCATGGCATATATCCATGGTCGTCCCAGTAGGATGTTGTAATCAAGATTCCCATCGATGACTTCAACATCTATTTCTACTGTTTTTCCTCCTAGTTCAACTTTCAAGTTATTTAGGATACCATATGGGGTATATGTCCTTCCGTCGAATGCTTTTAATGTCGTCGCAGACCGCGACAAGGTTGGAGATCCTAAAGTTTTCCAGCAACTCATCGACATAATACATGTAGATGCTCCCTCATCAATAATTGTTCTATGAACAGTTTTGTTGAGGGCTTTCACTTGAACAAGGAAAGCTAGTTGAGCTGGTAACTGAGGATCGTATCCTTTGTGGTCGAAGGATACAAGATTGGAATCCTTTGGATCAATCCCACCAATGGCCGATAATAAAGCCTGCCTTTGGGATGGGCAATTTTGTAGTACTTCAAGAGTCGACATAGCGGATGGCGATTGGGCCAAATCTTCCACTATGTTATAATGTTGTGCCGCTCTAGCGCAGGGATTAAATGTCGACTTGTGTACTACTCCCTTCGGCGGTTTTATCGTCAATTCAGGGATGGTGGGTGGTACAACTTCTGTCGAAGTTGTTGTCGAACTACTTGGTTGACCTTTTTCCTTGTTGTTCGACAGCTGCGGATTCCCATAATCTTTGTTCCTTGTCGAAATCAAAGCATCATTCTGCTGTTTTGAAATCGACAACATTAGCACTTGTGACGGGGAAGCATTTCCACTTTCAACCAGATTTGTTCCTGGATTCGAAAACGGATCAGTTAACACTGCTGAGGTTTTCGAACTCTTAAAGAATTTCTTAAGCTCAGCTTTGTGTGGACATTCTGAGGTCCAGTGATCCTCATCGCATATATAGCATGGAGTTCTTGGTTTCCTATTTCCAGGAGGGTTTGAAGAAGATTTTTCAGGTGATGATTCCTCCTGTTTCTTCTTCTTCCCTTTGCCTTTCTTCTTGCTTCCTGGTTGTTTGGTTTCTTTGCCCTTATCTGTCGATACGGCATTTACTTCCGAAGCAAGAAGTTCGTCTTCTGCATTTTGACCTGAAATCTTACGGGCCTTCTTGGATGTAGCCTTTGTCTATTTCGTGTCTGTCGTGCCAATCACGCCATCGCCGGCATGAGAGTCATTGTTCGATTTAGGAGGAGGAGGAATTGAGAATTTCGGTCTAGGGGCGTCAGGTATTTTGTCGTAGAGCGTGCCGGATTGAGTGTAAATCAAGTCCAGATATTGTGCACGAGCAATAACTTGCTCTTCCGTTACGACTCCCCCCTTTGCCACATCTTCCGTGATGGAAGGTAGTAATGACTTGATAAACCATTCAGCCAAAAGCTGATCGGGAACGTACGTTTTTACCATCCTACGACGACGTCGCCACTCATGTATATGATCAGATATGTGAGTGGCCGTTGTCTGTTTGAAGTTGGTAAGAAGTTCTGTTCCCATTTCATACCTTATTGGTAATTGAAAATGGGTTAAAAAGGTTGTTTCTAAGGTACTGAAGTTGTCGAACAAAGCTCTAGGCAATTCAATGTACCATTTTGCCGCTGGACCCGTTAACGTCCTATGAAAGAGGCGAAGTCTGATCGAATCATCGTTTAGGGTGTTTGATGAACACCATAGATGAAAGGTCATCACGTGATTCGATGGATCTTCACCCGGATTTCCATTAAATTTAGGAATATCTGATGGAAGTTTATGCGGAATTGCTGGCCACCAAGGGGCGTAAGCAATTGGATCGTTTGTTAACCGGTTTAAATCAGGTAACTCTAAAGTAGCCACGAATGGTAACTGTTGATTCAGGTTAGGTGAAGCATACCCAGGATACGATGGAATCGCCTGAGCATTTGGTCTTTGCATATCGGCATAATGCATTTGATGCTGGTATATTTGGTAAGGTTGGTGGACTTGACCATTATAAAATGGTTGATTTTGACCGTTTTGAATGTACGGCTGTCCACTGTTCGCAAAGATCTGCTGCTCAGCACCTTGGTATACTTGTTGGAATTGTGGTTGTTGGTATTGCACCAGCCACGGTTGTGAAGCCATGTGCTGTTGCCCGATACTAACCGTTCGACCAAGGTGAGGGGTAATTGTACCCGTCTGGATCTGTGTCGCCCCACTAGTCGGCGATTGTGGTTGAGTCGCAGGGTCAAGGGGCTGTTGCATTACAACCTGAGAAACCTGAGGTTGGCATACAACAGGCAGCGCTTGAACTTGCGACACCGTCACAATAGCTGGCGTAGTCGGGATGTTCGACATAGGTACGCATTGTTGCATCGAATACACAACTCTTGGTTGTTGAGGTAGTATAGGTACCCAACCACTTGAGATAATTCCAGTATAACCTGAATACTGTTGTGAACTCCCGTATGGATATCCTCCCGGAGGGGATAGTGAAAGGGCATACTGCCCCCCATACGGTGGTAATCCAGAACTCAAGGGAATTGTTTGCCCTTGGGGACCGGACTGCCCAAATTGACCTCCAAATGGATCAATTTGTTGAGACTCAACATAAGAGTTTCTGGATATTATTTCGGATGAACAAACAAGAATAGACCAGACTGTCGAAATATCCCCTGAGTGGGCTCCTTCTAGCAGTTGAGAGCTAGTAGGGATAGATGGTATGCCGGCGAACATTGTCGGAGTGATGGCAGGGAGTTCTGTCGTCGCTGTGTCAGATGACACAGTCCTAGATGTTGACGGTTGTTCAGACATTTGTAGTCTATCCAAAATATTACCTAGCGATTCTACAGGAACTTCTGTTGGTGGTAGACTAACTTCTGATGTCGAAGGATATAGAGTGATCCCGACTCCAAAGTGTGTTGGAGTACTTGTTTGAGGATCTTCTACAATTTCTTCTATTGCAATCAGACCAGGTGGAAGGGGAAGACCGTCAGGTCCGTAAAAAAATTTCTGGTGCCGGAGAAGCAGCGACAGATGTTTGAAGAGTAAGACTCTTCGAACCAGTTATAGATGGAACTGGTTCGGTAACACAAGTGTTTATTCTCAAACTAGGATCAGTATCACTGTCCTTCTGTGGCTGTTGAATTTCTTCTGTTGAGGCAGGGATTCCAGAAATGTTTGGAGTAACCGGAGTCTCCGATGTCGTTGGAACACTTGTTCTAACTTTGATAGGAGATTTGGAACCGGTTAAACGAGTTCGCTTTGTCCGTACTGGTTTCGATTCCAGAGACAAAGACAGTTGACTCGTAAGCCTCCGCGAACGACGGGGTTTCAATTGACTTTCTTCCACGATTGCGGATTACTCGATCAACTAAAATAAAGGGAAGGTATGTTTCCGAATTAAATGAATTTTAGACGCTTTTGACACAACTTGTTTTTTCAGTTTTTAAGAGTCGAGAAAAAACAAAAGATGACTCTAGTCTCCTTCGATTTTTAATGAGCCTGAAGTGACAAGTGCTCAGATGGACCTTTTCCGTTAAGGAGTCTGAAAAGGAACGAAAGGGACTGCTCTGGAGGTCTAGGTAGAGGGAGTACCAAACCAATCGCAAAACTGCAGAATACTTTTTACGGTACGGCAGTCAATCTTCCCGAATGCTGTGTTCAGTGCATTGTGATCAGTAGGGCGGCCGACACGGCTTCCTATGGATAAAGGATTTAAGCCTATAGGGGTCTCCCAATATATACTCGACGGTACGTGGGAGCACAAGTCTGTACTAGCACTTATCGTCTCAAAGTGGAGGAATCACCCAACCATCAATGAGGACAACAGTTACCAGGCTTTATGACGCTGGAATACGTCTCTAGCCTAGACCTCTAAATGTTGTGCGTTAAGTTCCAAAGCGTTGTTAAGTTCATTGAATTTATTTTAAGTTGATCTTTCTTATGAAGTTTGCCTTTTGGGATCACCACGAGATGTAGATGTAATTCCTAAAATGCAATCTAAAGATGATAAACAAACTTTTATCTCTTTTCAGCAATGAAAATCCTAGCTACTAGGGGAAAAGAAAGACACAATCTTTTCGCAAAGAGCAAAGAGCACACTGTAAATGCACTTTTCCTAAATCAAGCCAAATAGACTGTCAATATGCAAATGCACATGCATGTGTTTTGTTTTTCACTTTCTTAATATTGATGCCTAAAAAGAAAGTTGATGTACAAATCTGAATTTGCTTTCAAGTGACAAACACAAACAAGCTTCTTTTCGAAATCAAAAGGTAGAGATGATTACGACACTTTATGATTTTGAAATAAATACTCGTTTCGACACTAGAAAGTCACAAATTCAAACCAAAGGCAAAAGTAAAAGCATAATCGACTATCAACAGCAAATAAACTTTCTCCTATGATCAAAATTGACACTTGTGACAGATCTAAATCAAAGGACGACAGTACGACTATTCTACTTTTGCAATGGACAACTGTAAACGACTCAACAAACACATAAAAACATCTACAGTTCTTTTGTACAACTGAGGCGGAATATTAGTAAGGAAATGGGGTTTGAAACAGTCAAACACTGATCACAGGCTGCAACAATCAGAGACAAAACTGAAAGAATGAAGCAAAGAACCTCAGCTGCACAGGGCTAGGCTGATCAGCGCACCTGTTACACAGAGAAACTGCATTGCAGCGCAGGTAGCCCTCTCGGGAAGTGCGTTGAAATGCAGAACCTCTTCACAAAGCCTGCGGTGGGGCAGAAACGAGAATTCTATCCGGGTTCTAGGTCACGGCTTGCAGTTTAATCTATGGTTTTTGGCCGAGTAAAAGCAATCAGTAATGCACAATCATAGGTAGATCTAAAAGGGGGTATAAGAGCTATCACAAGGACAATCAGTTAGTTTATGAATCAGCTGTTCAAATCATAAACAGTTCCAGTGAATGGATTGAAGCAGCAGATGTCTACTTTGCATTTGTTAATGGCAAATGCAGTTCGATTGCTACTTCTAAGTTTATGAAACAAACAACAAGAGAAACACAAACAAACTAACTAGACATGATCCCCAGTGGAGTCACCATTTTGTTATCGGGAAAAGTGTCTATTTAGAACGACTCTATCCCACTAAGGTGTGACAGCTACCTTAGAAACAAACAGAGAAAACTACTTTTGTATTCTTCTTTATGAACTATAAACAAAGAGGAATAGGATGAACCAACCTGTGTCTTGCGCTAGTCCTTTGATCCAATCTCTCTCCTCTTTGACAGCTTCCAGCTACCTGCTCCCTCACTTGCCCAGCTTCACCAAGTACCTGTAAGATCACAGAAGAAGGAAACTATACAAAGACATGGGTTTATGCTCATAAATAACTTAGGATCAGATTTAAGTTAACCATACAAATGTAACAAGCATCAATGAAACACAAGCATGGAGAAGAAACTCAAATAGTTTTATTGATATACAAGAAGATCCAGGAGGAGTTACAACCGATGATTCCTGACCCAGCATCAACCTCCCAGCAAAGAAGTCCCTTCTTCACCCCCAACAAAGCATAGATCACTCAATTCTCTGATATGTATCTCAAAACCAACAGCAATTCCTTACAATGTGCAAAATTCCAGCCTCTGGATCTCTGAGATGAGGGATCCATATATAGATGTATGCAAGGAGGATGAGTCAGCTCATGAATTGATTAGTGGCTTCTCTCTATCAGTTCTTGCTTCCACTTGGAGACTAAAAGCCTCTTACTCATCCTTGGTCGAATTCAGCGAAGCAAGTGTCATTGGAGAAGATTCTGGAAGCTTCCATTGTCTCTCCACCTCGCGGAATGACACTGCCATTTGTCATTTCCCGCTCAACGCACCCTGGTAGTGCATTTAGGTGCATTGCAACGCACCTAGCTAGTGGACTTAGGTGCTATGCAACGCACTTGGCTAGTGGAGCAGCTGAAATGATCCTGATTTGACTTATTCTGAGCAGTTTCTGGTGAAGAACTTCTGGGAGAAGCTGTAATTTGTTGACCTTGTTCCTTTAGGGGTTGGAACAACACTTTTAGGGACTTAGGAGCCCTTGGTTTATGGACATTTCATGCTTAGAGCTGTAAGGCACAAAAATGTCTATAACACTATGATAATAACATGTAATTAAAAACAAATAATGTTGAGTGTGACTCTATTTGGAGCTTAAATTGCCTTAAGAAAATTAGAAGTATGATGATACTCCTTTTTGTCAGGCCAGGGTAACTCCAGCAATTGAACGAGAGAAAACACTGATTGATTTTTATTCATTAGCTAGTACTTTATTTATACAAATACAAAACGGATTAGTTCATCTTCTAGATGACTGTCCAGCTTCACCTCATCCATTTCGGATTAGGTGTCAACATTCCCCCCCTTAATCTGAAGGGATGTTGGTGAGTCCAAGCATCATTCTGAATCTTTCAAGCTTTTCTCTTCCAAGCGCTTTGGTGAAGATGTCTGCAATTTGCTCGTTTGTGGAACAATGACGGAGATGGATTGTTTTGGCCTCAACATGATGTCGGATCAGATGATATTTAGTATTGATGTGCTTAGTACGATCATGGAACTTTGGGTTCTTGGCCAACTTTATTGCAGATGTGTTATCAATCATGAGTGGAGTTGATTGTTTTTGTTTTACCTGCAAATCTTCAAGAATTTTCCTGAGCCACACAATTTCTTTCGTTGCTTCAGCTGCTGCCACGTATTCTGCTTCTGTTGTGGAATCTGCTGGTACTAATTGTTTGCGTGATCTCCAGGAGAGAGCTCCTGATCCAAGACTCATAGCATATCCTGAAGTAGATACCCCAGTTTCTTTGTCTCCATCAAAGTCTGAATCAGAGTATCCAATCAAGTTGAAGTCGTCCACCTGTGTATACTTGATTCCAAGGTCTTGAGTTCCCTTCAAGTACCTTAGGACTCTTTTTGCAGCAGACCAATGTCCCTCACAAGGCCTTTGCATAAACCTAGAGAGGATTCCAACAGCAAATGAAATGTCTGGTCTGGTAGTAGTGAGGTAGATGAGACTTCCTACAAGCTGTCTATACTTAGTTGCATCCTCAAATTCCTTTCCTTCAGTAGATGTGAGCTTCAAGTTTTGTTCCATTGGAGTAGAAAGGGGATTGCACTCTGTCATGCCAAATCTGTATAACAAATCTCCAATGTATTTCTTTTGAGAAAGAAATATGGACTTTGGGTGTTGGGTTACTTCAATGCCAAGATAGTAATGAACATAGCCCAAATCAGTCATTTCAAAAAATTTTCCTAATTCTTTCTTTATGGATGCAATATAGCTTTCATTGTTCCCTGTCATTAAAAGATCATCTACATATACCACAAGATATACAACTGTTTTGCCAACTTTCTTGACAAATAAAGTTGCATCATCAAGATCAAAATGATTGAAGTTGAGTTTCAAAAGATGCTCAGTTAGTTTTTCATACCAGGCTCGTGGTGCTTGTTTGAGGCCATACAAGGACTTCACAAGTTTGCATACTTTGTGTTCATGTCCTTTCACAGCAAATCCTTCAGGCTGGGACATAAAAACATTCTCTTTTAGATCTCCATTCAAGAATGCAGTTTTTACATCCATTTGATGGACTTTCCAACCGTTCTGAGCAGCTAGTGCAAAGAGTGCCCGGATGGTGGCCCATTTTGCTGTGGAAGCAAAAGTTTCCTCATAATCGACCCCTTCCTTCTGTGCAAAACCTTTTGCCACCAGCCTAGCTTTGTGCTTGTCAAGTGAGCCATCAGCTTTGTACTTGTTCTTGTAGACCCACTTGCAGCCAATTGGTTTGGTTCCAAATGGAGGATCAACCAGCTTCCAAGTGCCATTCTTTATGAGGGCATCATACTCCTTCTTCATCGCTTCTTTCCATTCATCATGAGAAGCAACTTCTTTGAAGGAAGTTGGTTCAAAATCTGTAGACAAGTTCAATTCACAATCATAAGTAACATCCATATCAACAGGTGAATTAGAGTTATCTACATCACCTCCATCTTGTCGGTTTGAATTTCGGGTTCCTGTTTTTCCAATTTCATCAGGATGAACACTTTCAAGTGTCTTTGTCAGCCACTTTGGGGGACCTTTCTGAGATGGTCCAGGCTGTTCTGTTGATTGAGTTGGGTCTGAATCAAGATTGAGTCTCCCAATTCTATCAATTACATCACTTAAAGCATCATCCGTTGTTGGAGTGTCATGCAGGGGAGGTTGTTCTTCAGAAGAAGATTCCACATGTTGATCTAGTATAGGAATCCCCCCTTCAAGATGTGGAATCTGATTATCAAACTCTTGAAATGATTTCGGTTTTGTGAATCTATCCAAGCGATCAAGTTGCCGCTCAACAACACTGTCAGATTTGGATGATTCAAGAAAAATGACATCTCTAGATAAAACAAACTTTTTATTTACTTCATCATAAAGGCGGTATGCTTTAGATGTGTTTGAATACCCCAGGAAGATACACTTACGACTTCTAGCACCAAGTTTGTTTCTATGTACCTTTGGTATTAAAGCATAACAGGTGGAACCAAATATCCGGAGATGTTTTACCGAAGGAACATGTCCATACCATAATTCATAAGGAGTCTTGTTTCTTATAGCACTAGATGGACATCTATTCTTTATATATGCAGCACATAGAACAGCATCAGCCCAAAACATTGTCTTTACATTTTTGAAGAAAAGCATGGATCGTACCATATTCAAAATTGTTCTGTTCATTCTTTCAGCTACACCATTCTGTTGAGGATTATAAGGCACAGTTGTTTGATGTTTAATCCCATGTTGGCGAAGATAGTGTTCAAATTCATTTGATGTATATTCTTTTCCATTATCAGTGCGAATAGACCCAATATGAGATTGTGCATCATTTTCAATCCACTTATGAAAATTCTTAAATGTTTGAAAAGCATCAGATTTGTTCTTCAATAAGTAAACCCAACACATTCTGGTGTAATCATCAATAAATGTCATGATATATTTATTTCCATTTGCAGAAGGAATAGGCATTGGACCACATAAATTTGAATGAATAAGTTCAAGCTTCCTATGTGCTCTTGAATGTGAATCATGAAAAGACTGTTTGCTATGCTTTCCTAGAATGCAAGCATCACATTGTTTATGTTTTCTAGGAATTGTAGGCAAACCAGCAACACCATTTTTCTTCAACAAGCGGAGACTATCATAGTTTAAATGTCCAAATCTAGCATGCCATAATAAACTTGATGGAAGTGCATCTTCTTCATGATGAGAAATGTATGAGAAATGTTGTGCATGAGCAGAGGTTCCTTGCAGTTTAAGGAGTCTTTCTTCTTCTATACCCCTCATGACAAGTGAGTGGTCAGATGCCTTTCTTACCTCAAGCTTGCCATCAAGCATGTGAATGGAGTGACCTTGCTGGCGATGTGGACCAGGGACAGCAAGTTTCTCTTCAGCTGTGGGAGATATAGAACATGATCCAGAAGAAAGTCTGGAAGACCAGGCAGTTTAAGCCTGATTGTGCCAAGCCCTGATGGCTTGATTTTTGACTGATCTGCAAAGTATACTGCTCCATCAACATTGTCAGTGAAATCTTCAAAAAATTCTTTCCTATAAGTCATATGACAGGTTGCTCCTGAATCAAGCAACCAGTCATTTTTCGAAGAAGCAAGTGAAGCATTAAACAAGTCTTCATTTACTCCAATGTTACATTGTGCCTCAATATAGTGAGCGGATTCAGGTGCTTTACCTTTGTCTGTGTCATCAGTTTTACCTTTCTGCTGATTTCTTCTCTGCTCAACTTTGTCCCATGGTAGCTTGCATGTAGAAGCATCATGTGATCCATTTCGTTTGCAGCGAATGCAATGCAGATCTGCCTTTTCTGCTTGAGGATGTCTGCCCCCCCTGCCTCTGAAGTATCTTCCTCTTCCTCTTCGTCCACCTCTTCCTCTTGTAGAATCTTGAGCAGGATGCTTTTCTTTATGAGCAAGGCAAACAGTCTGTTCAGAAGATTCAGGGACTGTTTTCTTTCCAAAGGCTTTCTCTCTTTCAGCAAACTTTTTCACAAGAGTGTCAAAGGTTATATCTTTAAGATTTCCATTTGCTTGTAAAGACTCAAGATAGTTAGAGTAGGTAGGATAGAGTGCTTTGAGAAAGGCAATAAGAGAGATATCCAACTCAACCTTAGTGGATTTAATATCATGCACTATAGACTTTATTTCAGAAGCAAGAGTAAGAGGATCATTATTTTTCAGTTCAAGGGTGAAGAGTTTAATCATGAGCTGAACAACTTCAAGTGCAGAATGTGTATCATAGAGTTCTTTCAGCTTTTGTAAAGCTTCAAAGGCAGTGGAATAGGATGAAATATGACGACTTACTTCCTCATTTACAGATGCTGCGATCAATGCAAAGGCTTTGCTGTTCTTGTTTTCCCAAATGGCGAGTTCTTTGTCTGATGTGGGCTGCACAGGGTCTCTGTCTTCTTCTCCGACACACACACCTTTCCACAGCTCATTGTAGATGAGGGTGTGTTTCACCATCCGAGACCATTCAGGATAGTTCTCCTTGCCAGTGAGAACTATTCCGACCATTGAAATGATTGAATGCATTCTGTAAAAAAAATTATCTCTGCCAAAAACTTCTGTTGATAGAAAACTTCTGCTGGGAAAAAAAATTCTTATGTCACAGCAAGACTTCTGCTGGAAAAAAAATCTTATGTAATAGCCTTATGCATTTATTTTTCTTCTAACATTCCATAGCATATATATATTACTGCTCACATATATATATCATTGTTCAAAAATCAAAGGGCGCTCAATACACTGTTCACTGCTCACATATATCACTGTTTAAAAATCAAAGGGCGCTCAATACACTGTTCACTACTCACATATATCACTGTTTAAAAATCAAAGGGCGCTCAATACACTGTTCACTCAGTTTCACCAACATGCAGTAATGAGAAGAGTCTAGCAGCATCCTTCCAGGAAGTGTCAAGTGCCTTGCAGCTGGATTCAACGTACTGGCAGCAACGTACGTAATGGCAGAGGGCGCAGGGAGCAGAGGTGTGTCAGATAAACGCTCAAGCCAGAGAGCGCAGAGGCAGAGGCAGCCAGCAGGAGTTACAGCTAATTTTAGGGACTGGGACCTGAGCTCTGATACCATGTCAGGCCAGGGTAACTCCAGCAATTGAACGAGAGAAAACACTGATTGATTTTTATTCATTAGCTAGTACTTTATTTATACAAATACAAAACGGATCAGTTCATCTTCTAGATGACTGTCCAGCTTCACCTCATCCGTTTCGGATTAGGTGTCAACACTTTTTGACTTCTATTGATTGATGCCTTAACATGACCATGACAATTTTTTGATTGTAACATTGAATGGGACAGCAAGGGTATTGACCCTGATTTGATGCTTTGATCTTGTCTTGTAATAGTGAAATGACTTTACATCTATTTGACAAACCATTCAACATCGAATTGACTCATGACTGTTGACTGTGAGTTGACTTAATATCTGGACACAAACAATATGTTGATTTTTGTGTTGACTTGATTTGATGGTAACTTAACTCTGTCATAGCATATTTGTAAACATAACAGTTTTCCTCAACTTTGAATAGTATTGACATCTCACAACTCTCTAACAATGATTTAAGAATGGATTTGATCTTAATGATGTTATTTGACTTTAAACATAACACACACATGACTCATCAACTTGATCTTAGCTTTCAACAGTAGTTGTACACTTAATGTCTCTATAAGTATACTTTGTTATTATCGACAAGAGTTGACTTTGATATGACAAATACTTGAGTTGACATTATCATGTTGACCTGACTTGACTATAAGGTGACATAAGTATGTTGAAACCTAGACTTACTAGATTAAGTATATTAATACCTTGACCTTGACTTTATTATGACATCATAATGTTATCTAGATTTGACATTGAGTTAACCTTGGTATGACAATGTTGTAGTCCTATTGATGACATTAACTTTTGATTTGACACCTAAGCATTGGATGACAATGATTGAGTCAATACCTTTCACTTGACCAAATTGACTTGACTCATGGGCTTATGACTATATTGACCTAGGGTTGGTCTTGACCTAGGGTTTCTCTTGTATAACCTAGGGATTTGTGTATGATGACATAATTGTAATCTTGCAGGGCAACAAGTGTTGAAGGAAATATCATCCAGTTATACAAACTGGCGTAAAGATGGACAACAAGGTTTGATCAGCTAAACAACAGTGTTTACACGTATGTTGGTAGCTCTTCGAGGGCATAATTTGAGAGCATTAGAGGCAGGTCATAGGGATGACCTGAGGCACCTTGGTTTGTGCCATCATTTGATAGCAGTGCCATATGTTTGCAGCATCGTGTGCAACTTGATACAGTTTGGCAGCATGATATATTGAGTCTTGATGCTTATTCATTCATGAGAATCTCAGTGAAGTGGCAAGCAATGATAGCCAATAGTTGTGCAGTGATTTGTAATGACAATGATATATAGTGTGCAATGACAGTGATGTGCACTTTAACAATGATAGCTTGATGTGTAGCATTGTGCAGTGATTATTTTGTGGGAACAGTGATCAGAAACTACCAGGATTCGACATGTATTCTACATCTTTCTTACATCTATTCTACATTGATGCAAAGTACAGGGGATCTAATGTGAAAATTGTGAAACGCGATCTACCGACTCTTCTGGGTGATTGGAATCACCTTCAAGTTATGACCTGAGAACACTTTAGGGTGACAAGGTGGTGTTAGGGAATTTCTGGCTTACACAGGGTGTTGTGGCATCCATTCAGTATGGCTGATAAACTAATAGGGTAGCGAAGCATCCTTTCTGACAATAGCTAGTAAACAGAGTGTTGGGGAACTCATCTGGTTGTGGCCTGATCTACAGAGCATTGGGGTGTCCTTTTGGTTGCAATAGGATACTAGGGTCTAGTAGCCTGTGAATTATGGAGTTGACACCTCCCTCAATTGTCACTGAAATCTTGATGTAATCAATTTTCTTTTAATGAGTTGAAGACAATTACTAAACAAATGTTTGGTGGTTTTTGACCCGGAGGGGGTTTTCCATATAAAAATATTTGTGTCCTATATTTTATCTTTTTGCATTATTGTATGGTGTTGCCTATTATTGATTATTGTTTATGATCATCTGAAGAAGAAGAATAATAATAACTGAAGATTAAATAATGCTTTGGAAAAAAATTAAAAAGTGTTAATTGCTCAGAAATACTGATTCACCCCCCTCTTAGTATTTCCAACACTATAATTATGTTGGAAATAATACTGAGAGGGGGGCGAATTAGTATTAGCAAATCAATATAACTTTTTCATTTCACCTCTGATTCATATACGTTTCTTCAGTTAAGGGCACCCGCGTGTACAAGAAACTGTGTTTAATGCAACTAGCGTATATCCAGTAAACTTATGATTCAGTTAATCCATCATATGTTGTTTTTTAATTAGTGCATCAAAACTTCATTAACCATATAAACAGTAAACAGGTGTAGTAAAACAGAACAGATCATCACACATAAGAAACACACATAAACCCCATGATGTAAGGTGGAAACCCAATGCGGGACAAAAACCACCTACTGCCATCTTCCTTCAATATAAGAAAAACTTGTTTACAATATTGTACTGGCGCAGACTCATACCAGTATGCAGGCACCCACCTACAAAAGGCTACAACCTTCTCTGGTTCTCCAGCTACTACTGGAAGGGAGCTACAACCCCCTGGCTCTTGTACTAGCCGATATGTTTAGTAGTACGTAGGTGCCGGCCTACTAAAGGCTCCAACCTTCACTGGTTTTCCAGCTGCTACTGGAAGGGAGCTCAACCCCCTGGCTCTTGCACTCGCTGATATGTTTACCAGTACATAGGCGCCAACCTACAGAAGGCTACGACCTTCTCTCTTCCTCTAGGGATCATGTTTCATAAATTTGCAGACTGGATCCATCAATAACAACAAAGTAAAAAATCAATCACAACTGCGATACAACCATTGCATCAACCAATCATTCAATTCTAAATCACCCAACACTAAATCACTGAAGACCTGTCATCAAAACACAATAACCAGACCATAGAGTAGAACCTAGAACTTGCAACAACCATCAGAACCATCTAAAAATTCAGATATCATATTTCATTATGTATACGCTACTCTGATGAACCCAACCAGTGTGTATACACGCTTTTACCAAAGTGAACCGCGTAAAGATATGTAAATACTAACTTATAACTTTGCAGCTATTCCAGACATCAACCATACCCAGATCATAACATTTATAGAATAAACATGCGTCAATAATTCTGATCTAGTCTATCCACAATCATACCACATAAGATAAAACATTCCAAGCCTTAAGATCCCAATCCATCGTTCATCATCATCCACATGGGTGCATCCTTGGTTCAGAGAAAGCAAAGCATCAGAAACCCATAACCAGCATACTGGATCTCACACTTCATCAGATATTCAATCCTTGCACATCTTACACCCCTTGGCCTAATGATATTCTCCTCCTTATATAGGTTTAGGCCTCTCTCAATACCATGGTCCAAAACCACGTAGGACCAATACCTTGGACCCAATACCTGGGGTCAATACCTCGGACCAAATACCATGGATCAATACCATGGATCAAAATACCATGGACCAAATACCACGGACCAAAACTTAGTTTTCCAACATGTACACGCCTTTCCTTCTATGAAAGTGCATGTGTACGTTATACACTTCTTTTGGTTTTCTAACCCGCATGTATACACTCCTTTGTCACGGTGAACCTGCGTATACCTCTCTCTGATCATTAATTCTTTGCTATTGACCTGCTACACTATGATTTGTCATCTGAGTGAGTTGCCATCAAGGACAACACCTGTATCATACCTATATCATAATGCCAACAATCTCCCCCTTTGGACTTGATGGCAACAACCACACCAAGTCACTCTCCCCCTTTGACATCAAGGGCAAAGGGCGGACCAAGATATTCTCTCCCTTGATATACATTCTATTGTCCATACTCCCCTTGAGTACATGCTAAAATCTCTGATTGAGCTCTCCCTTTGTACATGCTAAGATGTACCAATCCGTTCATGCTCCCCCTGAGCACATGTTGAATTCTCTAATCAAACTTCCCCTTTGTACATGCCAAGATGTACCAATCCGTCCATGCTCCCCCTGAGCACATGCAGAGTCTGGAAAAAATTATTTTTCAAAAGAATAACATGATTCTACAATTCAACTAAGTGAGTATGACATTCCTATCACCAATGACTCATACATACATCAATCTCCCAACCAAGTGGGGATATACGAAATGTTTATACATGACTGAAATAGACATTATTACATCATCCTCCCATGGATAGTGAGGGTAAAAATTAGGTCTTTGCATGACCTTTACATCAAATGATATACATGACTTTTATAACAAAGGACCAGCAATCTAAACAAGACAATGATAGTCATCAAAAACTATCATACACCATATATGATCTGTACCATAAGCATATGTCACCAGTAACCAGACCTATAGCCTACAATACCATTCTCTTAGCCAACCAACAATAAGTAGCAAGATGTATCATTTAGCCACATAAGCATCATCACCAAAGACATCTAACCATAATGCCAACAATGCATTATTCGAAGCATATGCTCCCCCTGAACCTATTCCATCTGTTCATTGTCAGATCTGATCATGCATGTATTAGCAAGAAGTATCAAGGCATCATCATCATCAAGTTAGGATCAAAAGCACTTCTAAACAACATCTTATGAGTACCAACACATTTCCACACATCATCAACAGATTGTAACCATCATCACACAAAGCAAATAATTGACTGAACCATATCAGACCCTTTTTCCTGAGTTTGTCCCACATCTTTTCCTCAAACTAACATATACGTGTCTGTGTAGCTTAGAACTCGCGTATATACGCGACTTGTCTTCATGAAACCTACGTATGAGATTTAGAACACTAAAATTTCACACTTTCAGCTCCCTCTGAGTTTGTCATGTCTGTATACTCTGTTATGCCACATATTTCTAACTATACTTCCTTCTTCTTCCACATCTTCGGCTGTGATGATGTTTTCTCCTTTTGGTATGGTGCCCAAAATCTTCTCCTGCATTCCTTTGCTATATGTCCAAGCTTTTCGCATGCATAACATCTCATATGTTTCATATTCCTTCTATAGCAATCAATGGCTTTGTGACCAAACATATTGCAAGCAAAAAAATATCCCTTAAAGTACCTGGAACGTGATGATCTTTCTGTGTGACAGTCTTGAACCATTCTACTTTTGCATCTGGCTACAACATGTCCAAAATTATGACATACATAACATTCAACATTATTCATCGGAGGAAATACCTGTCTATCACTTCCACAGTTAGGAGCAAAAGATTTTCTTTGAATATTTTCTTTCCTTTGTTGTTGATGGGGTTGAACTCTCATCTCCTTGTTGAGCATTTCAGATTTTGCATTAGAGTTCCTTGCCTCACCTTGTGAGCTAGATTCACCTTTAGCATATTCATAAAAACCAAGACCAATTTTGATAGCAAACGACCTTTGACTACTAAGAATATCGTCCAAAATCTTAGTACTATCTTGACATCATAATAGTTTATCTTTTTCTTCTAATTTACCTTTCAAGATATTTACCTCAACCTGATGTTGTTCTCCCTTTTCTAGATATTGCTTCTTCAAGATTTCTTCAGACTTTCTTCCTTCTTCCACTTGTTGCCTTAGTTTGAGAATCTCATTTTCTTGTTCTTCATTCTGCTCCTGCAACATTTGACGTACTCTGAAGGCACACTCCAACTGAGCTTTTAAGCTGATAACTTCTTCTTTGAGGGCACACTCTGATGCTTCATTTGCTTGTTCATCTTCAATCTGAGGTGATTCAGAATCTGAATACTTGCTTCCACCTAACGGCAAGTTGTCGTTGTTCCTTTGAGTTGTCTTCTTCTTCTGACGCACTTTCTTTCCCATTGTTCTATGGATCTCCTTCAAGCGATCAAGATTCTACCAAAGGACCTACTCTTATTCCAATTGTTGGAAATAATACTGAGGGGGGAGGGGGTGAATTAGTATTAGAAAATCAATATAACTTTTTCATTTCATACTATCATTGATATACGCTTCTTTAGTTAATAGCACCCACGTGTACACGCAACTGTGTTTAATGCAACTAGCATATATCCAGTAAACTTATGATTCAGTTAATCCATCATATGTTGTTCTTTAATTAGTGCATCAAAACTTCATTAAACATATAAACAGTAAACATGTGCAATAAAACAGAACAGATCATCACACATAAGAAACACACATGAACACCATGATGTAAGGCGGAAACCCAATGCGGGACAAAAACCACCTGTTGTCGTCTTCCTTTAATATAAGAAAAACCTATTTACAATCTTGTACTGGCGTAGACTCATACCAATATGCAGGCACCCACCTGCAGAAGGCTACAATCTTCTCTCGTTCTCCATCTACTACTGGAAGGGAGCTACAACCCCCTGGCTCTTGTACTAGCCGATATGTTTACTAGTACATAGGCGCCAGCCTACTAAAGGCTCCAACCTTCACTCATTTTCCAACTGCTACTGGAAGGGAGCTCCAACCCCCTGGCTCTTGTACTGGCCAATATGTTTACTAGTACATAGGTGTCGGCCTATAGAAGGCTACGACCTTCTCTCTTCCCTTAGGGACCATGTTTCATAAATTTTGAGACTAGATCCATTAATAACATCAAAGCACCAAATCAATCACAACTGCGATACAACCATTGTATCAACCAATCATCCAATTCTGAATCACCCAACACTGAATCACTGAAGTCCTGTCATCAGAACATAGTAACCAGACCATAGAGCAGAACCCAGAACTCTACAACGAGCATCAGAACCATCTGCAAATTCAGATATCATATTTCATTATGTATACACTACTCTAATGAACCCAACCAACATGTATACGCACTTTTACCAAAGTGAACCCACGTACATATCTATAAATACTAACTTATAACTTTGCAGCTATTCCAGACATCAATCATACCCAGATCATAACATTTATAGAATAAACATGCTTCAATAATTCAGATCTAGTCTATCCATGATCAGACCACATAAAATAAAACATTCCAAGCTTTAAGATCCTGATCCATTGTTCATCATCATCCACATAGGTGCATCCTTGGTTTAGATCACGCAAAGCATCACAAACTAAGCAGCATACTGGATCTCATACTTCATCAGATATTCAATCCTTGCTCATCTTACACCCCCTGGCCTAATGATCTTCTCCTCCTTATATAGGTTTAGGCCTCTCTCAATACCATGGTCCAAAACCACATAGGACCAATACCTTGGACCTAATACCTATGGTCAATACCTCGGACCAAATACCATGGACCAATACCATGGATCAAAATACCATGGACCAAATACCATGGACCAAAACTTAGTTTTCCAACATGTACACACCTTTCCTTCTATGAAAGTGCGTGTGTACGTTATACGCTTCTTTTGGTCTGCTAACCCGCGTGTATATGCTCCTTTGTCACGGTGAACCTATGTATACCTCTCTTTGATCATTAATTCTTTGCTATTGACCTATTGCGCTATGATCTGTCATCTGAGTGAGTTGCCATCAAGGACAACACCTGTGTCATACCTGTATCATAATTCCAACAAATTACAACAACCAAGTAATTCTCCCCAATCTTTTCACATGAGCATTCTAACCATATATCTTAGATTTAGCTTTCTTATTAGACTTCCACAAGCATCCAATTAGAAAGTTAGGAAGGTTGTTAATATTTTAATGATAATAAATGAGGTTCTAACAATAAGGATAGGATCACCATCAAATTGATCATAATCAGTGAGCTTAATGCCTCAAGTTATATAAATCCATATAAGTTCATATTGTTCTCTTGTTTTATGTAGAGCTCTACTAACGAATTCTTCACATAAGAAACGAGATAGGGGGAATCCCTACCTTACTCCTCAAGACTCTCTAAAGGGCGAAATCCACAGGTTTCTTATACAGGACTTTATCCAATGCATGAATTTTAGAGAAAACCCAAATTTGATTAGCATAATGAATAAAAATAGATGTCATAGTATGTTAAGGAATTTTTTATATATAATTTTATGAGAATTCTCTACTATCCTTCCATTATGGTGGTGCATGTCCTCTAGGACCAACACTTTACTCTCTATCATTTATCATCCTTTTACAAAATTGCCTTCTTCAAAGGAGATAATTATGGGAAGGATGGTATTGATCCTCGAGGACATAATTTTGTCAAGATCTTGTAAGAGGAAATACATAAGGAGATTAATCATAATCAATTAGTGAAACACATTTTGTTTGTTATTAATAAGAGTGTGGAAGGAGGATTAAATTCTTCCTCCCAAATTGACCTACCTCACTAATCGTTCCAATATACACCTTAGGTTATCTTTTATGATATGCCAACATGCCTTACAAAAGTGGGCTAAGAATCCCTCTAGCCTAGGAAAATCGTCAAGTTACATCAACCTCAAAACAAATTCCATTTATTGTCCTATGCTTTATTCCATCATATTTTAGCTATCTTCCAATATTAGAATAGGGACAATGATTAGTGATCAATCGCCCTACGACCACCTTGACTCACCAACATGGATCGTGTGTTAAATTTATTCTTCATGTCTATTTATGTATTATTATTGCTTTGTAGCTAGATAAGTATGATTTTTTTGTATTATCTCAATATTGGTGTATAATTGAATAAAATGTACAATATAAAAAAAATCAAGACAGACATAGCAAGAGACAAAATTTTATCTTGGAGAACCTTACAATAAAACTCTAGTAAACAAAAGGATGAATTTCTAAACTCCATTGTATTCTCAAACATATTTAGATTATGAAGAGCTAAGCTAGAGCACCCATTCCTATTCCAATAACTCAAGGCTATAGGAGGAATACTCCCAGTATGCATTCAATATATAGACCCCATGTCCATGTTCCATAAGTCATCTAAAGACTTTGATAAGTGCACTTATGAGATTATTGTTATCTAAGGGTCAACTAAGTGAAATTAATATTGTTGTCTATAATTTCTCTCTAGGGAGGATAGAAAACCAATTTGCAGAAAGAACTCTTCATAGTGGGAACAAACTATGGCAAATATATATGCTTGAAAACATATCATCTCTTTTAAACAAAGAACTAGCAAGTGTTCTCTTTCTTTGGACTTCAACTAGCATGTTTATCTTCACCATCTACTTTGGAATTCTCGGGTGTAACAACTAATTCTGGAACAGGGAACAACTTCTTCCTATTTATGCATATGTAATTATATCTCATTATTTGTATATAATACAGTTATCTCCTTCAATTGTTGTAAAATGGGAAACTTCCAAATCTACCTTTATTTCTCCTTGGATCTACTACTCTCCATGAGAGCTTGTTCTCCATCTCTCTATATCAAATATCATATTCTCTTTATCTGCAATAGAAGGTTGATTCTCAACAGGATAGAAGGAACCCTTCGTTCTTCTTTCACTCAACCTTTTATCTTATCCCTTCTAGAAGGCCAAAATCCCTAAGAATCAGTTGTTGGGTTGGTGGAGATAACTACCATTAGCACTATGGCACTTGTAAACCTTTTACCCTTCTCCCCCACTTTCATTTTCCACAATAAGGCCAAGAGGTTCCAAAAATAAATTATGCAACACAATTCCTCTACACATGTGGAATCTACACAAGCCTAGAGAAGCTCATAGCTCTCCCCGTGTAACAAAATTTAATACCGTTTGCTAATTTTATGTGGTAGGTGACCATTGAGTGAAGTTGTATTCTTATGGAAACCTTTTCCTTTTGAAAAAGAGGGAGGAGGGTAAGGTAACACCTCCCGTTGATGATTTTCCAATTCTTTTAGGCATAAAAACACAATATCCATTTCTTTGGTACAAAGAGTGGAGTACGAATGAAATACCTCCTTTTAAGTCTTTTCAAGCCCTACATTCCTCCTTAGCTAAGCCTCCATGCTTATTTTTGAGGTGGATGGTTAGGAGGAGGTAACTCCTCTACCCAAAATTCATTAAAATCCCACAAAATTTCCTTTAAATATGCAATTCTAGGAGAACAAAGAACACAACCTACACCCTATTCCTACCTTAAAGATATGTAAGTGCCTCTATGAGGTTCTTAATAAAGACTCACCATGACTGGATAGGAGTTTGTCAAAACAAAGTAAGAAACTAATTTTACAACTATAAAGGCTCTTGCAAATGACACAATGGCGTATATCAATTGTTGGTCTACATAATATTTTTATTTCTTCCTCTAAACATATCCACTTCTCAAACTTGACTATTGTTTGTGGTGGATCTCAAATCTTACTTCGTGGATCCATTTCATATCACACCTCCCTAGTGAAGACTTTAAATCTCACAAAATATTAGACTCTTGGATATGATTTCTCGCACTTGAATTTTTATAATTATAGTTACCTTATTCACTATGCTTTACTCTTCAAAAAATCCTTGAATTGCAAATAAAAATGATCTACCTCATGATTTCAAGAAACAACGGTTGTCCTCTTCTACAAATCATGGTCTATTTCTCAACTATAATCTTGTTCAATTCCCACAAATTTATGATCGAGAAAATAAAGTGACTTGTATTGTTCTACTTCCTCATGCTTACCTTGGTAGCCTTAAATGGCCTCATCCAACAAAAGAATTTGTAGATTCACTTTTGTAGATGGACTCTACAAAGCTACATGTATAAAACACTACCAACTTATTTTCTACTTCTTCCTCTTGAATGTGAGGTACCTCATTCCAATTGAAACTACCAATTGAGATTACATGTTCTCATATAACATTGTTTGGGCTAATATTAGGGTCACTTTAACTTGTTCTATAATGAGAGGGTTAGATTGATATAGGAGGATCCTAAAAGGCCTAAAATACAAAATTCCCAAAATTTAATGGAAACAATGTCATGTTGAAGAGCTCGACGAGACAATTCTAATGCGACTTGAATCACGTCGAACAAACTCTATGTGCAAAAGTTATGGTGTTTTGAAGTTCATGCCAAATAACAAAAATATGGACAAGGTGACACATGGCATGACCTACAATGCCAAGATGGTACAATGACACATGGAATCCATACAAATGATGTGGCATGGCCATGAGCTGATATGTGGCATCACAGGGCGCTGACACAGTGGACAAGTGGAAGATGATTGGGCACAAATGGACCAATAGAAAGTTGCCACATGGCCCAATAAGAGGGCACCACTTGGCATCTCAAAACAATGCAAAAAGTACCCAAATTTTGTTCAACAGACCAACACTAACGAGGTTTGAACAACCTTTGGTGTGCAAGATGGGTGGCTTAACCAATAGGCTACATGACATTTTTTGTGAAATCGCAGTGTTAAATTTATATTTATATTTGTTGTGTATGGCGAAAAGGTGGTGTGGAAGGCCGCGAATTTGGCCCTGTGACCTCCCGTCATATTTCCCACAACAAACTAACAAATATTGCAATATAACTGGACCAGCATTAAAACCATATTGTATGGTTATAGCCATACACCATACGAATTTTATATGGGTCGCAATGTATTCACCAACCAATAGGCAGTCGGGTATAACCAATACCACATTGTGTATTGTGTTTGGATTGCATTATAATATCATTGAATTGGTTGTAGTTAGGAAATGACATCCTCGTTATTTGGTTAACGTTGTGCCACTTGTGTTTCATACAATACACGGTTTGATGGGGCCAATAAACTATATGATGGTTGTAATTTGTTATAAAAACAAACAGTGTTTATATTTAAACATAATCGCGCATCCAATACGGGATAAGGTCGACAGCCAGTGGGCTCGACCCTAGGACTGTGGGACACCAAATGTTATTTATAATAAAAGGTTGTGTCATTGCACCACAAGCTTTGGGCATGAAAAAATTTTAGTGTCAAGAGAATTTAAGCTTGATTTTAGTCTGCATATTTTGTAAATAAGTGGAGTTTCATTTTTGCAGCAACTGAAAGGAGGATTTTCATGGCATTTTGGAGGCCACTTCCTAGCAGCATAGAGCTCGTTTGGAGAGAGGTTTTGGAGGCATTTTTCTTATTGTAATTGTAATTTTGGGAGAATAATAAAGAGGCCACTCCCTTGGGGGAAGGACCTAGAGACGTAGTCCACACTAGATGAACTTCATTATCAATTGGTTTTGTTCTTATTTTATTTTTGTCTTGATCTTCTATATTTCTTTAAGTTACAACTTTTGTAGGTCCTTTACGCTTTATTTCAATTTATTAATTGCACACTTAAAGTCAATTTAGCTTAATCAATACACACATGAATATTTTTAGGAACCAAGCCACTTTAAAAGATCCTAGATCAAGTGGTATTAGAGCAAGCTTTATGGCGGTTTGTGAGTGTGCATAATAATTAGGAGAAAATTCAAGCAAGGTGAAGGAACACTTGTCGAAGGAAATCTAGAAGTTGAAGGAAATCCAGAAATCAGATCGACAAGCTTCACTCAAAGAAGAGAGATTTCGTCACACAAGGGAGAAGATAATCCATTTAGTTTTGAGATAGAGCTTAGCTTTCATGGCGATAAAAGGCCATGGTAGAAGAAATGTATCAGGAATGGAAAAATTTCGAAGAAGGTAGTTCATTGAAGAAGTCACAGATGAAGGAAATGGGGGAAATTCAAAAAATACAACTCCTCCTTTTCCTCCTTCAAGTCCTCATTCTCCTCTTCACTCTCCCCCTCCATCTCATCATGGAAAAACTGCTTTGAAGTAGCCATTGCTAAAGTTGGATATTAACTTTGACTTTCCAGTCTATGATGGCGAGCTTAATGCTGAAAAAGCTTGAAAATTGGATTCACCAGATGGAAGGCTATTAACATGTGCAACAAATTGTTGATGACAAGATAAAAATTCAGTTAGCCTCTATTTGACTAGAAGGTATTTCGCTAATATGGTGGGAGACTACACATGAGGAAGGTAATACTATTTTTGCATGGTTTGAATTTATTTCGACATTGAAAAAGCAATTATATCCTTTGGCACATGACCAGAAGGTAATAATAAAATGGCAAACTATGTGGCAGCATAAAGGCCAAAGCGTGAAAAAATTTACATAGGAGTTTATGAAAAAGGAATTGGCATTAAATATTCCACTAAATATACAAGAGACTCTTTTGAAATATATTAGCAAATTGCATGGGTATATATGCAATACTTTTTATTATGTTGAATCTTTAACCTACATGACGTTTGTGTACAAGCAACATATATTGAAGCAGGTAAATAGGGTGGTAGAGTCTTTGTGAATCCATTTAGTTGAAAAAGGATAAAGGCAATGTAAAGGAGAAGCTAAAGAGAAGGAATTATGTGAAAAAGAGCAATGACAAACTTTCTTGTTCACGTTGCAAGAAATAGGGATATGATGATCATCATTATTGGAAACTACATCCAGAGATTAGGCCTATGTGGTTCCAAGATAAGAAGGGCAAGCAGAAGGTGGAAGTAACAATCCAACAGGATTTGAGATTAGACTCTAGTGATGAGGCACAAATCGTAGATATGGGTTTGAACATCTTCACATGTTGGTCCAGGTTCTTCTATTTCCTCTTCTATTCTATAAGAAAGAGGGATGAACTCTCTCACATAAGGGTAATAACCAACCATGTAAAAGTATATACTTTGTTGGATATTGGTTCTCATCCCAATCTGATATCCAAGGAAACTGTTCAAAAGTTGAATTTAGAAACAACATTGCATTCTAAACCTTATCTACTTGGATGGGTATGTAACAACACTAAGTTGCAAGTGACTGAGAAGTGTAAGCTTAGATTTGTTATTACATCTAAATTTGTGGATGAAGTTGAACTAGATGTGGTTCCATTGGATATTTGTGGAATTGTGCTTGAAAGTCCTTACTTGTTCAATAGGAAGGCTATCTACTACAGGAAGAAAAATAGGTCTCACCTTCTCAAGGATGGCATTGAGTACATTATCTGAGCTCATTAAATGAAGGATTATTCCTCGCTAGTAACCACAAGGTAGTTGAAGAGGTTCGTGAATGTGAGCAAGACCTATTTTCTCATATCTGCAAAGGTGGACAAAGCAGGTGTTCTAGAGCATCGAAATTTGTAGTGGGAACCTGTCAAGAGGATAAAACATGTTGTTAGTTCATTTTCATTAAAATAGTTGTGTTTGTTATTGCTACAATGTTAATAATGTACAGTGCATGGGTAACAGCTAAAGTAACACATGTAGAAGGATGTGGGAAAGTGCAAATGGATAACAATATGATTTCAGTTGTCATAGTTTTGATGCAGTTGATTGTGATAAGCAAGGTACACAGAACAATGTGGACAAATATTGGACAAGTGGGGAGGTGTTTCCCTCACTTGTTTTCTTAGTAATAACCTTTTGGAGGTCCAAAAGCCTCTCAATGGGGAGGATTGATCCAAGAGGATCTGAAAAGGCCTAAAATTCAAAGTTCCCAAAATTTGGTGGAAGTAGTGCCATGTCAGGGAGCTCGATGAGATGATTCCAATATAACTTGAATAGCATCGAATGAAGTTTGTATGCAAAAGTTATGGAGTTTTGAAGTTCACACCAAACAACAAAAAGATGGACAAGGTGACACATGGCATGACCTATAGTGCCACGTGGAAAGAATGTACGATGACACATGGCATCCATACAAATTATGTGGCAAGTCCATGAATTGACACATGGCAGGGCAAGTGGCATAATTAGACACTGACATAGAGGACAAGTGGAAGATGATTGGGCACAGATGGACCAATAGAAGGTTGCCACGTGGCCCAACCAAAGGGTTCCACATGGAACCTCATAATAGTATAGAAGGTACCAAAATTTGGTTCAATGGACTGGCACCAATGGGGTTCAAACACGTAACATCTAGTTTGCAAGACAAACAACCTAACCAATAGGCTACACGATGTTGTTGTGAAATGGCAGTGGAAATTTTATATTTATATTTGTTGTGTATGCAAAAAGGTGGTGTGGAAGGCCATGTGTTTGACCGTGCAACCTACCCATTGTATTTATCATAGCGAACTAGTGAATATTACAATATAATTGGACCGCCATTAAAACCATATCATATGGCTATAACCATACACCATATGACTCTTATATGGGTTGCAATGTATTCATCAACCAATAGGGAGGCAAGTATAACCAATGCCACATTGTGTATTGTGTTTAGACCACATTATAATATTGTTGAATTGGTTGTAACGAGAAATTGACAACATCGTTATTTCGTTAACGTTATGCCACTTGTGGTTGATACAATGCATGGTTTATTGGGGTTGAACAACCATATGATGGTTGTAATTTGTTATAAAAATGAACGATGTTTATACTTAAACATAACCATGCATGCAATACAGGATAAGGTCGAAAACTCACGAGCTTTGGTTGTGAAAATATCACAGTTCCAAGAGCTTTTAGACTCGATTTTATTCTGCATATTTTGTAAAGATGTGGCTTTCTGAAGCTTGTTTTTGTAGCAACTGAAAGGAGGTTTTTGGTGGGGTTTTGGAGGCCACTTCTTGGTAGCAAAGAGCTTGTTTGGAGCGGGATTTTAGAGGCATTTTTCTTATTATACTTGTAATTTTGGGAGAATAATAAAGAGGCCACTCCCTTAGAGGTAGGACCCAAAGTCGTAGACCACACTGGAAAAACTTCATTATCAATTGGTTTTGTTCCTATTTTCTTCTTGTCTCGATCTTCTATATTTTTTTAAGTTGAAACTTCCTTAGGTCCTTTACACTTGATTTCAATTTATTAATTTCACACTTAAAGCCAGTTTAGTCTAATCATACACACTAGAATATTTTTATGAACCAAATCACTTTAAAGGATCCTAGATCATAGATGGTTCCAAAGAAGAGTTTGCATGTGGAACAAACCATTTTGGAAGCTCATTCTCTAGGAACAACTCTCTCCCTTCTAAATGATATTCATTTCAATGTGAGTTGTAACTTTCATTTCATGAGGGAAGAATTGAAAATGTTGCCATTATCGGTTGCTCTTGTGGGGCCAAATATTCTTGCACCTCTACTTCAACCTCTTAGGTAGTATTGTTCAAATTTCCAAACAAACTCCTAGAAGTAGGTTATGCATTTACGTGTGCCTGAAGAGATTTTTAATTCCCTAGAGCTTTTGTTATGATTATATGTTTCATGCTCCCTCTACTTATATGTTATTTTTACAATAATTTACAAAGTGGTCATACGTGTGGAAACTATTATATGTGAAGGGATTCACTCATAGTCCAAAACGTACACACATCCTTCCCACTTCCACACATATCCTAGCATAAGAAAACTAGCCTAGCTTAGTCTTGAATCTATCAATGAATCTTCCAATGGAATTCTCAATTAAGGATAGTTATGGGCCTAAGAAGTAGGCTTGAATCCAAAGCATTGAATTCCAATCTTCTTTTAATTCAAAGAGGAATGCATAAAAACCCCCGACACCTAAGAATGTTTGGATCAGACCGTTAATTAGTGCTTGCTACTTGCATTTTAGCCAAGCCTCCATTTATTTGGGTGACAACCATATCCTTATAAATATCCAATTATAGCGCTCTCTAAAAAGGGGTAAGCCTTCTTTAAAAGAACATTGGGAGGGGTATCCATGCTAAGAATCTAATCTGGTTTCTTCATGAAGCAAGGAGAGTCTTTTTCGCTCAACGTCACCCTCTTGGCTATCATCGTTAATATTGTTTTGACTTTTACAATATCAAATGATAAGTGGAAGGGATAGTCAAAGTTTCTCTCCTTCGATTATCGGCATGGCTAGCTCATAAATACCATAACCCAAAACCTAATCCTAGAGAAACTATAGCTACCAATGCATAATCAAATTAGTTTTAGCTTTTAAAATTATGGTTGTAACAAACCATAATGGTTAGTCTCTAGTCTAAAGATTGCACTAGAAATTATTGCATATCATAACATCCCTAACCTTAAAATTCTAAACCAACTCTACCTTATTAGATGGAAAATTATATCTTAAAACCCTATGAATCAACACCCAATGTCAAAATGTAGTATTCTGCTCTAGTAAAATACCAAATACTTAATGGTGTTGAGTTGCATGTTTAAATAACTCTAGTAAAATACCAAATACTTAATGATGTTGAGTTGCATGTTTAAATAAATCTTTAATCTAGTGCGTCAAAAGGTAGAATTACTAAGGACATTATATATGGGGCCCAAGAGGCATAACATTGAGCAATTTGTCTTATAAACCATATTTGTCTTCCAAGATGGAAATTCCTTATAAACCTTATCAATCACCATTGTCTTAGAAGACAAGAAGGCATTGTGCTATTGCAATAAAAGGAGGATTTCTTTTGGACATCATATAGAGAATCCAAAATACATGACATTAAGAAATGCCTTATAAACCACCTCTATCTCACAAGACAAGTCCGAGGAATTATTGTAGACATCATATAGAGGGCTTAAATAAATACTAGGAATTACCCAATGAATCACCTATGTCCAAGGAGATAAGAATTAGGAGAAACTACCATAGACATCGCATAATGGATTAGCAAGGCATGACACTAAGAAATGCCTCATAAATTAAATATGTCTCATGAGATGAGAAGTGCAACAATGCAAAAGTCACCAAGAAACACAGATAACTTGTAATGAATGACACTAAGAAACGCTTTACAAACCACTTTCATCTCACAAGAGGGAAAGTGCCACCCATGTCTTACAAAGTGGAAAATGTAAGAAGCCAACCAGGCATGACAATGAGAAATGCCTTGTAAAGGACCTAATCTACCTATATCTTACAAGATGGACTCCCTAGACATGACATTACAAAACAAAGAATTTTATTATAAAGTTATTGTGTCTCACAAGATATTAATACACTTACAAGAATGAGGAGGTTTACAACATTTCACTAGAACGATGAGGAGGAAAGTAATGGTATACCATTTCGCTACAAGGTTGAAGAGTAAACTAATAATAAAAGGTCTACAATTATTATGAATATCATATACAAAACAACAAGAAGTATACAAACATAAAAATATATTACCGTTGATTTTGATGTGAAACATATTTTATGATTTATTCTTGATAAAAAAATTATTAAGTTAATTCCACATTCAATACTGTTAGAATGCCCACTATTCAACAATTTATTAGAAATGCTAGAGAGTCAAAAGTGTAGAAAAATCCTAGAAAACCACCGGAGAACCGCAAAAAGTTCCCCTACTCTTTGAAAATATATAAGCACAAATGAAAATGAAATAAAAAAACCCACTCCATCCCTTTCCTTAAACACCCTTGGCCTCTCAAGCTAGAAGTATGAAGTGCTATCTCCAATACCATGTAACTTTGCTGGCTAGAAATATGAATTGCTATTTCCAATACCCTGTAACTTTCTTGGCTAGAAATATGAATTGTCATCTCCAATACCCTGTAACTTTCTTGCCTAGTACTTGCATCTACAATACAACCAGCAATTACCTATGTTCAAGACTGAACCAGCATTTTGAATATCTTTCTATGCAACCAGGGGCTTCAACAGCCAAATGTGCTCTTGAATAATTTCAATGCCCTTGAGTAGCGGAAGGTTATTTAGATCCGAAGGACTTTGGGAAGCATCCAAATAAGTAAAGTTCAATTCGATCAACTAATAGTGGTTCGTTATTCAAAGCCAGAGTTTGATATTTGCAGGGCATTTGTTATTTAGAACTCTCCTGTAACAGACTACAGGGCCAAACTTGAACTATGCTTGTAAAACTAATGTTATATTGCATTATACAGCAATCAAATAACAAAGATATCAGATCATACAACTACATTTTCCAAAGAAATACTAATTCTATTTTGGGATTTATAGCTATAAAATACCAAAGCTCAGAATCATGAGAAAGATTATAAATCCCCACCTTCTTGCAAGCCTCGTCGTATCCCAAATCTGCAACTGGGATTTTCATGGGGTCTTTGGCATTGGCAGTCTTGTATTCTCTGAGTTTCTGCAGAGTTTCTTCTGCGTCTACTTCTTCGGCGGGTGAAAGGTAGACGAAGGCAACTGTGGCGCCCTCCAAAGCAAAATGGTAACACACCGCTCTCCCAATGCCCGAATCCCCGCCCGTCACCACAGCCACTTTTCCCTGAAAAAACACCACACAATATCCCCCCATCATTTTAACATTAACAGACCATTCATCTTCTACACTCCATTCCGACCTCAATAATGATAAGTTCAGTTACTGGTTAGGTTAGATTACCTTCAGTTTTTCTGCAGGTTTGTAATGCGGAGCCACTGATATGGGCCTCGGCTCCATCAAGTGCTCTAAGCCTGGTTGTGTCTCCTGGTGCTGAGGAGGGAACGCCATGGCTATCTCTGCTAAAATCTTGCAGCTTTACTAGAGCTGCCTGCCCTTCGCAATAAGATAAGTTAGTGCACTGCCCTTCGCAATAGGATAAGTTAGTTTATTTTGTTAGGTCTTCATGTGGTGCTGTGGTGCTCGATGAGTGGGCAGGTCTGTGCCACTATGTTCAGAACGAGAGCTGCCATTCTTTCCCATTGGATACTTTGCTGACTGCATCTGGTGGTACACTGGCACAGTTTGAGTGGGTCCAACAACATGTATTTTTTATAAGATGTTGAGTGGGTCTAACAACATGCATTCATTCTTTTATAACAGGTTACAGGCTTGAATGCAAAGATAATAGAGTAGGTTTCCATGATCTTGTCTAACAACATGTATTTCTTTATAACAGGTAACATGTTAGAATGCAAAGAGAATAAAGTGTGTAGTTGTCATAACCTTACAATATTTAGGTTTCCATGATCTTGTCCAACAACATGTATTTCTTTATAAGAGGTAACATGTTAGAATGCAAAGAGAATAAAGTGTGTAGTTGTCATAACCTTAAAAATATTGTAGAAGAAAAGATTTTTTCATTATTATACTACCAAATCAAATGGTGTACATCACTACTTCGTCTTTATCATGTTGCCAATATGTATGATTAAAGTTGTTATAATTAAACTTTTCTTCACGGATAGCATGTTTAAAATCATGTTTTAAAGGGTTTTTGTGCATGTATAAGTTATTCGAAATCCTAGAAAACAAGGTAAGTAAGCCAAATAACTTTTATCCAGGGATATTGATGTTTAGAATCATGTTTTAAAGGGTTTTGTGTTTGTATAAGTTATTTAAAATTTTAGAAAACACGATAAATTAAATAATGGATAATATATGGTAGGAAGGATATAAAAATAATTAGTATAATCATATTAAAAATATTAATGTGGTTGATATAGGTGAAGGCATTATAAATATAACTAAATAAACTATTGCAAGAAAAAAAAACTATTGTAATAGAAGAATGTCTTACTAATGCACACATTTATGTGATTAACTATATATATATAAGTTATGGGTCAACGTTAACTTGAGAAAAAAAAAGGAATTACACATCTCATTGTAAAATGAACCATTTTGCTAAATAAAATTTGATTATATATTAATCTCATCATCTAATTAGAATATGAACTTATTAGAATTGGAATAATCTCAAATCCCTAGGAAACTGGTGCGTGGAGAGACAGTGGCACGAATCTAATTTAACTTGCGAAAAAAAAAAGGAATTACACATCTCATTGTAAAATGGACTATTTTGTGCAATAAAATTTGTTTATATATTAATTTCCTCATATAATTAGAATACAAACTTATTAGAATCGGAATAATCTCAAATTCTTAAGAAATTTTAAAATTTATTAAAAGGCAATGCAACCTAACAAACTCTGTAATACACTATAGTGCTTGATAAGCATTCAGACAAAGCATATGTTGAGCATATTCCCTTGAGAATCAATCTAGGCAGTCAATTAAAAAATTAAAAAGAAAGTCAACAAGTCCTCATCCACCTTAAGTTGAAAATAAGAAGCCTTCCGCAATTATTTGTATATTGTATTGAAAGAGTATTTAGATGTAATTATTTTTAATATTTGTACTTAAAATTTAGTGTTTTTATTGATTTGATGGATTATGATATTAAAATAAACTGTGTATTAATCTTATCATATCCTCATAAAATTACAATAATTATTGTAGCCATAGTAAGAGCAATAGTAAATTTGAGTATATTCACAATGGAAGTATATTCATAAGAGAAGGATAGGTAAATTTGAGTGTATTTATAATGGAAGTATATTCATAAGAGAAGGATAGGGGCAAGAGGTATTAGAGGTATTAACTATAAAGAAAGGAGTTACCTTTCTTAAGTGGGCCTAATCATTAAGAGCGTGTGTTTCCTCCTAAGAGGTCACAAGTTCAAAACCGGACGGGGTAGAGCATGTTTGCCTTCATAGACTTAACACTCAAATTGCTATGCGGAAATGGGTCTCTTGTTCCACAAACAAGGAAGTCTTATACACCAATTTGGTATCTAGTTTTTCTTAATTGATAATAATAAGATCCAAATTGCCTATTAACTATAGAAATAAGTATGTGTCTCTCACATGTACCCATAAAAGACAAACAAAACATGAATAGTTCATAAATGAACAAATCATGAATAATTCATTTATTGCAAAAATCATACATGTAAGAGGGAAATTGGAGTCATCTTAGCAAGATTCATCGACTTGCTCTACAAATAAGTCAAACTTTAGTTGTTCTTCAAAATCCATGTATGCGTGAAGCTCTGAAATAGCATATATGGAAAGAAAAAAATGGCAACTATATACTAGTCAATTATATAGGTGATTGATACTTGCGTGAGATTGTAAAGCTTCTCGGGCCAAAGGAAAATTATTAATGAATTCATGTTTCAAGCGATTAGTGATGATTACAATTGACAAAAATTATCAATATATTGAGGCTCCAAGTACTTGTCAATTATATACTGAATGATCTTTAAGAGAAGGGGCTTGTACAAATGTGTTTGCTCAAGTTCTATGAATAATTTATTTGTTTTGTAAATTGAATTCTTTATGAATAATTTATTTCTTTTGTAAATTGAATTCTTTATGAATAATTTATTTCTTTTGTAAATCGAATCCTTTATAACACTAATGTATATTTTTCTCATTATTGGATTAATATGGTGGTGTGATATGTAATATTAATATTTACACTTTAACATGGCAGTGACCTTTTTGTTTAGATTAGTTTTTTCCATTAATATTAGACATTCGGTTAACCATGAAATGTATTATGTGGAATTGGTAAATAGTTTTATGATTTAGTATGTCATTTTCTGTGATACTATAATAAAGATAATGTATAACACGCTTAAATTTTTATATTACATTTTAATTTTTAATGCCATGTGATAATTGTGGAAAGGGATTCATAATTCATCAAATTAATGCATTAAGATGAGGCATTTCTCTAGAAGATCTAACCATGGATTTTGAAATTGTGTCTTATAGATGGTTTATAGTATGGCTTTCTCGAAAATGTTAACCTTGCATTAATACAAGTACTTCATTGTCGACATGATATGTCAATCATCTTAAATATCAAGCATTGTTGATACATATTATTTCCCAAAATTTGTTCAATGGTTACCTAGGCATATCCTCTAAGTGGCAATGGAACATAGGGAGGAGAACGCATAGTGAATATAAGGTAGTGTCACCATTTTCTACTAGTCTGTAGAGGTAAGGTAGCACTTTCAACATTTGCACAACTTTGTTTTTCACAATATGCTACTAGATTCCTTTGACTTGTGATTGAGCTTCTTTCTCCTATGATATTGACTTAGATCAATGCAATGAACTATCAGAGTGACATGGAATTTGTACATCAAAAGGTCCTAACATGTTAAGGGGATCCCTCATTTGACTTACATTTTGTTTTCTTATAATTTGTTTCATGTTTGAATTGTCTTGTTTATAGTGGACGTTTGTGGTAGTATCATCACATACAAAGAGAGACCCCTTAGTTAAATCATATTTTTGTTATTATTTATCTTGTCCTAACCATTGCTTTCTTATCTTATGGATTTTTCAACAAAGGCTTTGCGATAGGCTTATGCTTTGGTGATGTAATTTCTCATCATAATTTCCCAAACATATACTAAAATTCTTAGTGTTTTGGTTTTCTAACATTTGATTATCAATTTTCTTTCAGATATATATTATTGCAAAAGTTTCAAAGTAACGACGAAGTCAATACTGCATGCTAATGTTGTGATAACAAATCAATATTAGTTTTGTTATGTGAATTTGTGCATTATTTGGTTTATACGGATCGAGGATCACTATATTTGGTATGCCATATATTTTCTTTTCATGATGGCCTTGTTCACCGTAATTTTCCAATGGGACCTGTAGTGGTTGTCTCATACCCTCAGAAGGTTGTAGTGGCATATCAAGTTTGCCAATATTCTTCTTCTATCAATAATTGGTGAGGAAAAAGCTTAGAAGATGAAGGTAATAACGTTCATCATATGTTGAAATTCAATTGTAGCTTCACATCAATGCAAATAGGTTTAATGGAATTTGTTATGGTACATTCCTTGGATTGAAAGTGAGTCATGTCATGTTTGCCCAAATCCTTGTGTATATGTGAAAATGGTGTTCCTTCCCTCATTAAATTTTATTTTATATTTCAAATACTACTCGAGAAATAGAGTAATGGGGACTTGGAAAAAGAAGTATGGCCTCTTCAATTTATCTATCTTTGAACTTTTAGAATCGTTGGTGCTTTGAAAAATGAAATATGTAATTTATCTAGCCATCATTTCCTGGGTGCATATGTGGAAGAAATGAGTGACATTTCTAAAGCCAAAGGGATCATAGAGGTTAAATGAATGAAGACATGCCTCATAATAGTGGCAACATATTGAAAGATAGTAGTTTTTATAACATTTTAATGTGTATATTGATAAGCATTTTCAAGACCTTAGGTTTGTTCAATGTTTTCTCCTTCTCATGCCATTTTATAGTCCTCGAAGAAAATGGTTTTTATTATGCCCCACTCAATTGAAGATTTAGGCTCTACAACATGTAATTTTGACAATTAGTTGGACATGAGAGATTGTAGCAATGTTTTTATTTATATTCAATTAAACGAAGAGAACTTGTGCATTTAAGTCTAACAACTAAAGTTTCATATATACTTACAAGAAAATTTACACTATTTGTGCATAACATGGATGTTTGTATTGAATGTATTAAGGGGTTTGCTACAATGTAAGTTAACCTAATGGAAATCCTATCATATTTTCACACTTAAAAACAATGAAAATGGCTCTAAAAAGAAGCTCTTACTTTATCATTATAAGAACAAAGGAAGTGACATGAAAATAACATGATAGTTTCCTAATCTGATAACTTTGATTTTGAATATAGTTTATGGATACCTCGTAGGATCAATCCATATGCTTCTACATACAATCCCTTGCTCTATAATTGTATTCAAGAAGATAAACTATCAATCAAAACATCCATATAATTCCAATTAACAAAGATACTAAATTGCTAATACTATGCTCAACAAGTTATGTAATAGAGATTAATTCTATGCTAGAAATATACACATCAATACAAGAAAGTGAATGGGAGTTTTCTACCTCGAGAGAGGGCTCCTACTCCTAAGTGCTAATCGCCTTAGAGAATGTTTATGCAACTCTCTTGAACTTTTGGATCAAACTTAATTTTTCATTAGTGAAGAGATCAATGTTTTTACAACTATGTACATAAGTACTCACTCACATTTCAAATATCCATCCACTAGCTAGCCAATGATTAATTCTCATTACAATATATAAAAGATATTCTCATGTCATTTTAAAAATAAGAAAATGAATACATAATTTCTAAACTAGTAACAAGTATAATAAAACTTAACAAACATCAATCCCCTATACCTCATCTTTCTAATTGAGGCGAGGGATTTTGTTAGTTTCCAATACTTGATCCATGTCGTAGACGGTTGATCTAGTTGTAATTTGTTCAAAATATGAGTTCGATACTATTCACATGTACTTCACATGATATTGGATGGAAAAAACAACAAATAGAGGACAATATACTTTGTATAGATGACATGACTAGCACCCAAGATATTCATGAAGCAAGCCTAGTTCATAACACGGTGTTAATAACAAACTAAACATAGCCTAAGATCCTAATTGTAGACAAGAAAATAATTAATGAGCAATCCCACATATCTAAGAGTCAATTACTAATAGATAATCATTATGTAGTTAATAAATATTTTAAGGTAGACAAGAATAAGTTTTGAAGGGTTAAAAATATACCATATAGGAGACCCATCATCTACCCACTCCAAAATTATTGCATGCCCTCATGCAACCTACTATTCAACCCGACTAGAAAACCTAAATGAACATCACTCCAAATGTATCTTGGGTGACCAAAACTCCTCTTAAGAATAAAAACATAAGTTTCTATCCACTTCATTTTATTGAGCTAATTCATTAATTTTATTGTATGAGTATTTTGTGATCTTAAACCAATCACCAATCACTTTTATCCTTGGCCCACCTCATGTCTACAATTTTGAGGTTCTATTGTCATTTTTTCCTCCACCATTCAATTCCTTCTTAGCACATCATCCTCTACATATCTAATGAAATGATAGAGATATTTTTACGCATCCTTGTGAGATGATATGGGATTTTCATATGATCATTTCTCAATTTTTCCCTCACCCTCAATGGCGGAGCTAATGTTTCTACTAGGAAAAACTTGTACATGTAAAAATAATGAGTATCATACTCTACCTTTCTCAGTTGGTGGTGAAGTTCTTTCTCAATGATATATTCACATTCAATATGCTTATGTGCTTGAGTTACCTAGACAATAAATATAGGCATTCACTCAACCAAACATTTCTATCTTCTTAACCAAAAAATTGAGTAACTAGCCTAGGTCTTATGGAATTTCAACATAGTTTGGCAGTGGTATACCTCATCTTATTTTCCTTTACCTAGTCTAGATCTCCACCTTACCTTGGAGCCAAACTAGATACATTTTTTCCATTTCTTTAAACATTTCTTTACTCCATAGTTTTGTACCCCATCATATCTTAAGTACTTTTTTTATTGTCTCATATGAGAATTATGGTCTATGTCTTAGCTTCATAGATTATCATTTCTTATGGGTCATATGATTTATCTATTAAATGTATTAAGTCCAATATCACAACTGTTTTGAGAATGCACCTTGCTAGATATGCTTGAGACAACAACATGGGTCTATTTGTTTACTACCTTTGCTTCCATTACACCTCTAAGTAATTTTTCATTTGAGATCTTGTTATTTATATCTAAAATCACCATTTTAGTTGTTATATTCCCCATGGGTCTTTCTTTTGTTTATGTATCTTTCCTTATTAGATTTTCTATTCTCTTAATTATAATTATGGAAGAATCAATATTTGGATTTCACTATATATTTAGGCTCACTTGTATTTATGGCATTCTGTCACCATATATGTTTATCCCTTTAATTTTCCTCATTTACATGTGCTTCCATCCTATTGAATCATTTTTCCATACTCTATGAGTCACGATATTAAATGTTCATTATTTCCTTGTTTTAAGAAGTTTTTTCTATTATCCTCTTTCCTTCCTCAAGAAGATTGTAGTTTGATCTCTTTTGATCTTGATTATGGGATCACCGATAAATGTGACTTTCCTTTGTGATTCATGTCATATCACATAATGGTTCTCCAAATCCAAAGTATTTCAAGTACCTTGTTAATTTCTTGTAAATCTAGTAAACAAATAGAGTTACAATCATCACCATCATATTATTATTTCATGATGATTGACATAAATATGGTCAAATAACATTACTAAATAAGCATAATATTCTCAAGAATCATGAAATACGATAGCAAATTATTATTACATAAAGCATAATATTTTTTGCAAGTAAAACCTTATGACAAACCCTATAGTATTTCCCATTATTATTGGATGGTAAAAGTGTAAACTTATGGATACTAATTACAACACCTATCTTAGTAAGGATATTTAGTGAAACATGCCAAAAAAAAAAAACATCTCTAATAATTAACCTTAAAACCTTTTACATAAAACTCAAAGTACTCAAATTAATACACTAAACTAAACAAAATATAATATCATAATAAATTACAAAATATTATATTATAATCACAAAACTACATTAAATTATTCTAAAATAAATATAGTATTATAATAAACAATAAAACCATCAAAATTCATCACTTACAATATCTTTTCCTTTAAAATATCAATTTCAAAAATATATTTAAGTATATTATCACTTGAGTTATGTAAAATCTAATTTTCTTATATAAATAACTTAATTATCAACCCATCTTTCGATTTCATTTTCAACGAAAATTCAAAATTTTAGCTTATATTAAGTTTGACTCTCACATTAAAAATAACTTATTTATCAACCATTTTTTCAACTTCATTTTCAACTAAAGCATTTATCTATATTTTAAGATTATTTATATAAAAGTAAAATAAAATTTATTAAAAAAACCAATAATTACTTTTTAAAATAAGTTATGGAAAATTATAAATATATAAATTTATGTTAAACATAATTTAAATTTTTTTTCTATATTTCAATTAAAACTCAATAATTTTTACCAGAAAAATAAAAAATATGAACTCTAGTTAAATTTAAAAAAGTAAAGTCTATGAAATGGTGACAGGGCATTCTATTAAGGTATTCCATGATGTGAAGGTTATTAGTTAGAGAGCTTGTGAGCAAAATTCTATCCATGCTAAGGATTGGTGTGGGCTAAGTTGAATGTGATCCCCAAGTGATTCTAATAACTTAGATACCCTTAGGTCACATCTACTTAAGCCGCAAGTCATGAGTGCAAATCATCTTAGGAATCACATAAACTAACTCGAAAAAATGAATTTATTTAAAATAAAATATTATTTCAAAATCATATTTTATAAAATAAGACATCATGTAAAGAGTATAAGTATTTTTATAAAAATAATAATAGTAAATTAAACATTTTTTTAGAAGTATAGAATTTTTTATTTTTATTTTTTTTCCATGAAAGAAATATTATGTTTTAATTTTCAAAGTAAATTATTTAAACTTAAAAACAAAGTTCAAAACTATTTCAATAAATCTTATCATGTGATTTCTGGTAATTAATCTTTTTAATCATGAAGTAAATTCAATTTGAAAAAGACACAAATTTTAAATAAATATTTTAAAAATTAACATATAAATAAATATTTTAATATTTTAAAAATTAACATATAAATAAATATTTTAAAAACCTTTAAAATATTAATTCCTTATTCCAAAATAAAGAAAGAAAGAAATAGAAATTTGGAATAAATATTTAAAATGTTCAAATTAACAATAAATTTAAGGAAATTAAATAGATAAATAAGAAATTATAATAGTTTTTAATTAAATAAATGAGAAAATAATAGAAAATTTTAAATAAATATTAAAATGTAAATATAAATATTTAGATATTCATTTTACAGTAGAAATTATAAAAATAATTTTTTTTATAATTGAATTTTTTTTTAAAAGGTTATAAGTTTAAATCTTAAAAGTATACATATTTTTATAGATTTTAATAGTGAAATGATTATGTAGAAATGAAATTCATGTTAAAAATGTTAAATATATAAAATTAATGTTAACTTAATTGTGATTTTAAAATTAAATTAATTACCACCTTGATCGGGTGCCAACTTGTGGGATGTCAGAAAACGTGGTGAGGGCTCTCCACTCTACACACTCTTCGTGACATGGATAAAAGAAACATCAGAAAACGTGGTGAGGGCTCTCCACTCTAAACACCCTTCGTGACATGGATAAAAGAAACATCTGGCATCAATTCGAATTGTATTGTAACTCGATGGCATTAACAATGAATTCAACGGTTGTGTACTAGAGGAATTGATGGTGGCCTAAATGGTGGTGGTTACCATCCATGTCAAGGCGTTTACAATGAAATCCTTGACGTAGTGGACCACCTACAACAAAATTTGTGGTCAACGCATGATTTGCAAGAGCAGTTAGACCAATTGGAAACTTGGATTGCTTACATGGAGGGCAACATTCATTGTAAGTTCAAACCTTCGTCTCTTCTAGGGTCAATTATAGAGGGTAATTGATGGGTTGATTGATCAGTTGGAAACTTGGATTGCTCACATGGAGGGCCACATTCATTGTAAGTTCAAACTTTCGTCTCATTCATTGTAAGTTCAAACCTTCGTCTCTTCTAGGTTCAGTACTAGAGGATAATTGATGTGTTGAGTGTTTTTTGTGTTGCTTGTTTTTTGGCAATGACTATTGATTAGTCATTCTTTCTATGTCAATATGTCATGTACTTGGACATGTCCCTGTTGACCAATAAATCTAGCAAGAGTGAGGCCAACAAGTTTTTGAAAGAACCTTTGAAACTATATAATCTTTTAAAGTAATGAAAATCTTCAACTTAAAAAAATAAAAAAATAAAATTATTATTTTCATAAACACATTTATTATATTTAAATAAATAGAAATTAATTTTAAAAAATGTAAAAAAATTATAAATATATATTTATAATTTAAGTAAATTAACAAGCTAAAAAGATGGTAAATAGAAATAAATAAAGAATACAGAAAGAGCGTAGATAAGAAAGGAGGAAAATTATTTATTCATTAAACTTCTTGTATGATAAAAATTATAAAATTTATTATAAATTTGTATATGTTATTAATAAATATTATTTTGATTGATAAAAATTTAGTTTTTTATACACAAATTAATATCTATATTTAAATATGTTATTAAATTAATATAGATTTATGTTAACTTCAAATTTATTAAGGTTATTGGTAGATCCAGAGTTAAGATAATCTATGTTGGTTTTGAAAAAGAACATTCATAAAATATTTTAACTATAAGCAATTTTTTATTTTCACTGGTTTTATATAATATATGCATACTTGGCATTGAAATATTTTATTTATAACTCACATTTTCCACATTAAAATGTGAATACACGCCCCCTTATAAATAATAAGAAAAATAAAAACAAAAAAAACCCTCCACACAGATTGGATTAAAAATTTGTTACTCAACATGCATATTGACATATTTCATTTTTGTTATTTTTATTTTTAAAATATTATATATCAACTCAATATTAAGAATGAAATAAATCAATATAATTTAATAAATAATTTTCTATTACTATTTTTTTATTTGTTAATGTAAGTATTATTTTGTTATTTTTAAATGTAATATTAATTGACAACATCTCTCATAATAAATTGTAAAGATTTTCTCCACACGAAAACACCATAGATAAAACTCACACTAAAACAAAATAAAACCATAATTGAATCCCTTTATCACTAGAAGATAAATAGCGCAATGAAAGACAAAAAAGCCACATCCAAAGGAAAGGAGAATACAATTGAAATAAAGAGAGTGTGGATACTGAATCTCACATTTATCTTCCCCTCCAAAACAATGTCAAAATTAGAAATATCTCATAGATATATGATACTAAAGTACTGTTTTTCTATTTTCTATTTCTTTATCTAAACTCGGTTATATATTGTGCCCTGACCAACATAGATCAGAGGTAGGTGCAACTATGCCAACCCTTCAAAGCATTTTCTTTTCAACTTTAAACACTTTTAGTTGGAAAGGTTCACTTGGTTATATACTGTGTTGTGACAACACAAATGAGAGGTATCTGCAACTATTACAGATCTTTAGAACATGTCTTTTCAACTTTAAACACTCTGTGTTAGAAAGGTTTGTTGGCTCCTCATGACGCAACAAAGTCTCGAACCTCTATAATTATGATAACCACCATTAAAACTATCATTTCGGGTAAAAAATAACATGAAATCCATAGAACAACTTGATTGATTTAATGTGTAAATACCAACCAGTAGAATTTTATGCCATGTGAGAGCTCCATATAAATTATTTTATTTCATCTTCTGTAAACACCCTCTGAAAATATATGTATCTTCCTATTGCATTTTCACATTCAAAGGTAGCAACATGTCAGGCCAAGAGTAACTCCATGAATGAAATTGTGTTTTGCATTAAGAGAGACTATGAATATATACAAGGAGAGGGAGACTATTGGGTTTGATCTCCCAATGTCTCTTCATCTTCTAACTTCCTTTATTTTTTCTATTTACAATATTTACATAAGTTTCCCTAATCCCAAAGATTAGGCGTCAACATTCCCACCCTTAATCTGAAGGGATGTTGGTGAGTCCAAGCATCATTTTGAATCTTTCAAACTTTTCCCTTCGAATCTCTTTGGCCAAGATGTCTACAATCTGCTCATTTTTGGAACATTTTTTTAGGTGGATTTTTTTAGCCTGTTGTAATGCTACAACCACCCTCCAAAATTTTGGCATGCAAATTTCGGAGCTTATCTTGGATCCTGCGATCGATCATCCTTGGTCACTTGTTGGTAAGATTATGATTTCAAGCTCCCCTCCTTTATCTTAAGAGTTGTCTGTGTTCTCACCCTAATGCAGTCTGTGTCATCTTTGAGCATAGGGGTTGTTGTTTGTCATGAAAAGGCACTGTTGTTTTGCTTTAAGGGAAATCATGTGTGCATGAGTGGTTGCCATCCAATAGACATGTTTCACACTCACTTCACACACTCTTGTCACCAAGGTTGTTGCATCAAGAAAAGTATGTCTTATGAATTCTGGATGGCCTACATTGTGTCACTAAGTGTCTGTGTGCGATCATAGTCGAGCCCTATCACTATTTACATATGTGCCATTGATCTCACACTTAGCCATTTTCCCGAGCAACATAACCTCATCTAGCTTCCTGGAATTGTGCGCTTTGCTTCTGCAACATCAAGCTTCCTCCATTTCCTGCTGAAACCCCACAGTGTGTAGAAAACCCAACCTCCCTTGCCTGTTGAAACCCCGCAGCCCGTAGAGATGCTAGCCAACATTGCTCTCCAAAAAAGTGCAGAGCAATCAGGAAGCCAACATTTCTCCCCAGAAATATGTAGAGCAAACCAGCTGCACTAGACTAAGAAATTGCATAGATATGTCCTCCCAGGACCCCCATCCCACAGCAGTGTCTTGTGCCTTAAAACTGCGCAGTGTTGTCCAAGCTACCCTGTCTTTCTTGCATGTAGAAACTGTGCAGACGAGCCTCCCAGGGCCTCATTCCGATAACAGTCATTGTCCGCAGAAATTGCACAGATCTACCTCTCAGTGACTACAGGAAAAGGTGACATGCTAATATCACTCCCAAGGAGTTGAGGAGAAGGAACAATAGACCAAGTAATGGAAAATATTAGGACTGCACGCAAACTCCGTCAAATGCACGATCATCTTAAGGGTAAGTATCGTAAGTAAAGAACACCTTTCGAAGTACACCTCTTAGTTGAGTTTGCAGGACTGCTTGTCATTGTAATATCATCCTATCCTCAGTAACATGCATCCGCACAAACACAGAAAGTCATTTCACGTGTTTCCTCTACATGTCTTGCTTTCTTTTAACTCGTTTGACCAACTATCATCCTCGACATGTTGATTGTTATGTCATGCTTGTGACCTTGTTATGGTGATGTTGAAGATTTGTGTTTGAGTTGTGTTTGCTATTTAAACATCTATCTTACTCACACACAATGTTGTAAGCATTGTCGCGCAAGTGTCTTCACGATCGTCCGAAGGTCTATCCGAAGTGTAGCACTTGTCGCTCTCACCATTTGACAGTCTCGCAGTCAGTCACATTAAGCATATGTTGTCTTGTTGGTTCGATATGTCCTGTCATCAAGTCATGTTGAGTGTGTGTTCGCAAGGTCATGCATACACAAGTTCGCTCGCTCATACACTTAACCATTTTGCCAAATATCTGTCGACCAGACCACCCTCCATCAGCCCGACCTCCACTGAGCTATACTACACAATCTCAACCCTCAGTGACCAGGCACTACTGTCCAGAATTGCATAGAGCTTGAGGCTGCCTCCCAGGCAATCTACACTATGCAATCTTGGAATCAACTATATTGACTGTCACCCAGAACAATGTAGAAATTTCTCAGCAAGCCATCTCAATATGTGATGCCCGCAAACAAATCTATCAAGCTTCCCGCTGGTCGCAGAGAGTTTGATCGGGAAGTGACCTCGGGCTTCACTCCTCCAAAAAATTGCGCAGAAGATGCCAACATGCTCGCCTCCGCTGACTAAATAAATTGTGAATACATGAAGGAAAGGCACTCGGTTCCTGTCACTGCACTGTCTACAACATTTGCACAGTTTTGTTAGCCACTCACCTTGTCAGTTGGCCTGCTTCTCCTCCTAAAAACTGTGCAATTTTCATGGACTGCCCCACACCCCGCTCAGCCCAAAAACTGCTCAGAGATGTCTTGCAAGCCAACCTCCCAATTCTACACAGTTTTGGCTAGCAATATCCCACAGACTGTTGGCAGCCTCCCTGGAGAATCTGTGTAGTTTTCACTGCCAGTGTCATCCCTGCTGCCTGCACTTCCTCCACATAAAATTTGCGCAGATCTTCCCTTCAGCCAAGCCAGATCCCATAGAAAGTCACTGTTGATCTGGACTTCCAATCTCAGAATCCCAATGACCTCTGTGCAATTTTCCTTGACAATTCCCAGAGCCTACATCCCGGCCTGAAATGTGCTCTGCGTAGTTTCAAAGCCTTGTCCTCTCTCCTAGTCACCTAAACATGAAAGTGCAAGATGATGCATCATGGTAGACTAGGATATTTCTGGATTTGATGGTGTCTCATCATGAGTGACTACAGATACGTGTGTACATGGATGAGACATGACACAACGTTGAACGGGATGAACAAGGAGTGCATATGAGAAAAATTGCTCATGGTTGGACGAACACACGAAGCATACCAAGTAGCAAGCAAAGGAAACACATGTGCTTGCGTGCAACATCAAGCGAACACCAAGACCATCAAAGACTTCGCGCACACCTTGCCATACATAGGTGAAGGTATGATACACCAAGAGCACATTGATCACTCAGCAGCACGGTAGCTCGACATGGACACCACCACCAACATGAACATACCACCTCTGTCGTGTTGAGTCATGTCATGAGTCATCTCGGCCACATCACTATTGTGGGCCATATTGTTGTAATCAATGTAATGTAACGTGGAAGTCCAAGAGACCCACATGTAAAGTTGAAGGGTCATGTAAAGTTGAAGATTCATCTAAGTCAAACAGTGATGAGGGAAATCGAACAGTCACAAGGTTCAGTTTCACCCTTGGCTATGTATACCCCTCATTTGTACATGCAAAGGACTTTTTCACCTTGGCTCCTCCCACATAGCCTTGAGAGTCTATAATCTTTTCTTTGAGGGGTGAGCAATGGCTCCAATGCCCCGCCATCGAGGTTAGCGATGTAATTTTGTATAGATGTGTCTTGGAACTTACACTTAATTCAGAAGCTTGTTAACAGGCCATCACGTTTTCACACATGTATTATATTCATTTGTAAGACTCTTCTTTGGATGCTTGTAATGCATGTTTCTTTAACCTGTATTAAGATAGTTGAACTATTTTGGTTGTTTTAGTACATATGTTATTGGAAATGTGTTGTATCATGTGTTAATGTTGTCTTACCCATGTGGGCTATCCCGTCGGACACTCGATAGATTCATTCTTGTAATCTTGTTATAATGCCAGTGGCACTCGTGTGGAGTATTCTGTTGGGTGTTGTACATGATATCTGTTCGCCTTGTGTTTGTGACTACCATATCCGTGTGGACTACTCTACTGGAAGCTATGCATGTCCTATTGTGTTGTGTGTCTCTAGTAGAGTTGGGACTAATCCCTTTCAACCGGAGACTCACTTCCACCCTCTCCCTCTATGGTGAAAGAACTCTGACACAAGCGACACTAAGCACTCACTAGGCATGTGAACCTCACTTTTCGGAGACAAAGTAAACCACTCTCATGTGCTAAAAAGAAAGAGCTAAGGCATATCTTTAAGATAATGGAAACCAGTCCATCGTACTGGATGCGACTCCTACACCAAACAATGTGTGGTCTAGTTAGGACTTGATACAAGGGAGATCCCCTAAATGTTGGTGGGTCTAGTACCATCAACATTTATGTTGCTAGAAGGAGGGCTAGATGACAAGCTGAGTACTCACATCTTGTTTTGAATCTTCACACGTCTATCATGGAGTTTGTTATAGTTCACTCTCCAAAATGTTTGTCCAACAAACATAGCTTTCACATCGAGAGGGAGTTATGGGATGAATTTTCAAAACTCAAGTATGACGGTGAAGGCGAAGTGGCCTAGCCTGAGCACTTAGATGACTTGCATGTGCTCATGGATAACGTGGAAGGTTTTAATGAAATAGAGGTTTGTTCGTTGCTCGCACACACACTTCACAAATCCCCAGAACGATGGTGCTGCAACCTGCCTCACAATTGTGTGCACTCATTTAAGCAGTTTAGTGATCTAATCGAATATGTTTTCCATCATTTTGATCTTGAAGCTCTTGACAAAAAGATGTTAAAACAATGGAAGGCCCCGCATGAACCGCTTATGGATTTTTGGAAGCTCTTCCGTTTAATCATGTTTGAAGCTCTGAAAAGTAAGATGAAATTCCAATATCTCATGGACAGGTTTGAATATTTTCTTACCAAATCACTCTGTCCCAAAATGAAGATAAAGTTCAAACCCCACTCAGCATACTTTAGTGATGGAGCTGTGCAATCACAAGTGGACACAGTCACCGTCACACATGACTGTCTGCCTTCCTCTCATCAAACAACTCCACCCCTGCAGAGTGATTTGGGAGAACGTGAACACATGTCTGTTCAACTGTCACATCCTCCAACCCTCACTACTCTTAATTTATGTGCAGATTTGGTTGGGAATCTTGTGGGTTGTCATATGCATTTGTTACCTCAACCTCCATCTTTGCATTATGTTGATCCTCCAGATTGCATTGTCTTGTGTTCTTTCATTTCAGACTCTACACCTATTGTGAACGAGGATCGATCCATTGACGAAGTTGATGTTGCACAACCAGCATGTACTGTCATTTATGAAGAGTATGACCGAGCATCTAGGCATGAACCCATGATGAAGGATTAACTCCTTCTGTTTGTGCCTCCTTCAATTTTTCCTGACATCTTTGATGATTCTGGTATCTGATTTTCCTTGTGTAAATCCATCCATGGATGCATCTACTTCCGATCATTCGTAGAACACACTTGATGTTAGTCCATCATTTGATAGCAGAGAGGACAAATATTTCATTGAGAATCCACTTGACGTTTCATCTACCTTTTCCATAAATGCAGAGTGTGAACAGTATTACTTCTCATCTACCCCTCTGTATGATTCATCAAATCATGAGGATGCCAACAAAAATCCTAAATTTTCTAATCATGGTTTTCATGATATCTGTACTTCTTCATTTGATCACGATGTTGATTCACTCATTGTTAATCTTTCCAAGCCACTGGTCTCCAATGATCTATCTATTGACGAAGTGGAAACCCTGCAGGCTGTCAAGGAATTTCAGCCTGAGCTGATGGTTATGTCAGGCCCTCGCTGTCCTAAGGTTAGTTCCGCTTCCAATCAGAAAATTCTTGAAACACCCAAGGCTCCTCATCACTCATCTATCTGCATTGAAGATCAATCCAACACATAGATTTCGCTTCCCCCTCTCGAATCACATGATCCCATCGCTTATGCACTAGAGGAATCATTCATAGCAAGCACACTTGCAAGGCGTAAGTTGTCTCTTTTTCTCATGTTTGCTTGTTTGTCACAATCAAGAGAGTGCATATGCTTATCATCTGTACACAGTGTGTCACAACACCATGGTAAGTCCACAGAGTGTTTGTCTTGTGCTTTCACTCTTTTCTTTTCTGTGGACACATTTAAACTCGGAGTGTGTTGGTCTTCATTGTTATATCTTTCATGTTTGCTAGTTTGCTCAACTATGGTTTTCGTGAACCATGCCTTCACCAACATGGGTCAGCCAACGCGACTGTGGCTGCATTGGAAATATCACTTCACGTGAGTAGGCCCATGCATGGTTTAGTGTAGGAGTAGAAGTAGTCTTTTTTTCTTACTTTGCTTTTATTTTTGGTTTGCATGTTTGTTTGCTTACTTACTTGGATTGGTTTGCTTGCTTACTTACTTTTCTTACTTGTTTTCTCTCACTTTGCTTCTGCTTTTTTCTTTTTTCCTTCTTTGCTTTCTTTTCTTGCTTGTACCCGTAGGTTAGCCTCTCGTGAAACTATGTTTGGCTCTCGAGACAAGCTGGGAAAATCTAAGAGGACTTGTATAGCTATCAACATCCGGTTATATGTTGTCCTCTCTCTTTATGAAGGACTTGTTGTCTTCAATCGATGATGCCTTGACGGAAAATACGTTTTGTTCAAAGTGAGTCTTGGTGAAAACACTAAGCTTGCATTGTTAGCTAGTACCACCTACTCTAATCAGTTCTTTTTGGTTAACCCTTGTTAGTGCATTCAAATAGAGTAAGGTGAGGGGGAAAACCTTAACAAGTATTTCAGAGGTATACATAACATACTTCTCTGAAGGAACAACCTCTTCTGCTCTCAATAAGTCGGGATCCATCTTCCACATCTAAAATAAATAAGTGCCTACCAATAGTTTTTTGAAAAAAAATAAAATTGAAAAATGAATCAGGCGAATGAAGAGAAAGGCTTCCTGTGCAGAGAGGTGATGCAAGTAACTCCGTCAGGGTACTGACCAGGCTCACTGGCAGCAAAGCAATGCTTGTGTTCCTGTGTGACTCCGCCAGGGTACTTTGACAGTTATATTACTTGTGCATCGATATACCCCTCATCCCCAATCGAAATAACTAAGTTGACTTGGCTTGGAATGTGTGCTGGCCGATCCAGAGAATGGTAGGGACTACATCTTTCACCCAAGCTAGTGCAAAAGCCATCACGATCTAAGAATCGAACAATACTTTTAGAAGGGTTAGACTTGCTTTTCACGAAACAAGGTCCATTCAGAGAGCTGGAGTTCTGCCAGTGTGTCGCCAAGTGTTGTAGCGACTACAACCACCCTCCACAATTTTGGCTCGCTTGAAAATTTTGGAGCCTACCTTGGATCTTGCAATCGATCATCCTTGGTCACTTGTTGGTAAGATGATGACTTCAAGCTCCCATCCTTGATCTTAAGAGTTGTCTGTGTTCTCATCTTTATGCAGCCTGTGTCATCTTTGGACATAGGAGTTTTTGTTTTACTTCAAAGGAAAGCATGTGCGCATGAGTGGTTGTCATCACATAGACATGTTTCACACTCACTTCACAAACTCTTGTCACAAAGGTTGTTGCATCAAGAAAAGTATGTCTTATGCACTCTGGATGGTCTACATTGTGTCACTAAGTGTTTATGTGTGATCATAGTCGAGTCATATCACTGTTTACATCTATGTCACTAATCTCACACTTAGCCATTTTCCAGAGAAACCTAACCTCATCCAGCTTCCAAAAATTATGTTCTTTGCTTCTGAAACCATCAAGCTTCCTCCCTTGCCTATGGAAACCCCATAGTGCGCAGAAAATCCAACCTCCCTTTCCTGTTGAAACCCCGCAGCCCACAGAGACCCCAACCAACGCTGCTCTCCAAAAATGCGCAAAGCAGTCAGGCAGCCGTCACTACTCTCCTAAAATGCGCAGAGTAGTCCAACTGCACTACACTCAAAAATTGCATAGAGATGTCCTCCAAGGACCCCCAATCCTGTAGCAGTGTCCTGTGCCTCAAAACTACGCAGTGTTGTCCAAGTTGCCATGTCTTTCTTGCATTAAAAAACTACGCATATAGGCCTCCCAAGGCTTCATTCCGGCAGCAGTCATTTTCCACTGAAATTGCGTAGTTCTACCTCGCAGTTGCTATAGGAAAAGGTGACATGTTTATATTAGTCCCAAGGAGTTGAGGAGAAGGACCAAGAGACCAAGTAATGGAAAAGATCAGGACCGCACGCGAACTTCATTAGATGCATGATCATCTCGAGGGTAAGTATGGTAAGTAAAGAACACCTTTCAAAGTACACCTCTTAATTGATTTTGCAGGACTGCTTGTCATTGTCATATCATCCTCTCCTCAGTAACATGCATGCGCGCAAATACAAAAATTCATCTCACATTTTCCTCGACATGTTTTTCTTTCTTTTCACTCGTTTGACCAACTTTCGTCTTCGACATTTTGATTGCTATGTCATGCTTACGACCTTCTTATGGTGATGTTTAAGATTTGTGTTTTAGTTGTGTTCACTATGTAAACATATATCGCACTCACACACAATGTTGTAATAATTGTCATGCAAGTGTCTTCACGGTCGTCCGAAGGTCTATCCGAAGTGTCGCACTTGTTTCTCTCACCATTAGACAGTCTCGCAGTCAATCACATTGAGCATATGTTGTCTTGTTGGTTTGAGATGTCTTGTCATCAAGTCATGTTGAGTGTGTGTTCGCAAGGTCATGTATACATGAGTTCACTCTCTCACACACTTAACCATTTTTCCAAATATTTGTTAGCTGGACCACCCTCCATCAGCCGGACCTAGGCTGAGCTGCACTACACAGTCCAACCCTCAATGACCAAGCACTGTTATCCAAAATTGAGCAGAGATTGAGGCTGCCTCCTAGGCAGCCTGCACTACACAATCCTGGAATCAACTAGACTTACTGTCACCTATAACAGTGCAGAAGATTCTCAGCAAGCCATCTCAATCAACGTTGCCCGCAAGAAAATCTATCAAGCTTCCCGCTGGTCAACCAGAGAGTTTGACCGAGAAGTGACCTCGGGCTTCACTCCTCCAACAAATTGCGTAGAAGCTGCAAGCATGCCCGCCTCTGCTGACTAAAGAAATTGTGAAGACATGAAGGACAGGTACCTGGTGCCTGTCACTGCACTATCCGCGTCATTTCCGTAGTTATTGTTACACAAAATATTGTCACCATGACTTTCTGCAGTCAGTGTGAGTCTATCACCACTCATACTTTCCTCCTATGCAAGTCTTAAACCTCAACTCTTCATGTCAAGCCTTGAAAAATGACAGAAAGTCCTTAAAAATCTCTAAAACCCTGGTTCCACACTTTCTCTTAGCATTACCTGTGGTCCCGCACCCCTTGGTCATGTTACCTGCGGACCTACCCGCTCTGTCTCTAAAGGAGTGGGTGCGGACCCCTGTAAAAGTCAAAAAGGCGCAAGTTTATTATTAAAAACTCACCTTGGATTAATTTTGGACGCTTCTAGAAGGAATCTTGAGGTGGCAAGTTCGCTCCCAGGTGGTTCATGCATCCCATAACTAAAGGACCTAACCCCTTGATGAGAGGAGCTTATCCCTTTGAAGGAGGACTCTATCCCTTTGAAGGTGGACCTGGTAACTTCCCTCCTCTGCACTATAAATTGAGGCTTTGGGCTGGTTTCTAGGGAGGTTAAAAGCTAAATATTTTTTAGGGTAAATGCTGTTGGAATTTAGACTTCCTAATTGAGCTTGAGAGGAGAGCTTACATACTTTTTGATCTCTTTGGGAAGAGAGTGAAACTTGTCAAAGTAGAGGAGATTCTTGCTGGACCCTGGGAGGAGCTTGTAGAGCATCAAGGCACTAAGGTTGTAAAGTTCTTCTTTGTTTAAAGTTAATACAATCAGATTCATTTTTCTCAATAAATTGTCTTCTATGGTTTATTTCATGAATTCCTTGATCATCATGATAAATATGGTTTATTATATTGGCTATGCAGGTGTTATTTGATGTGTGTTTGTTTGTGTTTGCAGGTCCTTTAAAAGGGAGATCATTTGGACGAACGGAGCGTGGCTTCCACAAACTAGCACTGGACTTGAGGTAGGGTCTAAAACATCTCTTGGCTTTTATTTATAAATCGTAATATTTAGAAAAAGATAGAATTTGTTTGGTTTGCTTGTCACTAGATATCCATAGATACTAGGGAGATCGGTCTTGTCCACAAGAACGATTTATCTGCCCGACAAAATGGCGACTCCACTGGGGATATCCTGGATATCCTCCTCCTGGGGTTGGTCTCATGACCCAGGGTTTTCGGGACCCTAATTGTCAGTTACCGTTCATTGCAACTTTGGACTTGCCTGATTTGTTGCGCCTTACGAACAATCCGATTAATTATCTTCCGTTTTGGCCGCCAATGCCGAATAAGTTGCCCAGTGACATCCCAAAGTTTGAAGGTAAATCAGGAGAGGATCCGTCGAATCATGTGATGACTTATCACCTCTGGTGTGCATCTAACTCCATTTCAGATGATTCAATTCGTTTACGTCTTTTTCAACGCACTCTAATTGGTCTTGCGGCCAAGTGGTACATTGAGCTACCGCGAGCCACTTTTTATAACTTTAGTCAGTTAGCTACTTCGTTTTTAACTCATTTTCAGTTGCCTGCCAGATATGACAATGGCATGGAATTATTAACTTCATTAAAACAGTCAACGTCCACTTATATTTCAGATCACATTCATGAATGGAGACGTCGACGACGTTTAGTGAAAGTTTTTTTTCCGGATCAGATCTTAGTAGAATGGTTTGTTAAATCATTATTACCTAAAATCACTGAGGATGTAGCTAAGGTAGGAGTTGTTACTGAAGAGCAAGTAATTGCTCAATCTCAGTACCTTGACCTCATTTATACACAGTCGGGTACTTTACACGAGAAAATCCCCAACCTTCCTAAACAAAATTAGATAACTACAACTCCTTCAGGGTCTCATGCTACTGATGGTATGATTGGTTCAGTTAACACCAAAAGTAAGAAAAAATCTTCCAAGAATTCTTCTCCTATCATAAATTTACCAGATTCCCCGACAGGAGACTCTTCCGTGGAAATTTCTGTCGATATTCATGTCGTAGAGTCATCTACGGCCAAATCAAAATCTGACGGTAAAAAGAAGGGGAAGAAGAAAAATAAATTAGATAAAAATTCGAAAGAGAAACCAGATAAAACGAATCTACTGATGAGAAACGTAAACCTCGTTATCCTTGTCTCGTTTGTGACGAAGATCATTTTACAAGAGACTGCCCTCATCGCGCCGAGGTTGCGAAAATCGTCAAAGGTTCTCAAACGCCTGCTATCTTGAAGGATCGTTTTCCTAGTCAAGATAGTAAGGTGATAGGTTCTTCCTCAAATGCCTCAGAAGAACCCATAATGATGATGTCCCATGTTAGGATTGCGACAAGATCGCAAGATTATGGAAGTAAAAGTCCTGTTAGTGGTAAGGAAGTGGAATCTTCTAATTCGAAGCCATCAACTTCAACTCCTGGTTCCGATCCGCTACAGATCAAGAAACCTAACCCAGACTTAGTAATCAAACCGCCTGCCAAGGGTATACTTAGAAAGTCAGCTTTCAATCCACATGCGAGAGCTGCTCAGAACTATAACATTGTTGAAGATTTAGCTATTTCACCTTCAGCAATGTCGGCTTTGGAGGTGCTGCAATCATGTCCAGCACTTCGTAAATTGCTATTGTCGGCTATAGGAGCTGTTGATATTCAGGACTCGAACCTTATAATCTTCGATTTAGAAAATAATCACTTACCTCATCAAATGGCTTTCCAGATTCCAGTGTTAGTCAAAAACTGACCTTGCTATAGGACTATAATTTATGAGGGAGCTTCAATGTGTATTATGTCGATCCAGTGTTGGAGATCGCTTGGTTCTCCTACACTCAATCAATCCCCGACGATTCTAAAGGCTTTGATGGCCATGGGTTCCATCCTTTTGGCATTCTACAGGATTTACCTATAGGGGTTGAAGGCAAAACTGTTAATCTAGATGTGGAAGTGGTTGATGCCCCTCTAGATTACAACCTTCTCTTGGGTCGTAGTTGGTCTTACGCTATGACTGTTTTTGTTTCATCGGTCTTTTGGCTTATAAAGTTTCCTCATAATGGAAAGATCATAACTATAGACCAACTAACTTACTTTTCATCTGACCCAGCCTCTTCTGAAAGTATCCAGCATGTTGGCAAAACAACTATCCCTTATAAGGATGTTGGAGTAGGATTAGTTAAAGATTCTAGTTTACTAGGAACTTTTTCCTTTCCTCCTCCTAACGTATCGCCTTCTACTGCAACCATTCATATGATTTCATCAGACACTATTGTTTATGATGATCCTTGGATCGTACCTTCCGAATCTGAGATGGATTCATTTGGTGATGCTATGCCTTTGAGTCCCTATGAAGTTGCGTATTAGGCCATACAGTCGTTTTCCGACCCTCCTTCAACCGAAATTGACTTAATGAATGTAGTCCACGAAGAATCACTTTCAACATTAAACTCAGATTTGACGACATTTTCCGAACTTGTTCATACTGATGAGCAAATTCGTGAAATTTTGTCTGTTGATGATTTACCATGGGAAGATCTTCATCATAGATCTTTGTTCTTACCTGAGATTGATCATTTTGAAAATGATTTTTCATCTATTTTTTCGGCTGATTATGTCAAGGAACCTCAGAATCCATTGAAAAATCCTGATTCTGAGTTAAATTTGGGAAACATTTCTCGGACAATTCCTATTGACATTTTGGTTAAACCTGGAATTGTTGAAAACATTCATATAGGTGCCTCTTGTACGGAAAATTAACTTCAAACATATAAGGCCCTATTTCAAGAATTTTGCAACGTGTTTGCCTGGTCATATGAGGAAATGCCAGGAATCGACCCAGCAATTTTTGTTCATGAAATAAAAACTTACCCAGATGCTAAACCCGTCCAGCAACATTTGCGTCAGATCCACCCACGAAAAGCTACTGCTATTAAAGCAAAAGTTGAAAAATTACTTAAAGCAGGTTTCATTTATCCAATTCCCTTAACGGATTGGGTATCAAATATTGTTCTTGTTAACAAAAAGCAAGGAACAATAAGAATATGTATCGATTATAGGGATATTAATCGAGCCTGTCCAAAAGACAATTATCCAACTCCCTATATCGATCAAATCATTGATGATTGTGCCGGTAGTGAAATATTCTCCTTTATGGATGGTTTTTCTGGTTACAATCAAATCAACATTCTACCTGCTGATCAACTAAAAACGACTTTCATTTGTCCATGAGGGACATTTGCTTACTGCAAATTACCTTTTGAGCTGAAGAACGCCGAAGCAACATTTCAAAGAGCCATGTCTTACGCGTTTCATGACATCAAGCACATTGTGCAACCCTATCTTGATGATTTACCTGCTCATTCATTACGTAGAGCCGATCATCTCATTCATTTACGAGCAATCTTTATGAGATGTAGGCATTATCGAATTAGGTTGAATCCACACAAATGTGTTTTCTGTATAGAAACAGGTCGTTTACTGGGATTTGTTGTTTCGAAAGCCAGAATTCGTGTCGATCCCTCGAAGGTTGAAGCTATTGTCAAATTGCCTCCTCCTTCGACTCTTCGCCAACTCCAAAGTTTGCAAGGGAAAGCAAATTTTTTACGTCGATTCATTCCTAACTATGCCGAGCTAACAAAGGGTTTTACCAGGTTTTTGAAACAGAATACTCCATTATTTTGGGATGAGATAGCTGACAAATCTTTTGATGCACTTAAACACGCGTTGACCCATGCACCGTTATTGCATCCTCCCAACTACAACCAGGACTACTTCTTGTATCTCGCCGCCTCTCATTCCACCATCGGGATGGTGTTAGTTCAGGAAGATGAATTCGGTAGTGAGCATGTGATTTATTACCTTCGTCGAACTTTAAATCTGACTGAGCTAAAATATCCAGATGTGGAGAAATTGGCCTTGGCAGTCATTCAAGGTGTCCAACGTTTTCGTCATTACATTTTACTATGCAAAACTACTGTAATTTCTGATTGCAACCCTATGATCTATATTTTGACCAAACAATTGCTAGGGGGCAAGTATTCCAAATGGATTGTTATCCTGCAGGAATTTGATTTGGAGTTCGAAAAATCTAAGTCAAAGAAATATTTAGTTTTTGCGGAGTTGATGTGTGACTTCCCACGTGCTGATACAGAAACTGTGGCGGAAGAGCCCATTGCAGACGAATCCTTGTTTCTTATTAGCACTCTTGATCCATGGTATGGAGATATCATAGTTTATCTCCAAACCCAATCCTTTCGGCCTGAAATTTTAAGAACTCAGCGTCGGAAAATACGATTCCAATCCCAACAATACAAAATTATTGGAGAAACACTTTGTCGTCGTGGGGCGGACTCTATTTTCCAACGTTGTTTAACTCATGAGGAAGCTGAAAGGGTTCTAAATGACTGTCACTCTGTAGCGTGCGGCAATCATATGTCTGGGTTTGCCACAACCCAAAAGATATTGCGCGCTGGCTATTTATGGCCGTCTTTGTTTAAAGATTGTATTGACGCGGTCTGAAAATGCCACAACTGCCAAATTTTTAATCGAAATATGCGCGCTCCACCTGCTCCTCTCCACCCTATAATTGCCGTCGGTCCTTTTGCGAAATGGGGTATCGATTTTATTACTTGTAACCCTCACTCAGCTGGGGGGCATGCGTATATCATCCTTGCGGTAGATTATTTTACCAAGTGGGCCAAGGTGATGCCTACATTCTCAGCAGATGGAAAAACTGCTACGATTTTCGTTTTCAATCATATAATGGCTAGGTTCAGTGTTCCACAAGCGATTATCACTGATCATGGGCGTCATTTTCGAAATATTATGATGACTAAACTAACAGATCAACTTGGCCTACATCACGATAGTTCAACTCTATATTACCCACAGGCTAATGGTCTAGTTGAAGCCATCAACAAAGTTCTAGTCATTATGATCCGACGAATCATTGGGATTCATAGGTCGAATTGGCATAACATGTTATTTTCAGCGCTTTAGGCGTATTGAACCTCAGTAAAAACATCAACTGGTTTCACTCCTTTCCAACTAGTTTACGGTTTGGAAGCTGTGTTACCCATTGAATGCGAAATCCCATCATTGCAAATGGCCATAGAATTACTTCCAGCCACTTCCGAAGAGGAGAAATGTTTGTTGTACTTGGCTCAGCTAGATGAGAATTGACGTGATGCTGCACTAGCAATCGAAACTCATGCCCAACGTATTAAAGCTCAATACGATCGAAATGTTACACCTCGTAATTTTTCAGAAGGAGACCTAGTCTTACTGTACGATCAAGAAAATGATAAGTTAGGCGCTGGAAAATTCATACCCATGTGGCATGGTCCTTATGTTGTTAAGCGAAAGCTGGCAAAAGGGGCCTATGAATTGGTAGACTTTGACGCAGTCTCTTTAGGTAAACCCATAAATGATCTTTACCTGAAGAGATATTATGCTTAAATCTGTGTGTGGAGATTTTAGTTAGGTTAGTTTTCTTTCTAGCTGGTGTGTTTTAGATTAGAAAAGTGTGCTTAGTTTAGAGAGTGTTTTTTTCATTATTCCTGCTTATCTTTATTTTACTCTTGATATTGCAGATGTCGACATCTCTCCAAACATACATTGGTTTTGCTGATGGTGCTTGTTGTAATACACGGAATATTTCTTCCGCAGCTTGGGTTATCTATTCGCCCTTTGATGAGTTGGTATCTATGCATGGGGTAAGCCTCGGTCAAAAAACGAACAACATTGCAGAGTATAGCGCAGTGATTGAGTTATTATCTGAATCCATCTCATTTGGGATTCGGAGTTTGATTGTGAGGTTAGATTCTGAACTCGTTGTATTGCATCTTAATAGAGTTTATGCCATTAGAAATCCAGTGTTATTGAGATTATTTTTGAGAGTTCATCTCTTGGAACGTGAATTTGACTATATTGAATATCAGCATATTCCAAGATATTTAAATACATTAGCAAATGCAATTGCTTCTCGAATGTTAAGTAGACATTTGCAGTAATAAAATAGTAAAATTAAAAACATTCCATAACATGGTTTACAAGATAGCCAGTAATAGTGATATAGCATAGCATAAAGTGTGTCAAATATACATCGTTTTCGATCATAGGTTGAAAAACACCTTATGATTGGCAAAAATGATAAGTGCAAAAAACAAAAATGTCATATGAGTCTACAACAGGCGATCATCCTATCACTGGTGATGATCACGATAAGAAACCACTGTACGGGCCACCCTACAAAGGAACCTCCTGAAAGTTCCTAGGACCCCAATCACATAGCGCTGTAGCCTAAGAGGAATGTCATCTATGCTAGTCTCTGGAATGTCTGCTGTCAAACGCTCTAGATGGTTTTCCAATTCGGCCAGGGTCTTTGTAGATTCGGCCCGTGGGGCTGGTGCTGCTGCAGCTGGCTGTTTCCTCTCATAGGGCCGGAGAGTGGCTGGTCGTCGTGGACCTACATCTGCATTTGAAACTTTTTACTATCAGTTTTGAGACAATTAAAAAAAAAAAAAAATTAATTAGAAAATGTTGAAAATGATTTTACCTGAGTCATCCCATTACTCTCCTGGTGGAAGAGCCATGTCTGGGTCACCACGATAATCCATCCTAGCATAAGGAAAATCCTGAATCGCAAAAATTTGGTTCTCCAACCAATGAAAATACTCAAGAGGAAATCAAACAACCTCTGAACCCTCCTCAGGATGACGGGCCATAACTGCAACCCAACGCATTAGCTTGGGCTCTCGAGGAAGTCCAGCTTCAACGGAAAGATGTTGTGGGACCAACATTGGGACCCTCTCTAGACCAAAACTCACAACTAAGAAACCATATCCAAAGTTTTTCAGTTGTCCATTTTTGGCTCTAGTCAATTGGCCTTTTACATTAGCCAACACAGCTTCGCACCAGTTGAAGACGGTGCCTCGAAAACAGTCTACTGTCATCTGCATTGGGATCCGGTGGCCATATATAGTGTTGCGTTTCCGCAGAGTCTGGTGACAGTAAATGCAATCACTTTGAGTTCAGGACGGGAGATGGTTTTGATGTCAATCCCTTTGTCCTTGGTTTGGTCGTTACAAAACTCTAGCCGAAGACTATTGACAAACTGGCCACCTGGCCTAGTCCCGAATAGAGTCAATTGTTCACCTCTCTTAGGCAAGCTAGTCAAAAATTAAATGTCCTCTGGCTCCATTTCGAGCTGGTGGCCACCAATAATGAAACACTGGTCCTGCACATTCCACCTGTCTACCAGCCACTGCAAAAAGTCCACCTGGGCCCTCATGCTAGGTATGGCCCAGAATTTAAATAAACTACATGCCTTTAATGCATCAATTGAAGGTTGATGATTGATTGCGGCGAGGTCCACATGCTCTTGCTCCCATTCCCACCGGCTAAGCATGATGTATACCCTACATTGAAAGAAAAGGCAGATTAGAACATTTTAAATCAAAGTTTTTGGGCAACTATTGAAGAATTTGAAATTATAAACCTATGTCGCGGGGACCGCACTCTCTAGTTAGAGACAGTGCGTAGGTCCACACTCTGCCTATACAATGGGTGCAGGCCCTTAGCTTTTTCCTGCATACGAAAAAGTCGGGATCCGCAGGTTTCGCATGCTGCGCCTGCGAACCCCCACGAGCAGACTTCTAAACAAATTTCTTCCTAAAAATCAAAATATAAACCTAAAAACAAATTTCAAACGGTTGAAATGCAAGAGTAAAGTGATCTGGATTACCTGGAGGTGACGGTGTTTGACTCCAGCGGACAGATTTTCTGCAATCTTCACGGGAAGTTTCTTACCCAAAAGCTCTCTTTCTCACTCTGAAGTAAAACGGTAAAAATGAATTTACAAAAGCCCTTTTTATAAGCTTTTTTGAATAAGTGAATTTTAAATTTGTTTATTTTTCACTTTAAAGAGATAACTTTTGAAGCATTTTTATTTATTTTAAACAGGTATGAGTAATGTTTGAGTTTTTGTGCACGATATTGGATTGTTCAGGCAAAATTAATGATTTTGAACAAAAACATTAGAGTCATCTTTAAGCTCTTTTCTGACTCCTAAAATATGAAAAGATTGTCGAGTTTTTATTTTTAAGCCAATTAAAACGGAACTAAAAAATGGTCCACTTACAGCTCTTTTCTGACCATATAAACATGAAAAGATTGCCAGATTTTTGTCGTTTCAAATTCGATATTGGTTATAAAACGACGTGTCTTTGGTCACTTTTTTACTTTTTCCGATCAGAGACATTAATTATGAAAAGTACTCCTTGATTGTAATGGTCAAGCGGTTCTCTCAATTATTATTTTATACTTTTTCGGGCTTGGGAGACACAAATTTACGAAAAAGGACAACCATGGAGTTTTCTTAAGTTTTTCTTCTGACTCCCTAAAATTGAAAAACACCGAGTTTCTCCTATACTGGACTCGTTAAAATTTAACAGTAAAGGACCTGTTCAATTACAAACAGGAACGGACCACTCCTTCTTAGGGTTCGAATTTAAACTAAGTTGGACTCATCTGAAGGATGAGCTTATAATCAAGCAAATGTTATCCTCCTCAAGCTTGTCAAAAATAAAGAGGTACTTGCCAGAAATGGTGGGGGAAAAGAGAGAAAAATGAACCTGTTTGTCATACTTTGTGTCTCAAAAAAACATTTAACCACTCTTGAACACGACACTTTTTGTTCACCTGGGTTGGGAAATCCTTTGCCTAACAGTTAATCAAACCATATTGAAAGTCTTCAGCCGATTTCTGGGTATTAGCTTTGGGTCAATTGTCACCAAATCATCTGCAGTGTCGTTATGTGTTCAAGAGGTCAGTGCAAATAAACCATTCATCTGCAAAATATTTGTCATCCATCTTGACCATCCCTGAGTCAATCCTTGCAACTATATTTCTTCAAACTTGATCTATGATTTCGTGTTGTGGGCTTGCCTACGATGGATCGCTTTCTATCGACTTCAACTCATTATCTAGAAAGATGACCATCTTAGCCTCCCAGTGACCTCTGCACAATTTCCCTTGACAGTGCTCGCAGCTCACATCTTGCCCTGAAATTTGCTCTGCGCAGTTTCAGAGCCTTGTCCTCTCTCCTGATCAGCTAAACATGAAAGCAAAAGATGATGCATCATGGTAGACTAAGAGATTTCTGGATTTGATGGCATCTCGTCATGAGTGACTGCAGATACATGTGTAGATGGATGATACATGACGTGATGATGAATGGGATGAACAAGGAGCACATGCGAGAAGACTTGATCATGGGTGGACAAACACACGAAGCATACCAAGTAGCAAACGAAGGAGACACATGCGCATGCGTGCAACATCAAGTGAACACCAAGACCATCAAATACTTTGCACACATCTTTCCATACATAGGTGAAGGAATGATACACCAAGAGCACGTTCATCACTCAGCAGCACTGCAGCTCAACATTGACACCACCACCAACATGAACATACCACCTCTGTCGTGTCGATTCATGTCATGAGTCATCTCAGCCACAACACTACTGTGGGCCATATTGTTGTAATCAATGTAATGTAACGTGGAAGTCCAAGATAACCACATGTAAAGTTGAAGAATCATGTAAAGTTGAAGATTCATGTAAGTCAAACAGTGATGAGGGAAGTCGAATAGTCACAAGGTTCAGTTTCACCCTTAGCTATATATACCCCTCATTTGTACATGCAAACTTGGACTTTTTCACCTTGGCTCCTCCCACATAGCCTTGAGAGTCTGTAATATTTTCTATGAGGGGCGAGCAGTGGCTCCAACACCCCGCTATCGGGGTTAGTGATGTGATGGTGTACAGATGTGTCTTGGAATTTTTGCTTAATTTAGGAGCTTGTTAACAGGCCAGCACCTTTTCACACATGTATTGTATTAATTTTTAAGACTATTATTTGGATGCTTGTAATGAATGTTTCTTTAACCTGTATTAAGACAGTTGAACTATTTTGGTTGTTTTAATACATTTGTTATTGGAAATGTGTTGTATCATGTGTTCATGTTGTCTTACTTGTGCGGGCTATCCTGCCGGACACTCGATAGATTCATTCTTGTAAACTTGTTATAACGGCCATCGCACTCATGTGGACTATTCCGTTGGGTGTTGTACGTGCTATCTATTCACCTTTTGTTTGTGACTACCACATCCATGTGGAATACTTCATCGGAAGTTGTGCATGTCCTGTTGTGTTGTGTGTCTCTAGCAGAGTTGGGACTAATCCCTTTCAACTGGAGACCTACTTCCACCCTCTCCCTTTGCAGTGAAGGAACTCTGACACAAGTGGCACTAAGCACTCACCAGGCATGTGAACCTCACTTTCTGAAGCCAAAGTAAACCATTTTCACGTGCTAAAAATAAAGAGCTAAGGCATATCTTTAATATAATGGAAGCCGGGCTATTGTACCAGATGCGACACCTACACCAAACGATGTGTAGAGGAGACTTCATAGAGAGGAGATCCCCTGAATTTTGGGGGTCCAGCATCGTCAACATAGCCTCAACATGATGTCGATTAAGATGGTATTTTGTATTGATGTGCTTTGTTCGATTATGGAACTTTGGGTTCTTGGCCAACTTTATTGCAGAAGTGTTGTAAATAAAAAGAGGAGTTGAATGTACTTATTTCTCCTGCAAATATTCCAGAATTTTCCTGAGCCACAAAATTTCCTTCGTTGATTCAGTTGCTACCACATATTCTGCCTCAGTTGTGGAATCTCCTAGAATTGGTTGTTTTCATGACCTACACGAGACAACTCCTAATCCAAGACTCATAATGTAAAGACCTGTGATTTCGCCGATGAACGATCGCGACCGGGCAGAGTGCGACTGCGGATGGAAGGTCGTTCGAACAACATATGTGCGAGCTCAGACTTGTGCGAAGGCGTAAGGAGGGCGAGTTGGAGTTTATACGCATGGAGACGTGGTGTAAACATATGGAGGCCGACCAACATTGGATAAGGGGCTGACATGATATTTGAAGGCTTTGCGATGGTGTATGGAGCGTTGGGCAAGTCAGCTGGGCAGCCAGACTTCGCCCTACGTTTGGTATATAATGGGAATGCATGGGATGGCATTCGATCATCACACATTCGCTCAACATCTTCGCTCAACAAGGAGAAGGCGCAGCCTAGTGCATGGGTGCAGCAAGGTAAAGGCGCAGAACTTGAGATGCACCCATTCTTGGGCAGGGCCGCATAGTGACAGCGTCGTATTGGGTGAAGGCCCGGGCCAGAGCACCCGGTGGTTGGGTGAGGGCGTGCACGGGTGTGTGGCACCTGATTTTTCAGAAGGTGCTCGACGGTGAAACAGAGGAGCACCCGGTTCGTGCGACGACTTGGCACAGGTGTCTTGGCGACTCGGGTGAGCGCTCGCCCATTGTGCAAGTGTGCACGGTGACTTGGTGAAGTGTTGAGATTGTGAACGGAGGTGTGTCTCGGGTGGAGGTGCCTATGTGTGGTGACTTGGAGGCGCGCGCAAGTTGGGCAAACAGCACGATCGTGCAACGAGGTGAACAAAGGGTTAGTGAGTCATGCGGCAACCATGCAGAGGCGCTGACGAGTTGGGCAACCAAGTTTGCCAAAGATTGTAAATTTGGCTAAGTATGAAACTTGGGGTTTCCAAGTATACTTGTAAAGCTTGTAATTTGTAAAAGATTGTATAATATATTATTCGGGCAGACTCATTTTTCAGGGAGTTGCCCCTCCCTTTATAATGTGTAATTGTGTTCTCATTTATAATTGTTGTTGATAATGAATGTGTATGGGTGTTTATTGGTATAAAGGATAACATAATAATACTTGGTTGCGAAACACAAACTAAGTAGGAATAAGTGGTTAGGCGTAGTCCACGAACATAAGTATTGGTGAAAAAAAAGTGTTCGGTGGTGCCGCACCTCGCTTGGGGGCGTGATAGGTGGTATCAGAGCAGCTGATTCAGGCATTAAAGGTTGAAGCTGCTACACACCTTCACCGAAGTGAAGGTGGTATCAGACCAAGGTTGCTCGTGACGAAGTGACAGTGAAGCAGGTACTTGCAGGTGAAGGAAGTTGTTTCACATACAAGTGGAACAAGGGCTGGTTCAAGTTGCAGGCATCTTAGTGAAGCTGTTGGATGGTCGAAACTATATTGCAAAGAAGAAGGAAGCTGTTAGCAATGGCAGCTGAATCTCAGGTTGGGTCTAGTCATAGTGTGCAGGATGCTACTATGGCACTTATGGAAAAAGTGTTGGAAAGGATGGAGGACTTGGAAGCTTTCTGGGCTAAGAAGTTGGACTTGTTCAATAAGGAGCAAGAGGCCAATTCGAAGATAACGGAAGAGCTCGATGAACTCTAGACTCAACACGAGTACACTGATATTTTGTGTACACAACTTGAAGTAAGGGTCAAGGAGGTTGAAGAGGCAAGAGACCAAGGTCTTGCAGAGATCGTGGGCTTGCGAAAATCTCTTAACAAAGCCAGAGATGAGATCGCGGTGTTGAAGAAGGCCGTGAGGCATAACTCAGGTGGAGGAGTGCCTCATGTGAAAGTCAAGAAACTGGAATCTTACGATGGTACAAGGAGTGCAAAGACTCTTGGCAACTTTCTATGGGACATGGAGCAGTACTTGGAACGATTGGGTCTATCTGATGATGAGACGAAGGTCAACGTAGCTGCTCAATTCTTGACAAAGGATGCTAAGATGTGGTGGCAAAGACAGATGGATCAAATTTCCAATGGCAGTGCTGGTGACATTACTTTGTGGGATGACATGAAGAAAGCTTTGCAGACCCATTTCAGTCCTCTGGCTGAAATGTGGGAAGCAAGGATGAAAATTAAGTTCATAAAGAAGACCGGGAACCTTCAGACATATCAGTGGGAGTTTGCAAGTGCGGTTCTGGAACTTCCTGACATGGCGGGGAGGGACAAGGTGTTTAATTTCATTATTGGGTTGAAGCCTTAGGCACACAATGAAGTGAAGAGGCAGAGGATTAGAATACTTGAGGAAGCTTTTGCTGCTGTTGATAGGTTGGTGGAGCATTATGATGAGACTTCTGATGATAGGAAGAAGAAGTCCGATAATCCAAAACAGAAGAAGAAGGATGATGCTTCGAAATCGGATGATAATTCGAAGATGAAGAAGGCCTTGAAGTGTTGGATATGTTCTGGACCACATACAGTGAATAATTGTCCTTCTAAACCAAAAGTGATTGCGATTGCACAATCTAATACGAAGAATGAAGAAGCTTCTGTGGGGATGATGCAGATACTTGGAGCTGCTGCTGCTACAGAGGTGGTCTCTCAGAGGGATCCTGAGAGGAACAAGCTGGAGTATATTCTGATGAAGGTTGGAGGTGCTGATATACTAACTATGGTGGATAATGGGGCCTCTCACAACTTCATGGGTGAAGATACTGTGAGAAGGATTGGGCTGAAATTTGTACTGGTGAAGGCACAGATGAAGACAGTCAATTCTCCTCCTGATAATGTTCTTGGCGTAGCTAATAAAGTGGACACAACACTTGGTGAGTGGACAGGGAAGGTCGACTTCACTATAGTGCGGATTGATGACTACGAAGCTGTGCTGGGAATGGAATTCATGAAACAATTTGATGCTATGATCGTTCCACATTTGAGGAAGCTGTATATTTATGATGGAAGGGAGGATGTACCCATTGGTGTACCAACCATTAGAGTGACAAGGCCTGATTGTAAGTTGGCAATGATGCAAATGGAGGATGAGAAGCAGATGGAAGACATGAGTAAGCGGTTGTCCACGGTTGAGACAAAGCTTACCGAGCAGTCATTGGTCATCAACACTCTTTCAGGTAGTATCTTGGATTTGTCAAGAAGGTTAGAAGTGGTCGAGGATGATGATGATGATGATGAGGCATATGTGAGGCCGAATGTCTGAGGGGAGGATCGGGTCACTTATCTACAAAGGATGGAGATAGAAGATCCTGACAAATGGATTGATATGATTAGTGAGGGTGAGCCTTCAGGATCTACTCCCTCCACATCTTCTTATATGACAAGAAGATGGGGCTCATTGTTAGCTGCTCATGGCAGTGAGTCCTTAAAACAAGTTGAGAAGGTATGGCAGATGGTGCAAGGATGGCTTGGCATCAAGCATCATGACATGTTGTAGAGTGGATGGAGTTTCCATGGACCTGAACATGGTGGAGAAATTCTTGGTGAGTCCAGGATGTGGCAGAATCCGAGATAGACTGGTGAAGGCATAAGGATGTTCACTCTCATGGCTTGAGCGTGATAGTTGGATTAGCTACCCAACTAGTTCAGACATGGGGTCCGAAAGTGCGCGGAGAGATGTTGGCATCAGGCAGACGAGGAGGATAGTTCACAGGATGAGGACGACACATGATGGAGATGGAAGTTCTACATATGTTGCAGGGATGTTTGCAATATGTGGAGAAGTTGACATCATGGACCAAGGATGAGACAAACATTGATGATGATCTTGGTGGATGACTACCAGGATGGTATGTTGTCAAGGACAACAACGATTTCAGGTGGAGGAGGATGTAATGACTTGTAATTCCATCGATGAACAACCGCGACCGAGCAGAGTGCGACTGCGGGTGGAAGGTCGTTCCAACAGCATATGTGCGAGCTTAGACTTGTGCAAAGGCATTGGTGAATAATGCGAAGGCGTAAGGAGGGCGAGCTGGAGTTTATACACATGGAGACGTAGTGTAAACATATGGAGGCCGACCAACATTGGATAAGGGGCTGACATGATATTTGAAGGGTTTGCAATGGCGTAGGGAGTATTGGGCAAATCGGCTAGGCAGCCAGACTTCGACCTACGTTTGGTATATAATGGGAATGTGTGGGATGGAATTTGATCATCACACATTCGCTCAACAAGGAGAAGGCGTAGTCTAGTGTGTGGGTGCAGCAAGGTAAAGGCGCAGAACTTGGAGATGCGCCCATTCTTGGGCAGGGCCGCACAGTGACAGCGTGGTATTGGGTGAAGGCGCGGGCAGGAGCGCCCAATGGTTAGGTGAGGGCATGCACGGGTGTGTGGCGCCCGATTTGTGCTAAGGTGCCTAACGGTGAAATGGAGGAGTGCCCGGTTCGTGCGACGACTTGGCACGGGTGTCTTGGCAACTCGGGTGACCACCCGCCCGGCGTGCAAGTGTGCATAGTGACTTGGTGAAGTGTTGAGATTGTGAATGGAGGTGTGTCTTGGGTGGAGGTGCCCGTGTGTGGCGACTTAGAAGCGTGCCCAAGTTGTGCAAACAACACGATCGTGCGATGAGGTGAACGAAGGGTTGGTGAGTCATGCGGCGACCGTGCAGAAGCACCGACGAGCTGGGCAACTGAGTTTGCCGAAGATTGTAAATTTGGCTAAGTATGAAACTTGGGGTTTCCAAGTATACTTGTAAAGCTTGTAATTTGTAAAAGATTGTATAATATATTATTCGAGCAGACTCATTGTTCAGGGAGTTGCCCCTCCCTTTATACTGTGCAATTGTGTTCTCGTTTATAATTGTTGTTGATAATGAATGTGTATGGGTGTTCATTGGTATAAAGGATAACAAAATAATACTTGGTTGAAAGACTACCTTCGGCTAGGGGGCGTGACACATAACCTCGAGTAGATACCCTAGTTTCTTTATCTCCATCGAAATATGAATCAAAGTATCCAATCAAACTGAAGTCACCCACCTATGTATACTTGAGTCTAAATTATTGAATTCCCTTCACGTAATTTCGAACTCTTTTTGCAGTAGACCAATGACCCTCACAAGGCATTTGCATAAACTTGGAGAAGATTCCAACAACAAATGAAATGTCTGGTCTGGTAGTAGTAAGGTAGTTGAGACTTCCTACGAGTTGTTTGTACTTTGTTGCATCCTCAAATTCTTTTCCTTCAATGGATGTTTAGCTTTAAATTTTGTTCCATTGGAGTAGTTAAAGGATTGCACTCAGCCATGTCAAACTTGTTCAACAGATCTCCAATGTACTTCTTCTAAGAGGGGAATATAAACTTCAGATGTTGGGTTACTTTAATACCAAGATAGTAGTGAACATAACTCAAATATGTCATTTCAAAACCTTTCCTTAGTTATTTCTTTATGGATACAATGTAGTTCTCATTATTCCTTGTCATTAGAAGATCATATATGTACACCGCAAGATATACAACTATTCTTCCAAATTTCTTGACAAACAAAGTTGCATCATCATGATCATAATGTTTGAAATTGAGTTTCATAGGATGCTATGTTAATTTCTCGTACCAGGCTCATGGTGCTTACTTGAGGCCATACAAGGATTTTACAAGCTTGCATACTTTGTGTTCCTAACCCTTCACAACATATCCTTTTGGTTGGGATATAAAAACATACTCTTTCAGATCTTGTTATAGCTCCAAATCTCACTTTTATGGTTTGTGATGCTGTACTCATGGCCTAGGGCAACCCCTCCTTCCAGAACTGGTCCTAAAATTTAAAAAATAATGTTTTATCCCTTATACGCGACATTTCCCTGAGTTAAACATGTGTATACGCGGGTATGTGTATAGACAACCCGCGTGTATGTATTAAAACACTTAAAAAAATATAACACTCCTTACTTTCAGGCGGAGATCACGGGTTTTACCTGCTGATCACCTGTTAGTGCCCGTGGCCCAACTGTTCCCAACCACCTCCTAACTAAAAAACTACTTTGGAGATGGTATAAAAAGACCTCAAAGGGAAGGCCTAAGGGAAGAGAGAGGAGAGGGAAAGGTTATTATGCTGAGATTTTTCCCTTGACCAAGTCTGAAGTCCCTTGTGCCTTCTGCACTTCCCCCATTTTGTACAGGAAACCTTTGTTTCCTTGTGTGTTGATGTTCATCCACTATTTATGACATCATGGAGAGAGTCATGGAAGGAGTTTGTTAGAGGCTTGAGGCTGGAACGGATCCGGAAGGAAGCTTTGCTTGGAGCCTGTTGAAGGTGACTCAGGTGAAAATATTCCTTTTTATGTACTTTATTTGTCTATAATAAAAGAAACACATGTCTTGGTTCCTAAAATGAATCTTCTTTATGTTAATGATATTCATGTTTGAGTTCATATGTAAATGGTCGTTTGGATTTCATAACTAACTACCTTTCTTTATAACATGAAGATGGTTTCTTTATAAGTTTTGTCCATGTACTGCCATGTTCTTTGAATTGGTTGTTTTGCAAGACAAAAGAGAAGAAGGGAACTCCAAGAAGGGTTTGGACCCTAAGGGCCTTCTCAAACATAGGACCAAAGGTACGCACCCTTATCATAGAATTTGCTTACAATAGCATAATGGTTGTATGAATGCATGTTTCTTTGAATAGATAACTTTCAGTCTGCTAGGGTTTCAACCCAAAAAGCCCTAGGGGAGCAAGTCCCTCTATCAGAATTGGCGACTCCACTAGGGACAACACTCTTGTTGTTCCTAGTTTGGGTGTTTTTCAAGCCAATCAGGGCTCAGCTACCTTGTCTGCTTGATGTTACTGTCTGGTCTGTTCTTGAACTTTAAGCTTTGCCAGTTTCTTCAGTTTGTTTTTTTTTATTTTTCTTGAAGCTTTTCATATACGTTGTTTTTATTAGATACAGAGGCGTATATACGCTTGTTTCTTTGAGTGAACCCGCGTATATGCAGGTTTCCTCAGATACAGTCGCGTATACATGCAATCTGTACTGCAGTACAGTCACGTATATATTGCAATTTTCAAGATTTATAAATCTTTTTAGTCTCTAAAGGTTTGTCTGGTGGTTTGAGTCAGTCTGAAATAGTCATTTTCCAGTATCAGTTATTTGTTTTACAGCGAGCATCTCGTTCTGAATTCTCTCTGATTATAAGGAGTATTGGTCTTGTTTTTGTTGATTGCAAGCATCATTGTTTTTTGCTGAAGCACGCAAGATTTCTTGCTAGGAATCTTGGCTGCTCTGTTTCATCAGGGTGGGAAGATTGAATTCAATCTTTGTGTTAATCTTGCTTTTGGTGACTTTTTGTTTGCTTGACAAAACTGCTTTTTGTGACCATCCACTTCTTTGTTTCATGAAAGTTGTTGATTAACACTTTCTTGGAATTTGTCTTTTTGATCTTTTGGTTTTCGGTGCCAAAGCTTTCATTGCTGCTTTTGATTGTTAAGAGCGATTTCAAACACATTTATTTTTGTTGAGTTTTCATCCATTGCGTGGTGTTGATTCGCAAAAGTGTTTAATTGCCTATTCTTCAATCACAAGTTTCAGCGTTGTTGAGAGCATTCCTTGAAAAGACTCTTTTGTTTGTTGCTTTGAAGAAAATGTTTTGAAAATCTTAGTTTTGCTTTCTTGAACTTGCTTTTCATTTGGTTTCCTTTTAGTGAAGTGAAAGTGCTTTATGTTTGTCTTAGAACTTGTTTTTAGTGTTTAGACGAAATGAATGGTAGCGTTTCATATTCCATCTAGACATTTAAGTGGCAAGATAAAGATTGATAAGCAAGCAACTTTCATTTTTGTTTTTAGAGTAGTTTTAAATCTTGCATCCACATATAGTTGTTGCATTAGGATGGATTTGCATCCCCTTTTTTAGGCATATATAGCTTTGTTAGCTTTTGTGAGTGTGAAGTGTGAATTAACGAAAAGAAAAGAAAAATTTGTTTTATTAGAAGTACCTCTAAACCCTATAGAAATTGCTCTTCATCGAAAAACGAAAAAGTGCATGTGCATGTAGTTAAGTTTTTATTAATTTCTTTTGCGTCAAAAACACCACTAGTTTCACTTCCGTTACCTTGTGACTTAAAGAACAACCTAATAAAATCAAGTGCTAACTAAAATTCACTAGAACTTTTTGTTTTAGTCAGTTACACCAACAAGATTAGGATTTTAGGGCCTTGGATTAGGCGAGTGGAGAGTTAACTCTCCAAGGCCATATAAACGTCAAACGTAGGAATCTGAATAACGAGAAAAAATCCAATAGCGTTAGGAATACCAGGAAAGCTCCGGATCTGGGAGTTAAGCACGAGGGTCTGTGAAGACAGGGAAGAGAGATACCCCCTCTCCGACTTGTCCGAACTTACCTCACAATTGTTCCGCCTGGCTTCTGCAATGAGTTGGTATCCGTAGTTGCTACTCCTAGGGAACTACACAGGTGGCTACAGAGGGGAATCCCGTGGCACCTGAGGTTGACGTTGCATCACTCTCGACAGTACTACTGGAGGGCACCCTTGCGAAGCTTGGGGGCTTGCACCGGCGCAGGCTGTTGTTAGGAGGTCAGCATAACTTCCTCTGATACCTTCGCTGATAGGACTAGGCCCTCATCATCCCAGACTATCTTCGGAAGGCCCCTTAAATCACTTTCTCGTATTTTGGTGTCCGGTCTTAATCACCCGGAGCGGAAATACTTGGAAGTTGTTTGACTGGCTGTACCTTTAGGGACTTTATAGTGTGTGCTCTATGCTCTTAGTTGGCCTAGCTTTCAATTTTTTGAGTCTTTAGTTAGATCATAACAAAAAATTCAAAGTGGCTGACTGATCTCCTAGACGGTCTCGAAGACTTCATGGTCTTTCACCACCAAGTTTAGAGCCTTCTCCTAGAAGGCGGAGAGGCAATACTACCGGTGGGTTCCGTCCCACGGCGGTTGATGCATCGGGGATTGATCCTCCTCTCAGGGGCATTAGCGGCCAAGCAAGGCCTGGCACTTCTGAACAAAAGAGGGACACTCCAGTCCTTTCTCGAGTTCTCTTTCAAGCGGAGAATAACATAGAGGTAGAAGAACTTTCAGAGTCGTTAGCGGCTCCAAATTCTCCACTACCATCTAGTCATCCAGACGTACTGCAATACATTGGGACTCTGACGCATAGACCGTCAAGTCCAGGTTACGTTACGCGCTTACCATCGATGACCACTACTGGAAGCATGGCTTCTACAAGTGCTACGACTATGCAAACCCCAACATCGGTGCAAGGGGGAGGAACCATTTCCATCTCCTCTGCTTCCTTGTTTGGATCTTTTGCTAGCACATCTTTAGTTGGGTCTACCTCCATTCCGTCCACGAGTGGAAATGCCTAAACCAATGCTTTTGGTATTGGATTCTTCCCATTTGGCACCCACTCATAGGGTATTCCATCGGTTCCGTTTAGTGCCGCTACGTCCATGATGGGTGGATCGGCTTCATTCCAGGGTTTTCATTTCGGAAGTGGTCATATACCACATTCCAACCCGACGATAGGATCCATGCCTTTTTCTTCTGTAGAACAAAGCAGCAATCCTTTCCAAGGTTGGAATAACCCTGGGGTTAGTAGCGTGGGAACTGGGAATCCGTTTATCGGCCAACAAGGGAATAGGCCGTACTCCACGGTTAGTTCGTTTCAAAGTATTCCTCCCCTTGCTTCGGCTTGGAATCCGTATCAGGGGTTATCAACTCCTTACAATCCTTTAGGAGGAAACTTTGCTGGTTATGGAGGCTATACGGCCAGAGTTGGTCAAACTCCGAATTTTGCTGGATCACAAGGCTTGCCTTTTGGTTCAGCCGGTTCTACTGGTTACTTCGGGCAGCCTGGTGCCTCCCAAATTCCAGGACAATCTTTTCAGAACTTTGGGAGTTCTGCCCAGTCTGGGTGGAATCCCCAAGGTCCTCCTAGGCTTCTGTTTCTGGCAACGTTAAACTTGCCAGATCTCACTAAGTTAACAAATGACCCAATCAAGTACAATCCGGCTTGGCCTCCGGTCCCAACCAAACTCCTTTCGGACATTCCAAAATTTGAAGGGAAGAGTGGTGAGGACCCAGGCGACCATGTAACCACATTCCATATGTGGTGCTCATCTAACTCCCTTATCGATGACTCGATTAGGTTGAGACTCTTTCAGCGCACCTTGACTGGTAATGCGGCCAAATGGTATATAGAGTTTCCAGGGGGCAGCTTTACATCATTCGCTGACCTAGCCAACATTTTCTTAAATCATTTCCAGTTGCCTGTCCGCTATGACGCCGGAACTGAACTTCTGGCCACCTTTCGTCAGGATAAGGCAACCCACATTTCTAACCATATTCAGGAATGGAGACGGAGAAAGAGGCTCATTAAAGCCAAAATCCCTCTGGAGTACCGTCTCGAGTGGTTTTTGAAGTCTTTACAACTAGATATCTCCAAGGATGTCTCCATGTCTAGGGTCTATTCTGAGGAGCAAGCCATTTTTAGGGCCCAGCAATTAGAATTGATCTACTCTCAGTCTGGGATCCTACAAAAATACTTGCCAGATGCTCCTGGATCTAAGGTTGACGTAGCTAAGTCGAAGCCAGGTCCGCACGCGGATGGTATCGTTGGGTCAGTAGACACAACTACCGTGAACTTGTTGAATCAATTGTAGCAGTTGTCCTTGCAAACTGCTTCTAACAACCAAGTCACATCGTCTAATCCCCCCGCTTCCCAAACTTCTTCAATAAATGCCGTCCAATCTGATAATCCCAAAGGAAATCAAAATTCCAATGGGAAAAAGAAAGGACGAGGTAAGAAAAAGAACCAGGATGGGAAGCCTGATGCAAATAAATCCGGCAACAACGCTAGTGGTGGTAGAAATGAGTCGAGAAAGAAAGTCAAGTTTCCATGCAAATTGTGCAGTGGAGACCATCTAACTCATCTCTGCCCTAAGATTGAAGGCGCTCAACACTTGTTAGGACAGCAAGGGACTTCTAGTTCTCAAGCTGTGTTAACCAACCCGTTTCCCCAAGGGCAGCAACTTCTTGCTGGCGCGAATTCAAACCCTGGAACCTCCATTGGGGGCAACTAGGAAGGGGAAAAATCGTCAAATGTTTTCATGATGGGTTCTAACGTCCATGTGGCTACTCGGTCACGTGATTATGGTGAAGCCGAAACTTCCAAGGACAAGACTGTTCCCGGAAGTACTGACCTTCATATTGAGCGACCCCCTGTCGAGACTATACCACGGATACCGAAAGGTTCCGCTAAACGCGCGACGATTAATCCTAATGCTAGGGCCGCCCAGAATTACTCCATTGTGGAGGATCTGGCTCAGAGTCCGTGCGCCATGTCTGCTTTAGAGGTTCTCCAGTCGTGTCCGGCTCAGAGAAGTGCTTTACTCTCCGCGATTGGAGCAGTCGATCCAACTAACTCTTTAGTGCTCACTTTTGACATGTTAAATGTCAAAAAGCGACTCCCTCATCATATGGCTTTCCAAATAAAGTCTACATACCAAAAAATCAATATTTTTCGCACCGTGATAGATGAAGGAGCTTCCACATGCGTCATGTTGATGTCATGCTGGAAGGCTATTGGATCACCTTCGGCTGTTCCTTCACCCACCATCTTGACTACATTTGATGGTCATTATCATAAGCCGCATGGGATTATCCCAGCCTTTCCTATATGTGTTGGGGGAAAGGTCATCAATATTGAAGTAGAGGTCGTAGACGCTAACCTAGACTATAATCTCCTATTAGGAAGGAACTGAGTATACGAGATGGATGTCGTTGTTTCGACTCTGTTTCGTGTCATTTGCTTTCCTCATGAGGGGAAAATCGTTAAGGTTGATCAATTGGACTATTGTCTAGTTGATCATCAAGCAAGCTCTGACTCTACCGTCCCTTTAGTGGATAACCCTCACCTGCTGACTGAGAATTTAGGAGTAGGGATGTATTCCTCATTGATGGGTACATTTGATCTTCCCTCTCCTTTCGCTAAAACCAATGCTATTTCATTATCTAAGGAGTCTCCTCGAGAAGAGTTCTTTCGAACTCGTTATTTTTCAGACCCTTGGACCTTGCCTTTACCTACGACCACATTAGTTGAAGGACAAGTAAATGGAATGGCATTCCCTATATCTGCAACTGAGCTTAGATATCAGTCTATTGTAGACTCTGCAGACAACCATTCTACTCCTTTTTCTGAAGAGGAGTTAGATGGTCATGTGGCCCCGGCTTGGAGCCTTGATTCTACCTCTGCCTTGGACTGCTTAGATTCAGTTTTACCTTCTGAAGAAGCAATCCTCGAAGTAATGATGGGTATAGATCAACCTTGGGAAGACTTACACCATCGTTCATACTTTCTTCCTCCATTGCAGGAAGTAGAATCTAGATTCTCCGAGCTCCTCACTAGTGATGTTTGTACGGTGTCAAACCCTTTGGGTCCAGCACACATTCGTGCCGAAGGTAATATGTCGGTAATTTCAAAAACGATACCTATAAACATCTCTAGGGCCCTAGCGTCATCGAGAATATCTTCATCGGAATTGAGTCTTCCCCTGAAGAAATTCAAATCTACACCGACCTTTTCAAGGAATATCGTGATGTATTTGCTTGGTCTTATGAAGAAATGCCTGGCATTGATCCTTTTATAGTTCAACATGAGATCAAGATGTATGAAAACGCGAAACCAATTGGTCAAAGGCTTCGACCGGTTAACCCTAGGAAAGCAGCAACTATCAAAGCTGAGGTTGAGAAGCTGCTAAGGGGGGGTTTTATATACCATGTTCCTCTTACTGATTGGGTTTCTAATCCAGTCCCTGTGGACAAAAAGCAAGGAACAATCCGCGTATGCATCGATTTTAGGGACCTAAACAAGGCTTGTCCGAAAGATAATTACCCCACGCCATTCATTGATCAGATTATCGACAAGTGTGCGGGTAATGAAATTTTTTCCTTCATGGATGGTTTTTCAGGTTATAATCAAATTTCTATCCGTCCTGAAGATCAACATAAGACAACTTTTATATGTCCCTGGGGTACCTTTGCATATAGAAAGATGCCTTTTGGTCTTAAAAATGCTGGAGCCACTTTTCAGTGGGCCATGTCATATGCTTTCCACGACATCAAACATGTCATCGAGGCATACTTGGATGATCTCGCTGCTCGTTCTCAAAAGAGAATTGATCATCCTAGTCATCTTCGATTGGCTTTTGAACAATGTCGTTTTTATAAAATCCGGTTGAATCCCAACAAGTGCGTTTTCACGATTACATCTGGTCGGTTGTTAGGGTTCATCATGTCCAATGAAGGGATTCGGGTTGATCCCTTCAAGGTTGAGGCAATAGTTCAGTTGCCTCCCTCGTCCTCAATTCGACAACTTCAAAGTCTTCAAGGGAAGGCTAATTTCTTAAGACAGTATATAGCAAACTATGCCGAGATCACTAAAGGGTTTATGTGTTTGCTACGGAAAGGAGTTCCATTTGTGTGGGATGACTTTGTGCAGCGGTCGTTTGATGCTTTGAAAAAGGCATTAGTCTCTACCCCACTTTTGAGTCCACCGGATTATGGTAGAGACTTCCTTTTATATCTCACTGCAGCAGAATCAACCATTGGTATGGTTCTCGTTCAGGAAGACGATGCTCTCGCCGAGCACGTGATTTATTATTTGAGCCGAGGCTTAATAGGTCCTGAACTCCGCTATTCGCCGGTTGAGAAGTTGGCCTTGGCAGCTATTCACGCTATCCAGAGGCTCCGTCATTATATCCTGCTACACAAAACTTTTGTCTTAGCGGCGGTCAATCCATTTCAATTTGTCCTCAATAGGCGAGTGATTGGGGGTAAATATAATAGATGGATAGTCATTTTGCAAGAATTCGATCTCGAGTTCTTGTCTGCCAAGTCTAAGAAATCCATGGTTTTCGCGGAGCTAATTTCTGAGCTTCCTTGTGGAGAGGATACAGTTTATGAGGAAACTTTTCCCGACGAACATTTATTCCTCATCTCTTCACTCAACCCTTGGTATGGAGATATCATTGTCTATCTCCAGACTTCGAAGTTTCCCTCTACTTTCTCCAAGGATGAACGTCGAAAATTACGTCACCTGGATAAAAACTATGTTATCATTGGTGACACATTATACCGTCGAGGGGTTGATTCCATCCTTCGGCATTGTTTAACCTTAGAGGAAGCAGAGTCTGTGCTCAATGACTGCCACAGTGGAGCTTGTGGTGGCCATCTATCAGGGCTTGCTACAGCCCAGCGCATCTTACGTGCCAGCTATTTTTGGCCTTCACTCTTTAAGGACTGTGTGGAAGCGGTCAAACGCTATCACCCGTGTCAAATTTTTACTCGGAAGATGCGCGTGCATCCAGCTCCTCTTTTTCCTGTTGTCACCGTCGGTCCCTTTACTAAGTGGGGTATTGATTTTACAACTTGTAATCCGCCTTCAGCGGCGAATCACAAGTACATTATCGTGGCTGTAGGCTACATTACGAAGTGGGCTGAGGCCATGCCTACTTATAAGAATGATAGTGACACGGCAGCTTTGTTTCTTTTCAATCAGGTTATCTCAAGATTCGGTATCCCAAGAGAGATTGTCACTGACCATGGCAGTCATTTCCAGAATCAACTGATGTCTGAATTGGCTCTTAAATTAGGTTTCCGCCAGGAGCATTCATCCTCTTATTATCCTCAGGCCAATGGACAGGTCGAGGCAGTCAATAAAACTCTTAAGACGATACTCCAACGGACAATCGATAAAAATCGGTCCAATTGGCACATTATGTTGTATTCGGCTCTTTGGGCATACCGAACCTCCGTCAAAACGGCTACTGGTTTTACTCCTTTTTAGTTGGTTTATGGGATGGAATCTATCTTTCCGGTTGAATGTGAAATTCCATCTCTTAAGTTGGCTGTTGAGCTTCTTCCTGAGACTTCAAGTCTCGAAGAGCACCTAGTTCACTTGGAACATCTCGATGAGCAGCGTCGAGATGCCGCCACAATGAACGAGGCCCATAAGAAAAGGGTTAAAACCCAGTATGATAAGTCTGTCCATCCTCGAGTCTTTTCTGAAGGTGACCTTGTCTTGGTCTATGACCAAGATAAAGACGCCTTAGGGGCAGGCAAATTTAAGCCTATGTGGTACGGTCCTTTCATTATTAAACGAGTGTTAGAAAAAGGGTCGTATGAGTTAATCGACTTTGAGGGAAACAAGCTGGCGGAGCCTAGAAACAGGCTCTACCTAAAGAAGTACTTTGCTTAGTTTTGGCTAGGCAATGGCTTCTTTGTACTTTATGTATATTTGTACATATTTCGTCGAGAGTTTTCTGATATCAGCACTTTTTGGTCTGCTGTGGCAGGTGTTGATGGATGATTCGGTCTATTTTGGGTTCGCCGATGGTGCTAGTCGACACACTCGGAATCTTGCTTCCGCAGCTTGGGTACTCTATTATCCAACTGGTCAATTGATGGCATCAAGAGGCGTGTGCATTGGTCCTGCTTCAAACAATATGGCCAAGTATACTACTGTTATTAATTTATTATCCGAGGCAATCTCTCATAGGATTGACTCGTTGGTAGTATATCTTGATTCTCAGTTGATAGTGTCTCAATTAAATAACATTTATCGGGTACGAGATCCATCTTTATATCACCAGTATTTAAGGGTGAGGTTGTTGCAAAGATCATTTATTTATATTAATTATTTGCACATTCCAAGATCTCATAACTGGTTAGCTGATTCTATCGCTAATCAGGCATTAGACTGGCACATCAATCATTCATCATAATAAAATCAAGCATCAAAAAGTCAAACTGTATATATATATATATATATATATATATATATATATATATATATATATATATATATATATATATATATATATATATATAGATATATATATATATATAGATATATAGAATCGTAGAACTCGAGTGTACATATGTGTGTCCAAAAAATATACAAAATTGGGACTCAAATGCCCATAATCATGTCCGGCATATCTAATGCCTCGGCTCAGGATGAGCGTCTAAGTATGTCACTATAGCATTGGCCACACGCCGAAAAATGCGAACCCAGTCACGTGGCATGCCAACCACATGACGCTGCATATCCTCAGGAAGGTCCTCTATGACGGCCATCGGTACTCGGCAGCTCAATCTTGCCAAGTGTCGCTGGACGTTGTTTAGAGTCCGTTCTGTATCAGCAGCCACCTCTTCGGCTCCTTGGCCGCGCCGTCCATGCCTCGGGAATCCATCTAGTCGTACAGGCCCTATGTCTGGAACATGATCATCATATCAGTCATTTGAATCTCATCAAAAAAATATTTTTCAAAATTCATCATTATATTTGAAAAATCCAAAAAAATCATAAAATCAAAAAATCTTACCGATCTCGCCCCATGCTGCATTCGGTGGTAACACTAGATCAGGATCTCCTTGGAAATCCAGCCCAGCATAGGGGTAGTCATCCACGACGATGATCTGCTGATCCCACCAGGTGAAGAAGTCATCGTCAAAGGCAGTCCTTGGGACCTCCCCACCCCCCAGACGTTTCATCAGATCAGCCCACCGGCCCATGCGTGGATCGCGTGGGGTGCTGATGGAAACTGCTACCCTGGGGCGGAGTGCGGGAACCTTCTCGAAAAAGAAAGTACACAAGATGCTCCCATATCCAAAGTTTTTAGTCTGTCCCCTCCTGATAGAAGTGAGCTGGCTCTTCATGTTGGCCAGAAGAGGAGTACACCAGTCGAACACAGTAGTGAGACAGTCAACTGCCACGCTCATGTTTTGCCGTGACGCCTGATGCAGAGAGGATGATCCGTTCACTCGAGCCATGGTAAACAGGATTATCCTAAGTGATAAACTCACCACATGTGTGATGGAAATCTGGCTCCCAACCTTCTTGGGATGTCCCGGGCAGTATATCTGTACATAGTCCTCTATCGAGAGGCCACTCCGTGTCCTTCCCCGGGACTGTACTACCTCTCCCCTTCGAGAAAGGCCCGTGATAAAATAGATATCCTCCACTTCTACCCTGAGCAGCATCTGATTGATCATAAAAGCTTCCTCATCGACATCCCAATAATCAATGAGCATCTCAAGCAGACGCGTGTTCGCTTTCATATTTGGCAATTTGAAAAATTTAAGCAAACCGCATCCCCATAGGGCATCTAATGCTTCTAGACTGTTCATAACTTCATTATCTACCGCTGCGTGCTCTCTTTCACGCCACGTGACAGGCATCCTGAGAAAAAATCGATTTAAGACCGTTAGTTTTTGTTTAAAAATGGTTCGCGGCGTATACACGGGTCCCTGTGCACACAGTCGCGTATAGGGCCCGCGTGTACGCGGGTTCAATATTACCAACCCGCGTATACGCCGCGAGGAAATTTTGGACAAAAGTTCAACGGTGAAACATCAATCAAAAATCTTAAAACCAGTCACAATCAATTGCAAGCTAAGTATAAGAGTTACCTGGAGGTTTTTGACGAATTTGAACGGTTGAATCTGGCTGTGGGAAGTTTGCTCCTTTTGCTCCAAATCCTTTGCTCTCAAACTCAAATGGTAAAAATGGTGAGTCCAAAATGCTTTTTATAAGTTTTGAAAATGCAAAATTTTTTCAAAATTTTATTTTGTTTGGCCTCATGTGACTTTTAACTTGGGAGCTTGGAATGTCGAGATTGGTCTGTTTTTCAGGACATTTTGGACGATTTTCAATTTCGAGACGGTTCCATGACTGCTAACCCGTCATGGAAGGTATCGTATTCTCACTGGCATATAGGTTAGGGACACCATTTTTCCGTTGCATTATGCATACTAGCCTCCATTTGACCAATACATCTGCCATAGGGTCGATCCCATCGGGTTATGGTTCGTAAGCCATCTTCACTCGCCGATTCTTTAAATCATGACACGATGGTAGAGCCATCCTTTACATGGGCATCCTAGTTAGCACCTCACTGACATTTGTTGCTCATGCTGCTCTGATTTGAGTAGGCTCGGGAGTCCTCTGTAGTCTCGCCATGACTTATGCGTTGAAGACTCATTCCTCTTAGCTTCTCTGCTTTGTTCTGGCCTTATACCCTAGAGGCTCCTTTGTGTTGAGTTGTACTACTGCATTGCATGTTGACCACTTGCACCTTTTGGCCTAGAGCCGGCTTCACTTGGACTCGTGTTTAAGCCAACTTTTGACCATGACGTCTGCAAAATCAACCTTGCATACCTTTGACTTCTGCAGCTTGACACACCTTGACCCATGGAAGGAACATACCTTTGAGTGTCACTGACCAGTTTTCACCTCCCTGCATTGAGCATAGGAACGTTCCTTTCCCAGGAACTAGATCATCTGTTTCACCGACACTCGTTCTTTCCACTGTACAATAGCATTCTTTTATTCTTTTTCCGGCTTAACAGAAAAAGACAAAAAAATTAAATATTCCAAAAAGAGCGGGAACGGGACATTATTTCCATTTATTGTTGGCAGCTAGAGTCAGTCGTGTTGCCCTTGAACAAAGCACTCAAAACAAAGTCTCCTCCGTATGGGTGGGATTTAATTTGACTTAGGTATGCCATAACCTTGTTATTGAGTCAGTTCTCCCCCGATTGGTTATCTCTTCCAATCATATGGAGGGTTCATTCATGCCTCCTGCATGGCGAACTTATACAGAGTCATCATATGCTGCCACATAGTCACATTGAGTCGTGCTTTTGTTCAAGGGAAGTTAGCCTGAGTCGGCCTCTCTACGGTGTCTCTTGACTCATTTTTCAGTCGGCCATCCCTGGTTGTCAGTGTCATGTCTATCATCACATCAATTATATTGGTCCTTTACTCGTGCCGGTTTGAGAAGGTCCCCATTGACTTCTTGCTGGCGGGTCTTGTCCTTATCGACGACGACATCTTGCTCTGAGGACAGGCCTAGAGCTGCACCCTGGCCCTATTTTCATTATTGATAGGTTACCTTGTGCTCAGCATCGATCAGTATCATGGGTCTTTGACTGAGTGGTTTCCCTTGTGTTCGACATCAGCTTACATTATCACACATTGGGATTCATGCAGTACCTTGGTTTCCATTTGACCCTATTGGTGGATACCTCGCCTTTGTGTCAGCTTTCATTATTGGTTGGTTCAGAGGGTTTCTGTCGTCCGCTAACCACATATTGTGTACGCCGGAAACGTACTTCGGTTGGGTTACTACATCTTTTTCGTCCGATTCCTTCCACATTTTTGGCCTACAGGTTACACTCGCACTAGATTGATGAAGGATGCCTTAATGCCTTCCTTCTAGCGGATCTTTCCCTATCGACTCTGACTCATTGCTCTGGGGCAAAGATCTAGAGTCCATTTGGCAGTACCTTGGGGTTTGCAGTCATTAGTGGCAGATCCTTCGCTACCGACAGTGGGAAACCATCATTGTCTCCTGATCGATAGATTCTTACAGGTGTTCGACTTCATCTCATCTATTCACACTTGTTAGATTGTACTGGGTACCTTGACGCTCATTATCATTATCGGTGAGTAGTCTCGCGTTTGTTAACGGTATACATCAATGACCGGTAATCAAACGATTTCTCACATGGTCGACTTCAAATCATTTATTCCCATGCTATAGAAATGTACCACAGCAGTCGGTGAAGACCTCAGGTTGTATCATCATTCATTGGTTCACTTGACAGTTGCTCATGTTGCTGCTAGTTGATACCACTCCACTTTATATGTTGCAGTCAGTCATGGCGACATTCTATATGATAGCACCTGAGTTTGCAGTATCGTACCATCCTATTCCATCATGTTCAGTTGGTACCTTTTGGGGATCAGTCTATGATATCAGTGACCCGTTGCATCTTTCAGCATCATTGACAGTCTTATATGTGATATTCAGACATGTACTTGTTCATTATGATCAGATGATCCATTATGTATCTTTCAGTCATTTATACTAGTTTACTTAGTGGATCCGCTTGTACTTGATATGCAGACATGCTTTACTTTTTCTGAGCATGGGTATGCCCGCCTCAGACAGTGTTTCTTTCTGATCTCCTTTGGTGGCTTGGCAGGCTGAATTCTGGTGAAGTCCTCCTCGGTTTTTGACAGACTTCCTTTCCATGTACTCGCATAATATATTTCGGCCATCATGTACCCCTTCTGACCTCATATATTAGGGGGCATATGTTATAGCTCCAAATCTCACTTTTATGGTTTGTGATGCTGTACTCATGGCCTAGGGCAACCCCTCCTTCCAGACCTGGTCCTAAAATTTAAAAAACTGTGTTTTATCCCTTATACGCGACATTGCCCTGAGTTAAACGCGTGTATACGCGGGTATGTGTATAGCCAACCCGCGTGTATGTATTAAAACACTTAAAAAAATATAACACTCCTTATTTTCGGGCGGAGATCGCGGGTTTTACCTGCTGATCACCTATTAGTGCCCGTGGCCCAACTGTTCCCAACCACCTCCTAACTAAAAAACTACTTTGGAGATGGTATAAAAAGACCTCAAAGGGAAGGCCTAAGGGAAGAGAGAGGAGAGAGAAAGGTTATTATGCTGAGATTTTTCCCTTGACCAGGTCTGAAGTCCCTTGTTCCTTCTGCACTTCCCCCATTTTGTATAGGAAACCTTTATTTCCTTGTGTGTTGATGTTCATCCACTATTTATGACATCATGGAGAGAGTCATGGAAGGAGTTTACAGATCTGGAAGGAAGCTTTGCTTGGAGGCTGCTGAAGGTGACTCAGGTGAAAATATTCCTTTTTATGTACCTTATTTGTCTATAATAAAAGAAACACATGTCTTGGTTCCCGAAATGAATCTTCTTTATGTTAATGATATTCATGTTTGAGTTCATATGTAAATGGTCGTTTGGATTTCATAACTAACTACCTTTCTTTATAACATGAATATGGTTTCTTTATAAGTTTTGTCCATGTACTGCTGTGTTCTTTGAATTGGTTGTTTTGCAGGACAAAAGAGAAGAAGGGAACTCCAAGAAGGGTTTGGACCCTAAGGGCCTTCTCAAACATAGTACCAAAGGTACATACCCTTATCATAGAATTTGCTTACAATAGCATAATGGCTGTATGAATGCATGTTTCTTTGAATAGATAACTTTCAGTCTGCTAGGGTTTCAACCCAAAAAGCCCTAGGGGAGCAAGTCCCTCTATCAGATCTCCATTCAAGAAAGCAGATTTTACATCCATTTGATGGACTTTCCAACGATTATGAGTTTCCAAGGAAAAGAGTGTCTGGATGGTAGCCCATTTTGTTGTGGGGGTAGGGTAGGTAAGGCTTCCCATGCCTGATCGTTAAGCAAGGTGCCTTTCCATGTGTGACCATATTTTCAACCTGAAACCTTAAAAAGATGATGGGATTTTCCACAAAATGCATGCAAAGGGTTGGAGTGAACTGGGTGTGTGCCTGGGAGATTGGGCTCAAAATATTTTTCCACGAGCCTAGATTTATGCTTGTTAAGTGAGTATTCTCCTTTATACTTGTTCTCGAAGACCCACTTGCAACCTATTGGTTTGGTTCCTAATGGAGGATCAACCAGCTTCCAGGTGCCATTTTTTATCAAAGCAACATATTATTTCTGCATCGCTTCTTTCCATTCATCATGAGAAAAACTTCTTTGAAGGAAGTTGGTTTGAAATCTTTAGACAAATTCAGTTCACAAACATACAAAACATCCATGTCGATAGGTGAATCAAGATCATCTACATCACCCCCATTTTTTCTAATAGAGCTTCTTATTCCTGTCTTTCCAACCTCATCAGGATGAACACTTTCAAGTGTCTTTATGAGCCATTTTGGAGGACCTTTCTGAGATGGCCCAGGCTACTCAGTTGACTGAGATGGGGATGAATCAAGATTTACCCTCCCAATTCTATCAATCACATATCTCAAAGTGTCATATTGATTAGTGGTTGGAGCTTCATGTGGTGGAGAGAGTGCTTTAGAAGGTGATTCCACAGATTGATCCAATACAGGGATCCCCCCTTCAAGTTGTGGATTCTCATTATCAAATTCTTGAAAAGACTTTGCATGTCCAAATCTTTCCAAGCAATCAAGTTGTTACTCAACAACATTATCAATCTTGGAAGATTCAAGAAAGATCACATCTCTAGATATTACAAACTTCTTTTTCACTTCATCATAGAGACAATATGCTTTGGAGGTACCTGAGTACCCCAAGAAAATATATCTGTGACTCCTTGCATTGAGTTTGTTTCTCTATTTTTTATGTATCGAGGCATAACAAGCGGAACCAAAAACCCTAAGATGCCTCACCGAAGGAATGTGGTCATACCACATTTCAGAGGGAGACTTATTTTTAAGAGCATGAGATGGACACTTATTATTTATATACACAACACATAGAACTACATTAGCCCAAAACATAAACTTAACATTCTTGAAAAACATCATTGAACATACCATATTTAAGATTTTCCTGTTCATTCTTTCAACTACAATGTTCTATTGGGGATTATAAGGCACGGTTGTTTGATGTTTGATCCCATCCTGGTGAGGATAATTTTCAAATTCATTCGAAGTATATTTTTTTCCATTATCAATACAAATAAAGCCAATATGAGAGTGTGCATCATTTTCAATCCATGAATGAAAGTTCTTGAATGTTTCAAAAGGTTCAGATTTGTTCTTCAATAAATAAATCCAACACAATCTGGTGTAGTCATCAATAAATGTCATCATATATTTATTACCATTTGCAAAAGGAACAGACATTGAGCCACATAAATCAAAATGAATGAGTTCAAGTTTTCTATGTGCTCTGGAATGAGAATCATGAAAAGACTATTTGTTGTGCTTTCCTAAGATACAAGCATCACATTGCTTAAGTTTCCTAGGAATAGTTGGCAAACCAATAACACCATTTTTCTTCAACAAACGAAGGTTTTCATAGTTCAAGTGCCAAAATCTAGCATGCCATTCAAGAATTGATGGAACTGTACCTTCATCATAGTGAGAAATGTACGAGAAGTTTTGTGCGTGAGCATAGGTTCCTTGAAACTCCAATAGTCTTTCTTCTTCTAGCCTAGTCATGAAAAGTGAGTAATTAGATGCTTTTCTAACCTCAACCTTGCCATCAAATATATGAATGAAGTTTCCTTGTTGGCATGTGTGGAAAAAAAATATAAAAAGTGTCTCCTCAACTCTGGGAGGTATAGAACATCATGTAGAAGAAATTCTAGAAGATCAAGAAGTTTGAGCCTGGTGGTTCCAAGCCCTGATGTCTCTACTTTGACTTGTCTGCAAAGTATATTGTTCCATCAACATTATCAATGAATTCCTCAAAGAAATCTATTTTGAAATTCATGTGGCAAGTTGCTCGTGAATCAAGCAACCAAGCATATTTCCATGAAGCAAGTGAAACATTGAATAAGTCTTCAGTAACTCTAATGTTGTAATGTGCCATAACATAATGAGCAGACTAGGGTGGTTGTCCTTTCCCTTTACCGGATGTTTTACATTTTTCTTCATTTTTTTCCTGCTTGATTCTGTCCCAAGGCAACTTACATGTAGAAGCATCATGTCCATTTCTGTTACATTGTATGCAATGAAGATCATAATTTTATCCTTGGAAATGCCTACCTCCCTTGCCTCTAAAATTCTTCCTTCCTCTTCCTCTTTGACCACCTATTCCTCTAGAAGAATCATGTGCGTGATTCTTCTCTTTATGTCCAAGGCACACAACTTCTTCAGAATACTAACGGGATGTCTTCTTCCCAATATCCTTCTCTCTTTTAGCAAACTTCTTTTCAAGGGAGACAAAGGAAATCTCCTTAAGTTTTCCACTTGCTTGCAATGGCTCAATTTAATGTGAATAAGTGGGATATAGTGCCTTGACATATGCTGTGAGAGGAGCATCTATTTCAACTCTAGTGACTGTTATGCCATGCATAATGGATCTTATTTTTTATTCTAAGGCAAGAGGGTCATCATTTTTCAACTCAAGATTGAATGATTTAATCATCAATTCGATAACTTCAAGTTTAGAGTGTGAGTCATATAATTCCTTCAACTTATTTAAGGCTTCAAAAGCATTTGAAAATGGTGAAATATGATGACTCACCTCTTCATTTACTGGTATTGTAGTCAAGGCACAAGCCTTGTTTTTCTTGTTTCCCCAAATGGCAAGTTCCTTGCCTGATATGGGCTTTTTAGGTGCATTGTCTCCTTCTCCTTCACAAATTCCTTTCCAAAGCTCATTTAAAATGAGGATGTCTTTTATCTTATGGGACCACTCATGATAGTTCTCTTTGCAAGTGAGAACTATTTTGACTATAGAGATGAGTGAATGCATCATAAAAATCATGAATTGTGCCTAAAATACTTGAAAAAAATAAATGTCTTTGTAATAAAATTGATTAGCCATATCTTCAAAAAAAAAAAAAACAACTTCCACTAAGAGTGTAGGCTGTTAATATTCCTCCATACGCCATGAAATTTCATTACCATATAATATATGACTTATAAAAAAAAGGTGAATACCACATGCCATATCCATAAACAATATATTGTATGCACTTTATATACTTTCCTATGCGATAAAATTTTCAACGTGCCAAATAAAATGCCTTCCAACGCACATAAGAATTGAATGGTGTATCATATATCAAAAGAACCAACACGCATAGCACATAAAAGGCAAATGAAATGACAGTCATTCAACACTCCATTCACCGCCAACATAAGATATTAACGCACAGGATGAGGGATACCATTAATGCATCAACGCATACCAAGTCTCATTATTACACAAGGTCTTCAAATCACTGTTTTTGGCCCTTGTGGATTTGCATAGGCATAAAAATAGTCATCATACCTCAACGTTAGGCAGGCAGCGTTCATCGTGGGGCTCGAACCCACAACCACATCATTCAGTCCTTCATTGTTCACAAAAACAAGGAAAATTATGCTCGAAGGGAAAAATTCCCACACATAGTAGCATCCATAGTTCACCATGGCAGGGGTTTCGACCAACTTCACCACATCATATGAAGAGTCTCAAACTCAGCGCAACTTGCAGTATTCCACAAAATTCAACGCTCCATTGCATAAACTATTCAACACATGGAAATAAACCCTTTGTATTCCTTTACCAACGTAGACAACATAGAACTCGATGCATTGCACATATAATCCAGGGATAAATTTGTTGTTTAATATGCAATGTAGGAGTTTTAACGCACAACGTTCAACTCAGAGACGAATGCTTCATTCTGCACTCTAGCATTAATTCAATTCATCGCCATTGTTTTCCCCTCGACCAATGTTCGAACTTCCACTAGAGTTATGTAAGAATATATGTAGGAATAGGTCTGAGTGGGAGCAGAGAAAAAAAGGCACGATATAGGAGATATAGGAGTTATAGGGCAGAGAAATGCTAAAATAGGACCTGTGTTCTGATACCATGTTCGGCTAGGAGTAATTTCATGAATGAAATTGTGTTTTCTATTAAGAGAGAATATGAATATATACAAGGAGAGGGAGACTATTGGGTTTCAACTCCCAATGTCTTCATCTTTTAACTTCCTTTATTTTTGTTATTTACAATATTTACATAAGTTTTCCTAATACCAAAGATTAGGTGTCAACACAACCTGTGCAATAGCTACTTCTTCCACATATGCATTTGCACATATACCATTCTGTTGTAGTTCCTTAAGTCCCGTGCTTAATAGAGTACATTTTTTTAACATAATGTTAATATGTGATAAACCCCCCAAAATTCACAATTATAAGCATCATTGTTGTAGTCAAGGATATGTATTTACATTTCAGTGGATTTAAAATGGTATGTGAATTAGGATTTGAGAGTTGAGGCTCAATGAGTGAGGCAAGATTCACTACTACTATATTAAGGTCCCTGTCATTTGATAGTGCCCATACAATTATTTTTTAGAGAGTCTTTTCCAATGGAGACAACAACCACACAAACACACTAGTGAGGAAGTTTGGTCCTCACAGGTCTCGTGGTCCAATCCTAGGCAGAACTATGTATGTCTGAGAGCTGCTCTAGGCACGATTTCTTCAATTTAAAAAGAGAAAAAAAAAACAAAACACTAGGCATTGAATCTTGACATTTTCCAAATTAGATGTACTGAATTCTGAAAGTGAATAAACTTTCCTTATTATCACGACAAAATTCAAGAATGGTCCAACACTTTTCATTCATATTTTCTCCATCACCAAGATTTCCAATCCTCCCACAAACACTGGCCAACACAAAGGAAGTGAACACCAAACACTTTGCGCATGCTTCCACCGCATTTAATGCCCGTCAGTATTATATGCTATTAGTTTGTAGTGCCCAATAAAACATCATGAACCCCTTGTTTTTCCTCTAAGTTAGCCAAATTCTAAAATATAGCCATTCTCTTACCCAAACACTTCTATCTTCTTAGCCAAAAATTCTAGGGAGTAACTAGTATTAACTCCTATGGTGTTTCAACATTAGTTTGGCAGTGGTATACATCAACTTGTTTTCCTTTTCCCACATCTAGATCTCCTCCAACTTGCCTGAGAACCAAACTAGATCCCTTTTGTCCATTTTTTGGAACATTTCTTTACTTCATAGTTTTGTGTCCCTACATAGTTTGGAACATCTCTTTTCTTATTATCCCACACATGAGAGAATTATGGTCTACATATGTCTTAGCTTTGTAGATTATCTTTTCTGGTCCGTCATATGCTTTATTTGTTGATACTTCAATTTTTTGAATGATTATAATCATGTTGGGATATTATAGTATTAGGATTATAGTATCATATAATCAAATCTCCATTTTGGTAACAGATATGGTAGCAGATATGGGTTAGTACCTACTATGTACTGGTTTTTTCAATTAATGAATATCAACGTTTTTTTCCTTTTGGAATAAATAAATAAATAAATTCTAGTATCACAATTGCTTTGAGAATGCAACTTCCTCATACAAAAACATGGCTCAATTTTTTTTGTAATTAAAATTACTATTTTAATTATTATGTTGCTCATCATTTTATTAGTTTTTTTTATTTTCTTGATTATAAATATGGAAAAATTAGTTTTTGGTCTTATTGTATTATTTTTCTCTAATTTGTGAGTCACCATATTAGATGCTAATTATTTTTGTATTTGTATTTATAATAATAATTATTATTATTTTGTATGTTAAGAGTTATTTTATTATAGATAATGTACAAGGGTTACATGTTTGGGTGAAATGGCAAGCCAAATACAAGATGGAGTTGTAAGCAATAGAAACTGGCATTCACAAATTTGTAGTAAGACAAAAGGCATAACTAGCCATATATAAAAAGAAACCAACAACCAAAAGGACTAGCAATCACAAAAATAAAGTAAGAAGGACCATCTACCCTTGTGAGGGAAACTAGAGGTCTTATTGAGAATTTTTCAACACAAAAATACTTAAAGCATAAACGTAGCATGAGGGTAGAAGCCCCAGAGTGATCTAACACGTATGAGAGACATGACCAATGCCAAGGAATACTTACTAGATTTAGCCACGTCATGCTTGAGTTCTAAGGGGTTTTCCCAAACCAGAAGCGTTGGACAATAGTAATCATCATTGTCTAGAAGAGGGTGCTTGGTTGACAAAGGATGCCCAATCAATTCATTGTGCGTTGCTAGCTTATGGTGCTTAGCTAGTTCAAAGGGCCCAACTGGCTTATGGTTCAGAGTTGGTTGGGTGATCGCTACAAACAGTTGATGCATAGTTGGATGAGAATGGGTGATGTTGCATTACCCTCTAGTCAGCATCCTTGCCACCTTACACTCTAGGATCCGTTGGGGTGATTTTCATTGTGTTGTGTTATTGTTGATGCCTGAAGGAGGAAAAACCCTCAATGCTTCAAGTGCATTAACAATGGGTTGACAATGGGCTCTGACAAAAGGAGTTGGTGGAGGACGAAGAAGTGTGCTAGAGTTGGAGGCCCAAGGTACCCACAATGCCCTATAAGGTAGCCAATGCACGCTGAAGGTGAAAGTTAAAATTCCACACACATCCATCCAACATGACAATGTCATCTTCCTATTGTCAAGGAGGCAACCCAAGATATTGTATAGAGCCCATGCATTGTCACCAGTGATGTTCATCTCTTGGGCTTCCAGATCTGCTACTAAATAACGATAACGACGGGGGATATTCTCATTGAATTTCTCTATTCCTCGACTATGCTAGGGTGAAGGGGTGGCTTGCCTCTTCATATATTTTCCTTATGAGGTCTACCATGTTCCCTTATCATTGCAGCTGCGAAGTAGTGTTCTGGCCAATTCTTTTGATTTATGTTACCTCTGATTGTTGACAACTAGCGCTTTTGCTTGGTGGTATCCCCACTTTTGGCACCCTTAACATTCTTTGAGTGTGAGCCATAATCTTCAATAGGATGATGAGTGTACAGCAGCCCGAAGGGCCATAAATGCTTGGCTAAGAGGAGGGTTCCACCATAGCGTATGTTGGAGTGATAGACAGGTAAGGGGATAGACCCAAGGCACTATTGTTCCCTTGGATTGAATGCAACGGGTGTGCCAACCATTGAGGTTGTAAATGCTTCCCTCTGCTGATGTGATGCCCAGATGTGAAGTTAAAATTACTATTTTAATTATTATGTTTCTCATCATTTTATTAGTTTTTTTTATTCTCTTGATTATAAATATAGAAGAATCAATATATATAAATATATATATATATATATATATATATATATATATATATATATATATATATATATATATATATTCTCACTTGTATTTATAGCATTTTATTACATATATGTTTATCTCTTAAAATTTCCTTGTTTCTATGTGCTTTAGTGACATTGTATTATTTTTCTCTAATTTATGAGTCATCATATTAAATTCTTATTATTTTCTTATTTTAGAAAATTATTTTCATTATCTTCTATCCTTCTATCAAGAAAATTAAATTCTAATCTCATCTCTTTTGATTTTGATTATGGGATCACCAATACTTATAATCTTCCTTTGTGATTTATGTCATATCACATAATGGTTCTCTTAATTGATAATCTGTATAATCTTCCTTTGTGATTCAAGTCATATCGCATAATGTTTCTCTTAATTAATAATCTTCCAATTATCTTGTTAATTTTTCCTCAATCCAAAAACTAAAATTGGTTATAATGAATAGTAACAATCATCATCAACATCATCATATCATTTCATGATGAGTTACATGAATATATAGCAAAATGTTATTACTAGATAAGCGTAATATTATTACAAATCATGACAAAGTATTATTACATAAAGCATAATATTTTTTTCAATCAAAACTTTATAGTAAAGCCTATAATACTTCCTCTCATTTTTGGATAGCACACAAGAAAGTTAATCATCCCAAATTGAGTCTAAAACCTTTTGCATGAAGCTCAAAATATTCAACTACTAAAGATTTCCACTAAAATCAATGAAATATAATATTATAAGATATTACAAAACAATATATTACAACCACAAAATTATAAAAAATTATTCTTAAATAAATACAATATTATGATAAATTATTTCAAATAATAAAAAAATAAAAACAATATCATTTATATTTCCGAATTCATGTTTGTAAATCATATTGAACAATTAAAAAAATAATTTTGGTAGTAATCACATCGAAGAAATTGTATCGACTTGTTTTGAACGATCCAATATGATTCATCATTTATAATATCTTTGCATTACCCAATTTCAAATAAAAAATTAACTTTATTATCTTTTAAAATACTTAAAATTTAAAATTTCTAATTTCTAATTATAATAACTTAATTATGAATCCTTTTTAAATTTCATTTTCAATCACAATTCAATTGTTTAATTTATATTAAGTTTAATTTTCTAATAAAAATAACTTTACTATCAATTATCTTATTTTTTCATTTCATTTTTAACCAATATATTTATTAAAATCTCAATACCATTTATATAAAATTAAGATAAAACTCATTAAAAACCCTAAATAAAATATAATATTATAACATTACCAAAAAATAACCGCAAAAAATAAATAAATATAATATTATAAATAATGAAATCATCACTTATTATAACACCTTTATATATTTATATATATATAAGTTATGTAAAATTTAAACTTTTAATTTATATTAAATTTTATTTTTAATAAAAATAATTTCAATTATCAATCACTTTCCATTTTTTTAACCAATATATTTATTTATATTTCAACATCCTACTAAAAACACATTAATTATTTTTAAGTACATCATTGAAAATCACTTTTTCTCATGATTTTTCAACTAATCAAAATAATTGAAAATACAATAATTTTCTTTAAAAGTACATGATCGGGAAAACTAAAAAACATAAACCCATGTTAAAGTGAAACATTACTCCAAAATATTTATCCACATGGCTAGTAATATTTATATAAAATTAGATAAAATTATCAAAAGCTAATTAAGGGTTATTTTAATTTACTAGATAAATTAAGAAATATATATTTATATTAGAAAAATAAAATTATTCAAAGTTGTATTTTAACAAAAATCATATAATAAAATGTCACTGCATTTTTGTGTAGATGAATTTTGTGGATCTAATTTTATTTACTTTTAAAATATTTTAAACTTTGCTTCATATAACTTCCTCTTCTTGGATATTTTGGTGAGACATGAAGTGGAGGTCATACATCACAGGCTATGTCAGCACTACTAACGCCATTTTGTAACCCATGGATCGGCTTTATATTATACCGAATGTGTTTTTTTTTTAATTGTTCACCGCCGATTTTTGTCTATTTTTTTTGTTTTCCACCGTTAATTCGAGCAAATAGTTGTGGTTACATCGAAGGAGGCACGATGGTGTTGAGCATGGTCCATCTTAATGGATTTCCCTCCTTCCAAGCACATTAGCACATTGGTTACTAAATTTGAGAAGTAGGATCTAGTTAAATGGTCACGATTCCCAGAAGAAGTTAAATGATTAACGTTGTTGTTTTTTAGTAGATGATTTTTTTTGGATTCCAATTCTGAACAAAGTTAGGGCTTGTGCATGTCATGCAAGGTTGGTCTCCATTTGGGAAACAATTTCAACAATGCAGTTGTGTCATCGCCAATGGAGCTCCGCACCACTGGAATGGCAACAAAATCTGGACTCCACATCCCTCAAAACCTTCCAAGATGGTAAGAGTTTTCCTTGTTTCCGAGAACTTAGTTTAAGCCATAAATTTTACCTAACGGGCGCATCCACCATTCTTCAAATCCCCAAGGAAAATCAGGCAGGACAAAAACCTTGAATCACAAGCCCTAAGTAGTGAAGAAGGAGAAGATATTTTGCACTAGTTTAACAACATTGATGAAACCCCAACTAAAAAACAATGGAAGCTCGCAGATGTTGTAAGGGAAATATGGCAAATCCTTGAAAAGGGAAATGCAAACATGGAAGAAACCCTTACTCAATTGGGTGTTCAGGTAACTCCACGACTGGTAAAGGTGGTATTGGATACAACGAGTTCCCTTAGTTTGACTTTGAGATTTTTCCAATGGGCCAAAGCACAACTAGGGTTTCGACATAACACTTCAACTTGTGACAAGCTTGTCAATGTTCTTGGTCTCTCTAGGGACTTTGAAACACTACAAAGGGTTTTGTCAGAGAGATTTGTCGAATGTTGCAGTAATTCTGACGAAACATTCTCATTTGCTATTGTAAGTAATGATGATCCCAATTTGTTGAATGAAGTCATGGAAATGGTTGAGAGGCTGGAGATTTCTTCCAGGAGACACGCTTATGAAACACTTGTTGCTTCTCTTTGCAAAGAGAACCATGTCGATGCAGCCTTAGTCATATTGGAAAAGATGGCGAGTGTTGATTGTGCTCCCCAAATGTTCACATTTCGTCCACTAATATTTTTTGTTTTCACAAATACCAGATGGATAAGCTCCAGTGGGTTTTTGAGATGATGAAGATGTATGATTGTCCTCCTGGTCCGATGTGTTATAATTTAGTTTTAAGAGTACTTTGTGAGGGGAACCGATTGGTAGAGGAAGCCGAACTCCTTGAGAGTATGGCTAAGATGGGCTGCAAATTGAATGAAATTACATATGATATAATGATTCGGGTTTCTTGCATGATGGGGTGAGTCCAAGGCACGATGCAACTCTTTGATCGATTGAAAGAAGAAGGAATTAACCCTCTGTATGGTACTCACACAATTCTTCTCGATGGACTCTTCCAAACCAGAGGTTTTAAAGAGGCACACTCATTCCTGATCCAGCATAGTGGAAAGGATAACATTTTGGATTTGAACAACTATGAATATTTGATCAATGTTTGTACCAAATCAGGTTGAGGGCGAGAAGCGCACCATCTTTTGATGGAAATGAAAGCTATGGATTTGGAACTTCTGGATGACCAATTAGGCAACAATGTTTTATACAAAAACCTAGTTAGTCAACCAATGTAGTACAATTGTTGGGTTTCCATTCGATATGGATAAATATCATTGGTATCCTAATATATATTGTTCACTTGATGGGGCCTGTCCAGTTTGATATGTTAGACAAGTGTTAAGCCCTATATTATTTAATGACCAAGCATGTCTAGTTTGGTTTGTTATACATCTATTAAGCCCTCTTAATCCTGATGTACTGGGAAAACTACTTTGGAAGGTCAAATACCTTCCTTCATACACAAGGGTTATACTAAGTAATTGGACATGTCAAAATGCCCCTTGTGCCGAGTATTTTTTTTTCTGGGCGTGACATGATGAGGGCATGTGGTGTCTGGCACATGTCCCCTGTTCACGATAAATGTGATAGACATGTGCCCAAATCATATCTTGAAATTTGGACATATGTCCTATAGAAAAGCGACCTATGGCCCATAAAAATGGATTTTTCTTCTCATTGAAACTCATTTCACTCATAGGTGGGAGGTTTAAGAGGTTTTGGAGTGAAACTAAGAGCTATTAAATAGTGATAGAAGGGATTCCAAGTGTTGTGTAAGTGGATTTGTCCACCAATCTTCAAAATATATCCTACAACAGTCTATTTTCTTCTTCATTTCACAGAAATCATGGCTCAATCGTCAAGAACAATTGGAAAATGGCAATGGAAAGGGAGGAATGCCCCCATTGATGTTGTCCCCCCTCCTTTATTTTCATCAAGGTCGGTCAATGTTCCATTTGTTGTAAATGGGGTTGCAATAACAACTTCAAATGCTGAACAAAACATTGTTTTAGCAAGATAGCAGGCTCAAGATCAAAATTATCCATTGTGGAAGTATGTTACAAGACATAAAATTAAGGTATATATGGTTTTGGTATCTACCCTATTTTGTATTTACCTTTGAAATTCGCACTTATAGTAGCATTGACTCAATGTGTCAATCCATTGTAACCTGTAACATGTTCTTGCATTCATTTATTATAAGGCATTGTCTCGAATTTGACAACCATTTCCATCCACTGGACATGGCTGTAGAGGATGACGCTAATCTGTTGTTTATATTTCAACTTAATTCAAATCTGGGATCATATTTGAATTCAAGAATTGCAGTCCATATTTCTATTTGTTATTCATATTTTGAGTTTCTTTTTCCATATAAGAACCAAAATTATTGCTAACATGCTTTCTTTTGCTCTGCATCATTTCCTCCTATTCCATTTATGTTACATTAAATTTATTTCATTGTTGGAACTAACATTTTCATTTGCTAATCGAACCAAGTATCGCTCAATGTAACCCTAGCTTGCACTCAAATCATTTCTATGGTTTCTTGTGCTTCTATGACGATTATTTTTCCTTGCAGTGAAATGTAGGATTGCAGGTTAAATAAGTACGGGGTGGTGGAAAGAGGAATGGAATTTTCAGGCCACAAGGGCAACAACAGGTTCTAATATGGATCCCAAGGGCACTCTCAATCTGGAGAGATAGTCATTCGTTAATTCTTTGTTGCCAGTTATCTCCTAAAAAAACCCTCACACAATTCAAAGAATTAATCAAGTGCAAAGAATAATTAGGTGACATTAAAATCATGAAGGAAAAATGACGTTATTATAATTGCTATAAAATAGTGAAACACAATATTGTATAATTTTCTAAAATTGTTAAAAATTGGAATTTATTGCTCCAAGAAAATGGCTCTGAATTAATTTAAAATTTTTAAAAAGGAGATAGCTAAAATTATAAAATAAACACCCTTCTTTATGTCAATTGCAGAATACCTTGGAATCTGAAGGTCACCACAGTGAAAGACACTCTTTATTTAATCCCATTATCAACACACACTGACTTTAGTCATTTCGTTTGTGCAATTACATTTTCTACACGCCTGTGCCCACTAAGACCTATGATAATGTTTCTCCCTTTTATAGCTTGGATATAATATGTATATAATATTTTGACATAGTGGTATAATTGGAAAAAACAACGATTCATCCAGGAATGGTGGTTCAAGCAACAACTATCAGCCAATGTTGACACAGTTGACATGAGACTGTCGCAAGCTTGAACACGTTTCTTTCTCACCATCCTCCACACTTTATGTTAGATCCCTATAATACTAGTGATTACCCCAGTACTATTGTCATTATAGCCCTTATTGTTATTGTTGTTCCCCTATTGTCACCATTGTGCCCCATAGAAACCCACTATTGTTATTGTTGTGCCCTTATATTATTATTGTTATGTCGGCTTTGATTATATTGTGACCCCTTAGACTCCTATATATAGAAAGGAGGTTTTTTCATTTGTATCATCCAAGAATTGTTCATTTGTGTCATGTAAAGGAGGTTTCCCCTCAAAGAGGCTGATTTCTAATGTGTTGATCTATCTTTTCTATCTTTTTGTGAGTTGGTTTCATAACATTTGGTATCAGAGCTTTGGATTCTAGGGTTTTGCTACTCCAAATAGGTCGTCGTGGAATTTTCACTATAACTTTTTCTCTACAAAGTTTCAGAAGCTAAAAAAAACCCATTTGAGCTGAAATCATTCTAAACCTTGGGTCCAAATTTCAGATCTTTTCTCACTATATTTTTGGAGATATGATTTGAGGAAGTTAGGGTTTTTGCAGACTCTCGAATTACATTCCAAATAGGTGACCTTCGGAAAATCTTCATAACTTTCTCTCCGAGCATTGGATTGAAATTTCGTAAAAAGTTACAGAAAGAGGATGGACTATAGTTTTCTGTGTAGCTTTTTTAGATCCAAAGGTCGAAACAGTGATATGTGGCATGTCATACAAGTTCGCTCTATTGAAAAATTATATAACCCAGTCATCGTGGGAGATTGGGCATAACTCTTTCTTGGGGAATCCAATTTTGATCAGACTGGTGGCATTCGAAAGAGGACTCAGAGAGCTACCGCAAGAAGCAATTTCAAACCTTAGATATCCACAATTACATATATACAACAGATTCAATATCGAGCTTCTACAAAGTGAAAAAACGTGTGTAGTCTTTTAAGAATTTTGCATTAGTTTGAGTTGAAAAAATAGTTTGAAGTTCAAAGGGCATAGTGAAGCATAATTATCATTAATTAATGCCCCGAATAAAGAAAATAGAAACACCTAGTAAGCAACCTGAAATATCTAGCGTGACTCATGAAGAAGATGAAGAAATGCAACATGATATATCCAAATTACGAGACCAAGTGCAACAAATTTCACTCTCACAAAAGGTAACAAAAGCTAAGATTGATGGTTTAAAGAAAGGCATGGAAGCTAATATGAATGGTGTGGAAGCTAATATGGATGGTATGAAAGACAACATTGAAGATTGGAAGAAAGACATGGAAGGTTGGAAGGAAGGTTTGACAAAGTTGCCACAAGAAAGGCTTCCTGATGGCGAAAATGTAGTAGAGGAAACTCATAATGAGAACAAAAGAAATTGTAATCATGATTTGAAGAAGGAAAGCATTGAAGATTTGAAGAAAGGCATGGAAGGTTTGAAGGAAGGTTTGACAAAGTTGCTACAAGAAAGGCTTCTTAATGGTGAAAAGGTAGTAGAGGAAACTCATTATGAGAACAAAAGAAATGTTAATCATGATTTCATAGACTCTAACGTTGGAACAAAGACCCACCACGTTCTAAAGATCGATATAAGGAAGTTCGATAGCAAGGATCCCGTGACATGTATACTACAGATGGATCAATATTTCGATTTCCATAATGTGCAAAACACACAAAAGGTACACATTGCAACTTTCTATTTGGAACCAAATCAGTTTGTATGGTATTGATAACTTTTCTCTCATAAACAAATTGTCACTTGGACAATTTTTATGGAATAAATGATAACACATTATGAGGATACAAAAAGCAACACTTTTTTTAGCCAATTGATAAACCTCAAACAAAAGGGTTCAATGATGGAGCACATTGAGGACTTCCAAAAATTGAATATAAGGGTAAAATATATTCCAGAGGAGCATAGAATTGATGTGTTCATAGGGACTTTAAATGATAACATCCAACATGATGTTTGCCTTTGGGAACCTGACTCATTGGAGAAAGCATTCAGGTTGGCAAGAAAAATGGAAAGCAAAATTATTGCAACAAGGAAGCCTACCACTCACAACTATAAGGATGGAAGTGTTGTTTCCCCTCGTCTTCCACAACCTACAAGATTGATACCCCAACAATTGGAAGAAAAAAGAGAAAAAGAGCTTTGTTATAGTTGTGATAGAAAATACACTAAAGGTCATAAGTGTGTTGAGAAGAAATAATTTTACATAGATTGTGAAGAGGAGGAAGAAAAGGAACTAGAAATGTCAAAAGAAGAGGATATACACCAAGAACAAACCCTAGAGAAAGAAGAAATGGATCTGACCATATCTTGTAATGCATTGGCCAGAATTACCACTCTTCAAACTATCAAGATAGAAGGACATATCAAGAAGAAAAAGGTAATAATGTTGATTGATTCGAGTAGTACCCATAATTTTATTCATTGTAAGATAGCCAAGGAATTGAATTGCTTCCTATATCCAGCACCAAAGTGTCAAGTGATGGTTGCAAGTGGAGGAACCATAAATTGCTTTGGAAAGTGCCATAATATCAAGCTATCCATGGGAGAATATGTATTGAATATCCCAATGCTTTCCATTCCAATGGGTGGTGCTGATGTTGTACTAGGAGTCCAATGGCTATAATCCTTGGGTACAATAACTTTTAATTTTTAAGAACTTTGCATGAAATTTTCTTCGGAAGGAAAGGAATTTGAATTAAGAGGTATCGCAGGGAAACCATGAAAGATAATAAGCTCTAATGGAATGAAAAATCTTCTAAAGAAAGAACAAGAGGCCTAATTGCACAATTATGTTTGCTAGAGGTTCCCACATCGAAATCATCTATTTCTCCAGATCTCTAAAAATCCTTGGACAATAATTCCAAGGTATCTGAGACTCCCAAAGGTCTCCCGCCTATTCGTGATCATGAACATGCTATTCATTTGATTCCAGGAAGTGTTCCTCCAAACATTAGGCCTTACAGATATCCCTATGCCCAAAAGAGTGAAATTGAACATATGGTTGTAGAAATGCTAGAGGCTGGTATAATTAAACCTAGTCAAAGTTCTTTCTCTGTTCCAGTAGTATTGAGCACAAGAAGGATGGATCATGGTGCATGTGTCTGGATTATAGGGAGCTCAACAAGCTCACTATTAAAGACAAATTTCCCATTCCTGTCATTGATGAACTATTGGATGAATTGCATGGATCAATTTACTTCATAAAGTTGGATCTTCGTTCAAGATATCATCAAATCAGAATGAAGATTGAAGACAGTCCGGAAACAACATTTAGAACTCATGAGGGTCATTATGAATTTTTGGTCATGCCTCTTGGCCTTACCAATGCACCTTATACATTTCAAGGTTTGATGAATTCTATTTTCAAACCCTTCCTTAGAAAATTTGTGCTAGTATCTTCTGATGATATACTAAGCCATAGCAAGTCTTGGAAGGATCATGTTCAACACATTGACAGGGTCCTCAAACTATTGGAGGAGAAACAATTATATACAAAAAGCTCCAAATGTTTCTTTGGAGTACAAGAGGTGGAATATTTGGGTCATATTGTATCTCATGAAGGTGTTAAGGTAGACCCTAGCAAAATTAAATCCATTAAATAATGGAAAATCCCCACATCCATAAAGAATCTACGAGGATTTCTCAGGTTGAGAGGGTATTATAGCAAGTTTGTTAAGAATTATGGGAGAATAGCAACACCTCTAACAACATTATTGAAGAAAGATGCAATTTTATGGACTCTAGAAGCAACAAAGGCCTTTGAACATCTTAAAGATGTAATGTGCCAAGCACTGGTCTTAGCTACGTCGGACTTCACAAAAACCTTTATTGTGGAATGTGATGCCTCAGGAAATGAAATTGGTGTTGTTTTAATGCAAGAAGAAAGACCCATTTCTTTCGAAAGTCATCCAATCAAAGGAAAGTATTTACACAAATCTATTTATGAGAAGGAAATGTTGGCGATTTTACATGCACTTAAGAAATGGTGACCCTACTTAATGGGAAGACACTTCAAGGTAAAAACGGATCATGATAGTATTAAATACTTTTTAGAACAAATATTATCGTCAGAAGAGCAACAAAAATGGGTCACAAAGATGTTGGGCTATGACTTTGAAATCATCTACAAAAAAGGGAAGCACAATGTTGTGGCAGATGCACTCTCAAGAAATGATGAGTATATGGAAGCATTGCTTTGTGCCATTTCTATTATCCAACCAATCTGGATAAATGGAGCAAGGGATGAATGGAAGAAGGACGAAGAAGTGTGGGCACTCATTCAAAAGATACAACAAGATCTGAGTACATTTGATACATTTAGCTGGAAAAATGATTCATTATGGTAAAAAGATCACTTATACCTATGTCAGAATTCCCAACTCAAACAAAATATTCTTATGGAATTGAACGCCTCTCCCTTAGGAGGGTACTCAGATTTTTAAAGACTCACATAGGGTTAAGAAGGAATGTTTTTGGGATGGCCTTAAATCTAATATTCAATATGTTGTGGGGGAATGTTTGGTTCGCCAACAAAATAAAGTTGAAACAATTAAGACCCCGGGTCTATTACAAACTTTATCCATTCCAAGTCAACGTTGGGAGGAGGTTTCAATGGATTTTATCACAGGTTTACCCAAGTCTGAAGGAAAGAGTGTCATCATGGTGGTAGTTGACAAACTTACCAATTGTGCATTATCTCATCCATTTAAAACCAGTACAGTTTCTACTACATTTATGAAAACAATTCAAAAGCTACATGGAAACCCAAAGATTATTATAAGTGACAGAGATCCCATTCTCATTGGAAATTTTTGGACATAATTATTTTCTTGTCTTGGTACTCAGTTAGCTCATAGCTCATCTTATCATCTTCAATTTGATGGGAAAACTGAGATAGTAAAGAAATGTTTGGAAGGATATCTTCGTTGCTTTGTATCTGATAAACAAACACAATGGGTCAAATGGTTGCCTCTGGTTGAATGGTGGTATAACACTTCCTTCCATGCTGCAGCAAAAATGACCCCATTTATGGAACTTTATGGATATAACCCATCGTCCATCACATCATATTTAAGAGAAAATTCTAAGGTTCAAGCAGTGGAAGATCACATCGAGCATCAACAACAAGTTCTCCAACTCTTAAAGGATAACCTAACTTTGGCACAAAATAGAATGAAACAACAGGCATATCAACTTCACAATGAAAGAAGTTTTGATGTAGGTGACTGGGTATTTCTACGGCTACAACCATATAAAAAAATGTCCCTCAAGCAAGATAAGAAGGATAATAAATTATCACTAGAGTATTAAGGTCCGTATAAGGTGTTGCAAAAGATTGGTACTATGGAATACAAATTACAGCTTCCCGAGTGCACCCAGTTTTCCATGTTTCTTGCTTAAAGATGGTCATTGGTGACAAGCTCCCAGTTCAAACAATATTACTAGAACTTGACGAGGAAGAAAAAATCATATTGGAACCTAAAGCAATCATAGAAACAAGAACTGGACAACTACGAAATCGACCAATTTTGGAGTATCTTGTCAAGTGGAAGAACTTACACGCTGACGATTCCACATGGGAGGATGAGAATTTTATACAGAAGCATCCAGAACTACTCAAGCGTTGAGGACAACACTTTTTTGAAGGAGAGGGGCATGTTAGATCCCTATAATACTAGTGATTCCCTTATTACTATTGTCATTGTAACCCTTAGTGTTATTGTTGTGTCCCTATTATCCCCATTGTGCCCCATAGAACCTCATTATTGTTATTGTTGTGCCCTTATATTATTATTGTTATGTAGACTTTGATTAGATTGTGACCCCTTAGACTCCTATATATAGAAAGGAGGTTTTGTCATTTGTATCATCGAATAAATTTTCATTTGTGTCATGTAAAAGAGGTTGCCCCCTCGAAGAGGCTGATTTCTAAGGTGTTGATCTATCTTTTCTATCTTTTTGTGAGTCGGTTTCATAAAACTTTAGATTGTTAGCTTTCCCTTGCTACAAATTTTCTATAGTAACATCATAGGAATCCCTGCTCTTTTTCCTGGTGCACTCAACAACAACAAAAGTGCCCTTTTGGACGTGTATAATAACAACAAGCTATGCACCATTTTTTTGAATTATATTTACAAATTAAATAAAATGTTCTAAATTCATAGGCATATATGGATATTTTTTTCTTGTTTGATTGTTCTCATGTGTTTGGAAGGAATTATGAGCATGCATTCAACAGTGGGCTTTGTTCTTGGTGAGATTATCTTCCCAAATCTTCTATTCCTTCGGTGTATCTTTGCACCTTTAGGGGAAATTGCTAGTTTTATAATCATGTGAATACATAGTTAATACAATGGGGAACTAAATAGTCGTAAAGACACAATTTCCTCTCCGTATGTGTCCACACTCCTGATATAGCCACTTTGGTCGTGATCCCATAAATGGGCATACGAAGATGTTGACTTCCTTTTACCCCTCCCCCATGCTTGTCAAATTGTGCGTCGGATGGTGGATTCGAATTCCAGTGTATTTTGAGGACAATTTGACCAGAAAGTAGTCGTCCAACCTTGATATTATGAACAGAGGAGGTGGTGTTGTGTTGTGATACCATGGAATTGGATGCATAGATGAGAATTTTGTGTAAAATCGTCAAATTTTATGCATTTCGATGGTGAATTTGTGGGATTTCATTCGATGACGCAAGATCAAATGGTGGATTCCTTGATTTTGGTTATGAGACGGACAATTTGAAGGGTACAAAGCGGGTTTTGTGGCAAAATCTAGTGTGAAATTTGCGCATGAATGCCTATAAGCAGGTCGAGTAGCGTTCTATAAGGCAAGGCGGTTGGCATTTAATGTTCGTCTGTATCTTTGCACCTTTAAGGGAAATTGCTAGTTTTATAATCATGTGAATACATAGTTAATACAATGGGGAATTAAATAGCCGTAAAGACACAATGTCCTCTCCATATGTGTCCACACTCTTGATGTAGCTAGTTTGGTCGTGATCCCATCAGTGGGCAGACAAAGATGTTGACTTCCTTTTACCCCTCCCCCATGCTTATCAAATTGTGCGTCAGATGGTGGATTCGAATTCCAGTTTATTGCGAGGACAATTTGACCAGAAAGCAGTCGTCCAATCTTGATATTATGAACAAGGGAGGTGGTGTTGTGTTGTGATACCATGGAATTAGATGCATAGATGAGAATTTTATGTAAAATCGTCAAATTTTATGCATTTCGATGGTGAATTTGTGGGATTTCATTCGACGACGCAAGATCAGATGGTGGATTCCTTGATTTTGGTTATGAGACGGACAATTTGAAGGCTACAGGGTGGGTTCTGTGGCAAAATCTAGCGTGAAATTTGGGCATGAATGCCTATAAGCAGGTCGAGTAGCGGTCTATAAGGCAAGGCGGTTGGTATTTAATGTTCGTCTGTATCTTTTCACCTTTAAGGGAAATTGCTAGTTTTATAATCATGTGAATACATAGTTAATACACTGGGGAATTAAATAGCCGTAAAGACACAATGTCCTCTCCGTATGTGTCCACACTCCTAATATAGCCACTTTGGTCATGATCCCATCAATGGGCAGACGAAGATGTTGACTTCCTTTTACCCTTCCCCCATGCTTGTCAAATTGTGCGTCGGATGATGGATTTGAATTCCAGTTTATTGCGAGGACAATTTGACCAGAAAGCAGTCGTCCAACCTTGATATTATGAACAGGGGAGGTGGTGTTGTGTTGTGATACCATGGAATTAGATGCATAGATGAGAATTTTGTGTAAAATCGTCGAATTTTATGCATTTCGATGGTGAATTTTTGGGATTTCATTCGACGACGCAAGATCGTATGGTGGATTCCTTGATTTTGGTTATGAGACAGACAATTTGAAGGGTACAGGGTGGGTTTTGTGGCAAAATATAGCGTGAAATTTGGGCATGAACGCCTATAAGCAGGTCGAGTAGCATTCTATAAGGCAAGGCGGTTGGCATTTAATGTGCGTCTGTATAATGCCTTGGGAGTTGAACTAACAAACAATAGAGATAGATCAACTTCCATTATTTTTCACATTTATGTCGCAGTAGGTGCATTAGGGTCTGGAGCCCTAATGCAGCTACATGACTGATGTCAGCTGCATTGGGAACCCAAAACCCAAACTTTGAGCCTACGTTTTTTTATGCAGTGAAAAATATTGGTATACGACATAGACTAATACAATATAATTGATCCTATATGTCACTGCATAACAAAAATATAAACTCAAATTAACAGGAAATATTCAAAATCATATTTCATTATATAGGGCATATAAAAGCATATATTTATATAAAAATGAAAATATGAACTCAGGTTAATAGGAAATATTCAAAATCATATTTTTATAAAATTATAATTATATATATATATATATATATAAAGAATATATATGATTATTTAGATTTAATAATAAAAGTTAAAAATTATTATAACAAAATATCCTTACATTATATATAAAGAATATATATAGTTATTTAGATTTAGTAATAAGACTAAAAATTATAACAACTTAATCTCAACTAATAAAATAGCTAAAAATAGATAAATATATAAATCCGTTATAAGCAAGTGTAATATGATATGCAGTGTTGCTACTTACTACATGTTTCTTATGCAAAAAGTAATTGATAGCATAAATTATTATGAATTTGGGTGCTCACTTTTGGGATTTTAGTACTTTGTTCATTTGTGCATTAATATAAACATAAGTACTACATAAGTTTTATGAATTTAATCACACTATGGAAAAACTTCCACTAAAATCTAGTACTTAGATTTTTTTAGTTATAATGATTTTTTTTATCACTTTGTCCATTCTTATAATAGTAGAAATATTTACAAAAACTTCTGCTAGAATGTGTTTTCCTTGTAGTTTTTATTTAATATTTATTATCTCACATAAAGTTTAAAAGGTAAAAAGTGAAAAAGTGAGATTGAAATTAACAAAATGAACAACGTAGAAATAATCATTAACAGTTAGTCAATATAATTCATGATATTGTAATTATCTTTTGGACTGAAAATAATAAATATAACAAAGGTTTTTGATGTTTTTATTATTTTTTAACATTTTATTTTTATTTTTATTTTTTCTATTTGAAAAAAAAAAGGTTTCAAATAATAAAAAACAAGTAATTATCTATTTGAATAAAATTAAGTATAGTAAACTTGACTCGGTGAAAAAATCAATTTATCCTTAGTGATTCTTAATTTTTTATAATTCATGGTTTGGCCCAAAATACTTTACATAATCTAGCCTATAAGACTTAAAAACTTCATTGTAACTAGACCTTGATTAAAAAAAAGAGATATATTATGGCACTAATTTTCCAAAACAAAAATTAATTAATTTATTTCATATTTTTTTTCTTCATTTAAAATAAAATATTATAAATAATAAAAAATAATTAACTATCAATTTGAAAAGAAATACCAAAGCTTCACAAAAAAAAATAAATCTAATAAAGGTTAAAGTTAAATTAACCAAAAAAAGTCACACATATAGCATTCCCTGTTTTTAAAAGCATTCCCTATTCTTAAAAGCCATTAATCATTACCAACAATATTATATATATATATATATATATATATATATATATATATATATATATAATCGCTATAATTGGAATGGTTTTTATTGCTTCTTTGAAATTTGAGAATACTCTCACACTCAATAATGTTTAGCATAAGTGTTAATTTTCATTTTAAAATTGGGCTCAAGCTTCATGCATTGAACTTAAATACTTAGTACAATGTTTAATATGTCCATATTTTATGTGCACAAAGAAAAATATTGTTTTTATCTTAGAATATGGTTTTTATAAATTTAATTAGTACAAGCTATTTATATATGTATATAGTCACCTCATACACATTTATAAAATTTTATTATATCTTTATTTATTGACAAATGAATTTTAAACCTCATAATATTAATCATGTCAATGTCCTTAGTCAATGATAAAATTGGAATACAAATTTTATATATATATATATATATATATATATATATATATAATTCACAAATATTTGAATTTTTGAAAACTATCATAAAATTTTAGAAAAAAAGTTCCTTAGTCAATAAAAAAGTTCCTTAGTCAATAATAGTAATCATGTCAATATCCTTAGTCAATGATAAAATTGGAATATAAATTAATATATATATATATATATATATATAATATCATAATATCAATGATAAAATTGGAATATAAATTAATATATATATATATATAATATATTAGTCATGAAAAAATTGAATTAAATTAATAATCATATCAATATCCAAGTCAATGATAAAATTGGAATATAAATTAATATATATATATATATATATAATTCATAATATCAATATAAAATTGGAAATAAATTAATATAAATATAATATATATATATATAATTCACAAATATTTGAATTTTTGAGAACTGGTTTTTATTGAAACTAATTAATTGAAACTAATTAATTGGAAGTAAAATTTATCCTACAATTTTATTGAATCCAATTAATTGAAAGTCAAAGATTATCTTACAATATATAAATTTAACAAAGAGAAAAATCAATAATTGAAAATCAAAGATTGGAAAGATTGGAAAATAATTTTTATGAAATCCAATTAATTAAATTGTTTTTATTGAACCCAATTAATTAAAAATCAAAGATTATCTTATAATATACCGCTTAAGCAAAATATAATAAAATCAAAAATATAATATATAAGCAAAATATAATAAAATATAATAAAGAGAAAATCTAATAATTGAAAATCAAAGATTGGAAAATTGTTTTTATTGAATCCAATTAATTAAAAATCAAAGATTATCTTACAATGTACCCAAGATTGAAAATTTGTTTTTATTGAGTCCAATTAATTAAAAATCAAAGATTATCTTACAATGTACCCGCGTTCACTAAGCCAAATATAAAAGAAAACTAACAATAAAGAGAAAAACTAATTTATATAAATATTTAAATAAATAAGTGAAAGGAAATGCAAAATTTTAAATAATAAGTATTAAAAAATTAAATATAAAAGATTTAGATTTTATTTCCCGTATATAAACACAGATCGCACAAAATCTATTATGGAGATAAATAGGAAAGAAAAAGTTAAATTTAAAAGAAAATTAAAATAAATATAATTTAACACAAATCAGGACAAATTTCATAATTTAACAAAAATATAAAATAAATATAATTTAAAACAAATCACACAAATAGGAAGAGATAAATGTATAAAGAAGATATAATCCTAATTTAATATGATTAAAAAAAATAGACAAAAGAGATTATAAACACATTTATAATCAACGGAGAATAATACTGATTAATTAATAAAAATAAAAAATTATATATTATTAAAAAAGAGATTATAAACACATTTATAATCCATTGACAATAACAGTCATTAATTAATAAAAATAAAAAATTATATATTACTAAAAAAAGAGATTATAAACACATTGACAATAATACTTATTAATTAATAAAAATAAAAAATTATATATTTTTAAAAAATTATTGATGGAAAATTCAATCTTTATAAACAAATTAAGTATAAAATGTATATGTAGAAACTACATGAAGGCTAGATAAAGCCATAATTGAATCCCTTCCTGACCAGAAGATAAGTGACCCATGGGAAGAAGATAAACAAATGATCTATAAACAAATTAATAATAAAATGTATATATAGAAACTGAAGGCTAAATAAAGCCATAATTGAACCCCTTCCTGACCAGAAGATAAGTGACCCATTGGAAGAAGATAAGTGACCCGCTGGAAGAAGAAAAGGCCATATCCATATGAAAGGTAAGGTAAAGATAACTACATTAATGAGATTTATCTTCCCCTCTAGAACAAGGGGAAAATTAGATACTAAAGTACTATTCCTATTTATTATTTTTTTCATCTAAACTTGGTTGGTTGCTTATATATATCGTGACCTGACCACCTCTGATCCTATTTTTTATTTCTTTCATCTAAACTTGGTTGGTTGCTTACATATATCGTGACCTGACCACCACAGATCAGAGGTAGGTGCAACTATGCCAGCTCTCCAGAATATTGTCTTTTCAACTTTAAAAACTTCTCGTTGGAAAGGTTCAGTGGCTTCTCAGGATGCAACAAACTCTCCAGCCTGTGAAATTATGATAAGCACCGTTAAAACTATCAGTTTAAGGTAAAAAATAAAACAGATTGATTTATTTAAGCACCAACCTGTAATTTGATGTCATGTGAGAGCTCCATATAACTTCTTTTATTTCATCTTCTGTAAACACCCTCTGCAAACATATGTATCTGCCTGTTGCATTTTCACATTCAAAGGCAGCAACATGTGCAAGAGCCGCTTCTTCCACATCTACATATGCACAGATAGCAGAAACACCATTCTGCTGCAGTGCCTTCGATCCTGTGATTAAGAGAATACATTTTTAACATAATGTTAATGTGTGATACAATCCCCCCAAAATTCACAATTATAGGCATCACTGTTGTAGTCAAGGATATGTATTTACCTTTCAATTGGTTTAAAATGGTATGTGAATTAGGATTTGAGAGTTGGGGCCCAATGACTGAAGCAGGATTCACTACTACTAGATTAAGGTCCCTGTCATTTGAGAGTGCCCATACAGCTTTCTCTGAGAGAGTCTTTGCCAGTGGCGACCACAACTACACAAACAGACAAGGCATTTGATCATGAGTTTCCCTATAATATAGGACAAATTAGATTTAAAGAATTATGAAGGTTAATTGACTTGCCTTCTTTTCACGACAAAATTCAAGATTGGTCCAGCACTTCTCGTCCATAATTTCACCATCGCCAAGATTGCCAGTCCTCCTCCCACAAACAACGGCCGATACGGAGGAAGTGAACACCAAACGCTTCACACTCTCTGCGGCAGCGCAGGCTTCCACCACATTCAACGCGCTTTGAACCTCGTAGTCTATGCTATCAGTCTACAGCGCCCAATAACAATTATAAAACCCTTGGTTTCCCCCAAAATTATCCAAATTCTAAGAAAACCTTAAATTCATAAACTAATTCATACAGGATACCCCGCAATCTATTAAACTAATCATACCGGATACTCCTGTAATCCATCCAGATGATCACAGGGCGCAGGGACGTGGAAAACTCCGGAGCAGCCATTGATGTTGCCGAAAACGCTGCGATAATCCAAGAGATCGGCTTGGCATATCTCCAGCTTCCCCGATAATGCTTCTTCGGATTCCATAAGTGAGCCTGCCTCTTCTGTAAATTCACCATAATTTAGCAAATTCATGATCAGATTTTCACAGACATTCGTTGACATTATGAGTGAACTCTCAGATAATCTGCATCTACCATCTAATTAAGCTCAAGCTAAAAATACTATAACTTAAAATCCTGCTGATCAAGTTCTAGATACCAATTTACACTAATTGAAAGTAAATCAATTAAATCTTTTAGATGAGACTACCAGTATACAGAATTGACTTACAGAGTAAATTTATTGTAAAGATGCTATAATTCTTTAAATTTTTCCACAAAGTTTTCTTTAAAAGAATTCTGCACGAAATTAAATCTTAAGAATTGTGCACGAAATTGAATCTTTTAGACGAGACTATCGGTATACAGGACTGACATACAGAGTAAACTTATTATAAATGCTATATTTAATTTTTTCCACGAACTTTTCTTTAGAAGAATACTCCATGAATATCTACTTTGAAACATAATCATGATCAGAACTACGTTGTGAACCTTCAAATTTTTCCACAATGTTTTCTTTAAAAGAATTCTGCATGAATATCTACTTTGAGACATAATCATACTCAGACCTATGCTATGCTATGAATCTTTAAAATTTTCCAGAGTTTTCTTTAAAAGAATTCTGCATGAATATCTACTCTGAAACATAATCATACTCAGATCTACAATTTTGAACATATTCATGTCCAGACCTTAATTATTGCCGAGTAACATTTTCAAAAGTGAAACCTCACCTGGCGTTACCGGAATTGCGAAACGGACTGAGTAACCCCGGCCGAGCAGCATTCTTGCGATATGAATACCCAGGAAACTCCAGCCCCCGGTTAGGCACATTAATTTCCGAGAATTTGAAGCGCCGTATCCATTTTCTTCAAGATAGCCATCCATTTTGAGGAAATGGATATAACAGAAGCTCCTGGATGATGGAATGAAGCGATATCAGAGAAGACAGAGCTTCAAGCTCTGATCAGAGGGAGGCACAAACTTCGTGTCACGCAAGTAATATATATAAATATTAGCTGAGAAGTTGTGTGGGTGGTAGGTATCCTCGCGTGCTTGTGAGCTATAAATCCAGGGGGCGGCCTGGGAATGGGTGGCATGAAGGGTAAGTGTGAAATCAACACGTGATTGAACAGTATCCACTTGTTCAAATTACCACCATATTGTTGGTATCTTCTTAAACATTTTCATTTTATTAAACAATAAAGTATTTTATTAATTCTCATGAATACGGTTTAATTTCCGTAAAAGTTTAATAAAATTAAATAACTTTTTCTCCCTGGTATCTTGGAAATCATTTTCCTTTTTTATTCGGGATATCTACTTAATCATTTTCATTTTCTTACAAAATACAGTAATTTATTAATTCTCACGCATGACTTAATTTCCATAATAATTAAATAAATTTAAATACCTTTCTCAACATGCATGGATTTCTATATTATCCTGACAAGGACATGTATAGCATATTAATTTCCATAAAAGTTAAATAAAATTAAATAACTTTGCTTTTACTTTTCTCTTCCTGGGATCTTCTTATTCATTTTCCTTATTCTTGATATCTTCTTAATCATTTTCATTTTATTACAAAATCGTAATTTATTAATTCACACGCATATGACGTAATTTCCATAATAATTAAATAAAATTAAATACCTTTCTTAATATACATGGATTTTTATATTTAAAAATTTATTTGTGGTATATTATAAGTTATTTTACTTTCATTTTACAATGATATTTTTTTCATAATAATTTTTTTTTTTTTAAGATTATTTAAGAATAAGGTAAAAGGGTATTATAAGAATATATTTAACATATATTTTAAGAAAATGATTTTAAATAAAAAAGATAATAATCATCCATCTTATTATCCTACCTTATTCTCCTTATAGAAGTAGGTCTTTCCCCTATCGAAAGCCTAGCTATGACTAGGCTTCTGTTGTACAAGCACAAGCTCAATAACATAGGAGATCATAGACTTCCCAAGCTAGCTTTAAATTCCAGCCAAAACCATCTAAGGCTCAAACGGGGGTGGTATAAAGACACGAGGGCCTGGATAAACCATTGGGAGATCAACGAGAACGATGCATTGCAAAACATTAATAACATTAAAAATATTGTTACTTCTAAGTTCAAAGAAAAAATGTGGTGTGAGAAAGATTTAGCGGCTAAAAGAAAATTGAGTTATTATAAGAAGGTCATCAACCCCACCCTAGAAGATCAAAAGTATCTCTCTATTTTAGCTAGCTCAAAGAAGAAAATTAATTTAGCAAAGTTTAGAACGAACTCTCATGAGCTCCATAGTGAAACAGGTCGTTGGACAGTTCCTAAAACACCATGGACGGAAAGAATATGCCATCTCTGTGATAATAGGAACATTGAGGATGAAAACCACTTCCTCTGTACAACAACATTAGATCTCAGTTTCATAATCTTTGTCGCAATACTAACCTTCCTAGCCTTTTAGGATGTCAAAATTATAGTGAGCTTGGGAGGCTTCTCTCCAAGCTTTTTGAGCATAGAAATAAAATCTTAAATCAAACTAAATAATTTGTTTCTTTAGGTCCGATAGACTAGAGTTTGGTCTCAGTGGAAGTTAACCATCATCATCATCATCATCATCATTAAAAATAAACTTATGTTACTTAAGTTTGTTTTTGGTAGTTGGTAGAATGATTTATTTATTTATTATTTTTTAATTTAGATTTACTACAAATGATATATTAAATTTATATTGAATATATTGTTATAATAATTTTTTTATTTTTACACAAGTATAATTTAATTGATAGAGAAAATGATATTTCTTTTTAAGAATCTAGAAATACAATTTTGAGCGAGATTATTAAAGAGCTTAAACTTATCATTCTTAAAAATCTCGAGCTTAAACTTATCATTTTTAAAAATCTCTACATTTTTACGTATTTGTGGTCTAACTAATAGACAAAATGGCATTTTCCTCAAGAATCCAAAGATACAATTTTGAGCAAAATTATTAAACAACTTAAACTTATGATTCTTAAATTAACTTAAAAAAATACCATAAAAATAAAATAAATAAAAATAAAAAATCAATTTTATCTATTGATTAGACAACTCTCTATTTTGTCTATTGAAATTACATAATCCTCATATTATAAAATTTATAAATTATTAAATTATATAACCATTAATTTAAAAAAAAAAAATGTTAATAATTACAGAACCAAATTTTAATAATAATTATTCAGATTAACAATTACAAATTCAAATTCAACCATATTTTAAAATTATTAACCATAAAAAAAAATATAATTCAATCCATTTTTTTTTCAAATTTTCTATCTAACTTTTAAAAATGTAATTCAATTCATTTTCTTTGAAATTTGAATTATAAATTTATGTCCCACTTTTCAATCTGTTTGTTAGTATTTACATTCAATGTACATGTAAACAAATGTGATAAACTCAGCTCAAGGAAAGGGAGAGACAAATAATGTTCCCATAATGTTACTGGTTACTTGGCCACCCCTCTATCCATAGGGCATTAAAAATACAATGTTGGGGCCCTATATCTGGTCATTTTCAGCCCAGCTCATCTCTGCAAAAGATAATAATAAAGTTTGTTACTTTGTTATTAATAATTGGTAATGAATGGGAGAGCGAATAATTGGTGTGTGGCCATTATTGGCAATTATTGGTAAGAAACAAACAAAAGTACAAAGGGGTAGTGTACAATCTCATAAGCTTACCAGCAATGGGATTGGTTATCAATGTTTCATATGCCACGTAAGCTATGCTGACACCACATCAAGAAATTTGTTTGATATGTAATTAATGGTATGCTATAAAAGAGCTTTCAAACATTAATAACCATGTTTGTTGCGTTTAAAGCAGTCCCTAGGTAGATATGAAGAATATGTCCTAGCGTTAAATTTTAAGTTTGGTATGTACCAGGATTATTTATTTATTAGGCAAGATATTTATTTTGTTTTAAGTTTTGGTATGTACCAGGATTATTTATTTATTTGGTAAGATATTTATTTTATTAACAAAATTTAGGTAAGTATATGTATTATTTAAGATATTTAAAAACAATAGAGGTTTCGATATAAGTTCTAGTAAAGTATTGATTAATTTGACCAAAAAAATTAAAAAGCTAATTCTCAAATAAATTACATTGAATGAAATGTGTTATTGTTAAAGCTTGATATATCAAAGAGATCCTAGAAATAGATATGCCAACATATAAATTCCTTAAAATTGTTACATTAAAAGACTTAGGTATGTAAAATCAAATGAGAAAGATATGTTCCAAAGGTTAAGTATGAAAACATTAAAACTAAGAACTTGGAGCAGCTAATTTGATTAAGCTATCAATATTAATGTGATACATACACCTTGTGCTCGTAGTTGCCTCTGTAGCTAGAACACCACCATGTTTTTTTATAAGCCACGAATAAAGGGTTAGGAGAAGTTTACATTGTTTTTACATCCTATCCAAACAAACCCAGAGGTCCACAAGCTCAACATCTTGCCCGGAAGTGCATGAACCACAAAAAAAACATGGTATGCAAGTATAATTCTAATGTTATAAATTTTTTTGTGTCTTGAGTGTGGCTATTGTCCAAATCAGGAATTTATGTCATCTAAGCATTGATGTCCTTTGCATGGAGAAAAGTTGTCTAAGCTTTTAGTTTTTCCTTTAAAAACTTGAGTTTTTCTTTATATGTCGAAGAAACAACCCGATAAAAGAAGTTAGTTGCCTCCATAGATATTGATTTTGCACAAGTGTGACAAATTGGTGGGAAGCCTCTACAGCCTAGGTCCAGGGCCATTAAGAGGAAGGAAACCTAAAAACTAAAGACACAGAGATGACAGAGGAACGAATGTACAAACAAGGCAAGTAGCAAGTAGGGTAGAAGACTAGGTATGTATTTAACAATGAAATCCATATTCACTGGAAAAAACCAAGTACACCAAACAACTCACATGCTCCAATGATGAATGTTACCAATGCTAAACATTAGCGTTGCTAGTATGAGAGCCATGATTCAAAAGGCTAGACATCGTTGGAATTGGAGGGTCATCACAAACACAAGCCTTTTCATTAATAATGTGAGTAAAATTCACATAAAAAGAAAATAAGAAGAGACCACATAATTAAACACCAATAAATGCCATCTCATAATTTCACACATAAACTATCCACACCATCATTTATCTAATCCTAAAAAATTATTTATATTACTTTATAATAATGACATCTTAATATATTAACTCATCCTAAATTTTTTAAACATAAAAAATACAGGGAAATAATATATCATTATTTACTCTCTTTTATTATATATATATATATAAACTTAACTTAACTTATATTTAATAAGTCACGCGTAGTTAGTCTTTGGCGTGAGCCATGGCTTTGTGAACCTTTGATACGTATCTCAACTTTAGAGTTTGTCACGCTACATTCATGTGCAAATAGTATATATTCAAAACTTATTACATAAAATATTTCTTTATTTTTAATGTGTTAATGATCCATTATGAGGGACCAGTTTGAAAGATTTGTTGCTTAATATTTGTGATAGCTTTCTATTTATATTTTTGAAATTTCAACTAAACATTTATGTATATTTTGAGATTTAAACTAAAAATTTGGAGAATTTTTATTTTATTAAAATTTTTTAAAACAAATGGTTTAATTTTTATTTTTTATATGATTTGCCGATAAATTTTGGTATGTTTATAAAATGGCAAATTTGTTTAAGAAATTACTTCCAACGAGCTTAATCACTAAGCTTAAGAGTGTTGAGAGGATTAAACCCATAACCTCTCAATGAAAAAAATACTTTAATGACAGAAAGACCAATTAAACTAAAACTAGATTAATATAATTTTTTTTAATATATATTTTAAATAAAGTATTATTTTATACATTAAAAAAAAATTGTTACTTTTATTTTATTTTATTTTTTTCTTTCAGAAAAATAAAGTTCACAAGTAAATATTTTAAAATTAAAGATGATGAAAATAAGTAAAACAATGTGTTTGAATACTTTTAAATTCTTTTCCTAACTTTATTCCTTTAAACATATTGCACTAATTATACAATTTAAAATAAATTCATTTAAATTTTATAGTGCCACGTGGTAGCAATGTTATTGCTCTTGCTTTTTTTGCACATTACCATTATTTGGTTTTTGTCTATTGTGTAAGAATGATATGAGCTTATTTATGAAAATAATATTCATAAATAATTAAAAAGAAAATCTAAATAATTTAAAGAAATGAATTATTCTTTTTATGTTTTAATATAAAATAATATAAAATATACTTAGAGTAAAAAAATATAATTTTATATTTATTATAAATATTTGATTTTTTATTTTAAAGATATTTGTATTAAGAAAGATTTGTTTTCTATAAATTAAAATAGATATATATTAATAATAATAATAATTTCCATTTAAAAAATAAAATTATTAAAATAAAAAATTATATATATATATATAAATAATATGAATGAATAATTCCCAAAATTGACTACAAATTTAATAATAGAAAATCGCATGTCGAAACTAAATAAAACAAAGAATTTAACTTGAATCTCATATTTGTCATATGAGAAATGCGAAAAATGAAAGACTTAGTTTCGATATTATATTAGATTTAAATTTTAAAGTTTTTTAATTAAAAATAATCATTAAAATTTAAATAATAAATTATTTTTAATATTTTAATTATTAAATAATTTTTAATAATAATTATTATTTATTAAAAAAATGATAAACGTCCGTTCCCATATATTTTAAGCCATGAACATCTTCTTACAAATCATTGCAAATAATTTAAACGAAAAAACAAAACCCATATATAATGATTTACTATAAATGGACTATTATTACCGAGCTTTATGCCCGGAACCCATGTGGTTATTTATGTAATTTGATTTAGGAAAAGGTAACCAAAAGTTTATCCCCAAAAAAAAGAGATTAATGAACCATAAAAATAAATATGGTTGTTAATTTATTTTTATATCTTATAGAAATGGTATTGATCGACTGCAACATTTCCATTTTTTCCATCTGCAATTTTATCTGTATAGCAATAATTACATAACAATACTTCAAACACAAAAATTAAATGGAAATGACTCAACATTAACATTCATGTATGTATGGCTTGAACGTAAATCTGGGATGTGGGAGAATGTATCCCAGATGCTGAGGAGTTTCTCTTGGTCTGGATCTCTCAGCTACCATAATTAACCAAGATCTTTTACTTCTGTGATGTTAGAAAAAATGCATATGAAAGAGTATGAATAACCACATGTGCATACTTTAAAGAAGAGAAAATATGATGACAACCATTAAATCAAGAACACAAAACACATTGATAACAAAGTTCACCCAGTGTGAGTAACATCTCTAGCCCAAGGGGCAATAGTGGATAGGCTATTTCATTAAATGCTACAAGATACATGGTCATTACAAGGATAAATTCGCTCAACCAGAGTGTCATGTCTCTCCACGAGACGTTCTCCTATAGGAACTCTTACTCATATGGGCCCTACTTTAGCATGCCAATATAATACTTTTTCACATGATGTAGCATAAAAGTATCCTCCAACATAATCGTAATAAGGATCTCAACAACAAGAACATCATCTTAGAAAATTAGAAGGAAAAACATGGCATCACTGCATCATATACCTCCACTTTCGGGGATGGCTTGAAAATGCAAAGCTTCGCTGATGGAATGGACTAGACCGTTGAATTCGTGACACAAAATCATGTCAAATGACTATAAACTTGGCCCCTTCTGACACTATCAAAATCTGGACCATCGTGAATCTTGAAGATTTCCCCAAAGATTCCTTCCTGGAGATGGGTGGAAAATCCACTGCTCAAATGAAAATTCTGAGCACACCATTGCGCTCCTTGCAAAATTTTGAGGAAAATGACTATAAAGTCGGTATCAATCTGCCTCTATCAAAACTCATACTCTAAGGGAATCTTTCAGATTCCTTAAGATTATGCAAAGATTCCTCACTGCTGACTGCCTGAATTCTGCTTCTCAGATGAGAAATAGACCACAACATCACATTCCCTTCGAAATTCTGGTTCATTTGAGTATAAAGTTGACATGATTCTGTCATTGTGAAAAATTGCCCTCTAGAGAATCTTTTAGATTCCTCCTTGATTCTGCATGGAATATTATGTGGAATATTCCCCTAGAATATTCTTGTCTAAAAAATGTTGCCCCAAAACTGGCTCTCAGTTTCACTGCTTGTCCTCCGCTTGACACTCCCTTGCGCAAATGAAATGTTGGCCTTTTTGAATAAGGTTCTAAGCGAAATTCCCAAGGGCGCATGGACTGGCACCGTGGTTGGGGGTCAAATTTGTTGGGCAGAGGTTCTGGGGTCAAGCTCATGGACCTCCCCCACTCACCATGGCATTTTGATGCTTAATATTTTAAAAATGGGCACATCGGTTTAAAATATATGGTGGTTGTGTTGTTTTGTTATTAGCGGGTTGTATTAATGTTGGAGGGTTGCTCATTGGCAGGTTGGCCAATTAGGCTGGGCGGGTTCAATCCCCACTGACCCTATTTTAAATGGGCATGTGGTTATTTAAATGGTCCTTTTAATATTGGTTATATGTTACAATGCGGTGGTGTGGGGTGGCGGGGGTGGTGGCCCGCCACCCGTTTTAATATTTTTTTTTTGTATTTTGTTAAACAAACTATTTAAAATTTTTTCGTCGATTTTTAAGGGTCACTGGAAAAATTAACAAAGTGACAAATTCGCTCGTTCTAGTGGCCGAAATTCTTGTGCCATAAAATTCCAAATTGTTGCCTCATTAGTGGCTGCCACTGGCCTAGTTTGACTAAAACTTTGACCGTTAATATCTTAAGCATACAAACTCATATTTGAGTGTCGTTCATGCCATTGGAATCATGATGATGAGCACTATGATCTAGTCCTAGTTTGGGTGAAATCCGATAACTTTTATTTTTGAGCCTTTTCTGAGCCACTTCTGAATTCTGAGCATTTCTATAGCTATTTGGATCATTCCTCTCCATTGAGGAGATTTTGGTCGTCCAAAAGCATGAACATAATCTGGAATTGATGTGTTACATTATATTCACAACAAGTGTCCTGACAAGACACACTTCCTTCTCCTTCACCCTTTTTCTTCGGAGCCATAAGTGATAAATTGACCCCTGCATCCTTTGCAAACATGTAGTACAATATTTGCAAACTACTTGTTTAATTACATGACAAATCATGATCCAAGCATCCCGATATTTTCCATGAGTTCATACGACACACTCTTTGGTCAAGTTTACATCATAATAAAAACCAATACCCCAACTATCAATATAGGCCAAAACATCATCATTGCTTTAACAAGCGATGGAAAACACATCATCACTTTTACATTTATATCACAACACATGATTTACAAAATGCGACCATGACAAGCTACTATATCTAGTAAAACCATCTTTCACTCATCAAAGTGAATGGGTCATCTGCCTGTGGCAGATTCACTTGTTAAACATCTTCACTGGTTGGTTCCTTCATAGGTTCCTTTTGGGCATGGAGTTTCTGACAGGTTACTCTATGGTATCCACCTTTATAGTAATGAGGGCAAAAAGTCTTCTTCCTCTAGACCTGCTTAACCTTCTTCCTTCATTGATGTGGAGAAAGTATTTCACGTCTTGTCCTCTTTATTGTTGCCATTCTCTTCTAGCACTCGACAACCACATGGTTATGCAAACCACAAAAACTGCATGTTTTTCTACGCCATGATTTCTGTTCATCATTAACAATATGCTTGTAATCAAAATGAACTTTAGAATACTGAGACTTTTTATACCTCTCTTGTTTGTCTCTGGTGTAACCCTGTTGATGAGAGCTTACCTTAGCTCTTCCTCTACAGTGTGCACTATCATGGGAGGATTGTGATGTGTTCCAACCATCCTCTTTTTTTCGATGGCTTTGACAATGTCTTGGAAGATTTTTCTACCTTTGATCACTCTCCTTTAGTGTATCCTAAACCTGCAAATCGAGGTCTTTGTACAACCACCAATGATTGATTCATTCCTTGGCCATTAATACCAAGTTGTCCTCCTTTATACCCCATCTTATTAAGGAGTCTCATGCCAGTCCCTGAAATGGGTACCGCCATGTTTCCAACATAAATAATGTCATGCGAAAATAAAATTGAAGAACGATCAACATTTTTTACCTCCACCGTCGACTCTGAAGTAGGTAATGGTTGTTTCTCTAAGCCTTCATTGCGCTTCAACTTTTCCAATGCCTCTTTCGTGGCTCATAACTGAAGTTGCAGTCTCTGCTTCTCCTCTTTTTCTTCTCATAAAATTATCCTTAATTCAACATTCTCTGCTTGAAGGCTTTGATTGATCTCCTCATCTGAATGATGAGAAGACGATGAAGAAGATGAATAATCACTGGAAGATGGAGATGAAGCATCGTCCTCTAATCTTTCTTTCTCTTGTTCCTCTCTCACCATTTTCTCCTCATGATCTGCATACATTTTTTCTACCATGTGTTCCATCTTGAGGAGGTCCTCATAGAGATCTTTGTTGTTCTCCATTTTCTTTCTTCACACTCACAATTCACATTAGAAAAAAGACCACTCTGATACCAAACTTGATTTGGATCTCTCAGCTACCAGAATTAACCAAGATCTTTTATTTATGTGATGTTAGCATAATTGCATATGAAAGAGTATGAAAAAACACATGTGCATACTTTAAAGAAGAGAATATATGATGAAATCCATCAAATCAAGAACACAAAACACATTGATAACGGAGTTCACCTAGTGTGTGTTACATCTCTGAGCCCAGTGTCAAGAGTGGGGAAGTCACTTCATTAAAAGTTGCAAGATGATGATGATGTACATGGTATATTATTTGTCATTACAAGGATAAATTCCCTGAAAGAGAGTGGCATATCTCTCCATGAGGCATTCTCCTACAGGAACTCTCACTCATATGGGCCCTCCTTCAGCATGAAAAGATAATAAATTCTCACATGACATGGCAAACAAGTATCCTCCATAAATAATGGTAACAAGGATCTCAACAAAAAAAGCATCATCTCAGCAAATCAGAAGAAAAAGCATGTCATCACTACATCTTATACCTCCACTTTCAGGGATGGCCTGAAAATGAAAATCGCTACTGACGAAATGGATTTCACCATTGAATTCGTGGCTCGAAATCATGTAAAACGACTATAAACTTGGCCCATTTCTGATATCGTCAAAATATGAACTCTCAGGAATCTCAAAGATTCCCCCAAAGATTGCTTCATGGAGATGGGAAAAAAATCCACCGCTCGGATGAAAATTATGAGCACACCACTACGCTCCTTGCAAAATTTTGAGAAAAATGCCTATAAAATCGACATCATTCCGCTTCTGTAAAAAATCAGCCTCCAAAGGAATCTTTTAGATTCCTCAATATTCTGTAAAGGCTCCTCATTGCTGACTGCCTGAAATTATGCTGCTCAGATGAGGAAATGGACCACACCATCATGTTACCTGCTGTTATCACTCAGGTTGTCCCTTTTGACTCCCAAAGGGATACGGCCGAGGTAACCACAAACCAATCTTTGGACTGCAGGTCCTAGCCTACCTGCAGTCAGAGAGGGCTCTCTCTTTAGGATTTAGCTTTGTTTAAGGGATGATTTTAGGCTAGATATGATGCACATGGGTTTTGTTTGAGTTTGGTGGGATGGTTGATCTATTCAAGCAGAGTTGGCATGCAAAGTGTAAGAAGTTCAAACCATTGGGCATGGAGTCTATGAATGTGAATTGAAGGGTGTGTTTTCCTTGGCAGAAGAGGGGAATATGGAGCAGGATAGCTACGCATGGCACAATGATTAAATGCTGGAACAAGGATGAAATGGAGGTTAGGGGATGAGAGGCAATTAAGGATCTCTCATCTAGCCAAAGAGGGAAAGTGGATGAAGACTATATAGGAGCAATGAATGATTCCTAAACAGCATTCAGAAATGAGAAATAGCTTAAACATGATCAATTAAGCATGCATATTTATCACTAATTCAGAGGAAAACATAGAAAAGTTACAAGAATTGAGCATAGAGGGCATGAAAGCCATTTCTGAACTATTCCTTCTTCCTGCAACTTAGATTATGATATATAGATGATACAAATACATATAAGCTAACAACAGAGGGAGGAAAGACTTATTGGACCATGAGCAAGCACATGAATTCCACATCAAGCTCTTCAGCCATTGAAAGCACAACCAGCCAGTTCAGATGCAAATATTCCAGCGATCTTTGATTACAGAAGTTCTTAAGCTTATAGCACAAGTCTAGAATGAGAAATACAACCAACCCACCCTTTACACTATCAAGAGGGTGGTATAAATAGAGAAAATATCTACAAAATATCTACAACAGCAGATCTGATAGCAGATATGGATAAATGAATGCTTCTAACCTAACATTTATTGCAAATAAATGAAAGAATGCCTATCTACCAGCTGCGCAGGGACTGCAGCCATAAGAATGAATAAATTATTGGTCTTTTGAGCAATGCGCTGGCACTTCTGCAATAACTGTGCCTTGGGACTTGCTGCGCTGCTCATATGTGTCTTTGTACACTGTCTCTGCAAAATCTGGGCTTTAAACACTTGAATTGCCCCTCTAGGCGGTTCTGCTGCTGTAGAGTGGCTTTAATGCTCATAACTGTGATCTGGTGGGCTTTGATGGCTCTGAGCTGCTTTATTGACTTTGATGGGGGCCTCTTTAATGTTCTGCTGCTTCGGGCTGCTGATATTTTGATCTGATACTCTTTGCCGCTTCCTCTGATACACTTTGACACTGAATCAGGCCACTTTCTCTCTCTGATACTCTTTAACTGTCTAATCGCCCCTTTATCTGCCAATTTAATGCAAGAATAACTGCTGCAAATGCTTCCGTGGCCTTTGGGATGCTATCAGCGCTTGGCCGATCAAAAATGATGCTTAAATCTTCAAAAAATGCTACGAAACGGAGGAGAAATGCATGCTAATAGATTGCTGAGGCAAAACCATGCGTTTGGATGTATTATGGGCATGAAGCGATTTCAAAATAGCCAAGGAAAGCATCGTTCCTTTGCAGTTGTGGCGGGCGGGAGCGTTGTATAAACAAATCTTTAACAAATGCCCCTTTCCTTATAACGCGCGAATGCTTAAAAAACATGAATTTTCATTGAAAATTGGCACTGCCGTAACACTATGCATTCTATTAAATGATGGCCGTTGGATCGCGCGAAGGCAGATCCAACGACTGGCGCTAAATCGACGATCGGCGGATCCCAAACCGTAATGGCTCCGATGAGCGATGAACCACGCGGACCCAAAATGCATTATAGGCTCTTTCTTTATGGAGATCGGGTCTAGCCCATTGGCGAGCCCTCTTTTCGCTGCACTAGGGGCCGTTACGGACCCGAAAACTTTATAAGCCGCACCTTATATCTTTTCAGCTCCGCTGGTCGGAGCCATATATAGGAATGAAGCGATAAAACATTAGCCATTGATCTGGGGCCCAAATGGATGGCTGAGATTTGGTCGGCGTTTCGCTGTCGGAGCAAGCTGGGGGCGGGACATTATATACATATGACTGCCGATGCGATATCGCAATCGGCGATCGGCAGACCATTTGTCGGGCTTATATACATTGTTTGCAACCATGCGATACGCCGATCGGCGAAATCGCAATCGGCCTTTATTGATCGGACTCCCATATATGCATTGTGTTAACACACGACTCCCCTCCCGACTGCGATATCGCATCGGAGGGGGTCCAAATAGAACTCTTTTGCAATCGGAGCAAGGCCCAAGGTAAGTGATGTGGGCTTTTATGATTGGACGCAGAATTTTTGATGTTTTGAAGGGATTTCAAGGCATCGGAAGGGGTCCGAAATGCATCTGGAAGATGGTTAGAGGAGGGCAGTGTGGGTTCTTGCTGAGTTTCTGATAAACTTAGCAATTCCCGAGGATGTATATGGTTATCTTTCAACCAGGGGGAGGGGATAAGTATATAAGGGAGTAATATACATAGTTTTAGTAGGGGAAGGGGAAATAAATAGGGAGCTACATAGTAAAGTTAATAGTTAATATGACAATGATGAGAAAAAGCGCTAAGAATGATGTCTTAGGCTATCAATGGGGGAAAATGACTGATGGAAGAAGTGTGTACATTCCTTGAGTGAAGCAGATTTTCACCAAGGCAAATGATATGGAGAATGATGAAACTAAGAGGTATCAAGCAGATCTTGACCTCTTTTAGGGGAAGTTAGTGAGAGATTTGGGAAAAGAGGAAGAAGGGGAAGTTAGACATGCTTCGCTTGAAATCCTCCAACTGAAAAAACTGCCTCAAACTAAAAATGAATTGCTTACCAAAAATTGGAACACAGCAGTGGCATTTAGACTAGCACGCTTTCATGGACAGTTCTTTGGCCATCTGTAGCAAATATGGAGCATTGCAGCATGCATAGAACGACATATTTGGCATGTAAAAATGTCGATCATGAAAGATGATTAACCTGCTGCAGCAGGAGGCTAACACCTGCAAAATTCTCGTTCGTTTGATTACAAAGTTGATGTGATTATGTCACTTTGAAAAATTACCCTCTAGGGAGTCTTTTAGATTCTTCCTTGATTCTGCTTGGAATATTTTTTGGAATATTTCAGGGAATATTTTGTGGAATATTTCAAGGAATATTTTGTGGAATATTCTAGGGAATATTCCATGGAATATTCCCCTAAAATATTCTCGCCTCGAAGTTCATGCCCCAAAAATAGCTCTCGGTTCTGCTGCTTGTCCTCCGCTCGACGCTCCCCTGGGTGAATGAAATGTTGGCCTTTTTAAATAAGGTTATGGGTGGAATCCCCAAGGCCATATGAACTGGCGCCACGGTTGGAGGTCAAATTTGTTGGGCGGAGGTTCGAGGGTTAAGCCTGGGGACCTCTCCCACTCCCTCTCCCCACGAAATTTGTTGGTTGTTATTTTAGAAATGGGTATTGGCAGGTTGTATTAATGTTGGAGGGTTGCTCGTTGGTGGGCCGGACGGTTAGGCTGGGTGGGTTCGAATCCCGCTGACCCTATTTTAAATGGTCATGTGGTTGTTTAAATAACCCTTTTTAATATTGATTATATGTTACAATGCGATGGTGTGGGGTGGTGGCCTGCCACCCCTTTTAACATTTTTGTTGTTTTTTGTTAAATAAACTATTTAATTTTTTTCTGTCGATTTTTAAGGGTCACTAGCAAAATTAATGAGGCAACAAATTCACCCATTTCGATGATCGGAATTTGCGTGCTAGAAAATTCCAAATTGTTGCCTTGTTAGTGGCTGTGGCTGACCTTGTTTGACCAAAACTTTGACCGTGAATATCTTAAGCATATAAACTCAGATTTGAGTGTTGTTCACGCCATCGGAATCAGAATGATGATCACTTCGATTTGGTTCTATTTTGGGTGAAATCTGAGAAATTTGATTTTTGAGCCTTTTCTTTGTCACTTTTGAATTCTGAATGTTTTTGGAGCTAGCTGGATCACCATCATCGTGAGAAGCTACTTCCACCTATAAAACAAAAACTATTAAAGTATTAAAGTGAATAAGAAGAAAGAAATGTATTTCTTAATATAATTGATAAGGTATAAAGATTGATGTGGAAGAATCAACTTAGTACGTAGATGTGGTGGTGCCGAACTTAAAAAATTTTGGAAACATGCTTCTATTTATCCCTTGGATTTGACAAAATATTTCCCTTAACAAGTTAGAACACAAATTATGGAAATGGAAATTTCTTTACAAATTACAATTTTCCAGTGGAATCTTCAATTTGGTAACATTTGTTTTTCATATAAACCAAAGAGAATGATATGCCCAGTGGTGACATGGATTTTTACTGTTTCAAATTCAGAAAAATCTGAAGTGAGATCTCATTAAAATAAAACGGTTTTCCAGGGGCATTAACTCCCTCGGAATTAGAAATTTCAAATAGGTTTTCGTGTCCTAATACTCAAAATTTATTATAGGAATATTAATTTTAAAAGCTTAAATTTAAGCAATAAGAAATACAAAAATCCTATGGGATTGTTTTTCAAACAGAAAGCCAAATGTACATTGCTAAAAATACAAAATGCCAAAGGGCTTCCCATCCAGAATGCAAGAACAAAATTTCTAGTGTGTATTTTCTCAAAAAATTCAAAAGCACTGAAATTTTATCAAAACTTCACAAAAATGGAAAGCCAAGTGGGATTTGAGAGAGTTTTTCCCCTTCCTTATAAACATATTACTATGAAGGTGCAATTCTCACGACATCTATCATGACGTCTGACCATGCAAGTTGTTCCATCGCTTTGTCATCCATTCTCATTGTCCATTGCCATTCACATCATCATACTAGTTTTTCAAATGGTTGAGTTAAACATCATTGTACCAATTTTTTGAACGGTGGAGTTAAACATCATCGTACCATTTTCTCGAATGGTGGAGTTAAACATAGCACGCCTCGTAGAGGGTTGATGTAGGGCCTCAGTCTGCATAGCCTTGGTGGTGGCGGCGGCCACGTCACCCTTATTTTTTTTTGAAAAACTGAAGTTTAACTTTGAAAACGTAGAGAAATTTTATGTATGAACGAAAATAATAAGCCAGCTCCATCACTGTATGTCACTTGTAGTGACATAATAATTAAATAGATCAAATCACACTTTCAAATTAAACTTGATTCCAAACATTAAAAAAAAAAAACTATCCACGGTTACTTCTATACTTTTAAATGCATAACATCTATATTAATAATTAAATTAGTGGAAATCACACTTCCAAATTAAACTTAATTACAAACATAAAAAGAAACTATCCATAATTACTTCTAAATGCATTACAATTTTACATTGACCATGTCCAAAATAGAACAAGCACAATTAAACAATACTTTTTTCATTTTTTTGATGATGGGTAGGATTTGGTTCCTTAATAATTTATAATTGGCTCATTATGAAAGAAATTTAAACATTCAATGTTTTTCCATTTTCCTTAGTTATTAATTGATTAATTACAAAATAAACTTAAATATTTAATACATAGTTCTATATTGTTTAATATGTTGTTTACTGCTAACTTTTTCAGAAGAGCTCTGTTAGGGTTTCATTATGTAGACTATAAAGCGTCCCTTTTCCTGACACCATTTCAAAAACCTACAGGATCACCAACGTCAAGGATCTTCTGACAGAGGCAAGGGCATGAGCTCATTAGCAGGGGGGGAGGGGAGGGAAGGGGGAGAGATCCCATCCTATCGAAGCATCACAATGGGTGAAACGAGTAGCAAAGGAGGGGCTATGGCCTCATGAAGACTCCATCTAATGCATAACCCTTTGGAGGGTAGGTATGGAAAACAAAGTACATATTTTGAAATACACCTCTTAGTGTAGCTTGAAGGATTGCTTGTCATTTTCATATCATTCTGTCTTCAATGACATGCATGGTTGCGAGCACTGAAAGTCATTCCATGTGTTTCCTCTACGTGTCTTGCTCCCTTTTGCTTGTTGGATCAAGTGTCATATTTTGACATGTTTGGTTGTTATGTCATGTTTGTGAACTTTTTTGGAGACCTTGAAGGTTGGTCTTTGTGTATACAAGTTGTCCTAGCCATCTAAACACCTTTTTCACTCATACACAAAGTTGTAAGCACTGTTGTACAAGTGTCACCACGGTCGTCCAAAGATCTATCCCAAGTGTCACACTTGTCACTTTTAACTCTAGACAGTCTCACGGAGGGAAATGCTTTGTCTTGTTATCCTGGTGGTCTATGTTTTCATCTTGTCAAAGTATGCTAAGTGTGTGATCATGATGTCGAATCCTCACAACTTCACTTACGTCCCACAATTAGCCATTTTCCTGAAAATCCTTCTGACTGAACAACTCCACTTCACTGGACCCCGACTGAGTTGCATTGCACAGTCTAAGCACTTAGTGATGCTACTCTGCTACCTGGAACTACACAGTGCTTGAGGTTATCCATCAAGATAGTTTCACTGCGCAATCCCAAAGGTGAGGAGTATTCCTTCCTTCCGAGAATTGTGCATAAACTGCCTCAAAGTATGACCTGAACTGCACACTTTGCAAGATCATTCATCAAGCCTCCTCCCTACCTACTAGAACCCCAAAATGAATAGATACCCGAGCCTTATTTTCCTCCCAGAACTGTGCAAGGATGTCCTCCTAGTGACCTCCCGCAACTGGGACTCACTACTCCCAGAAACTGCGCAGAGTTGTCCTCTCTGGTCCCTCTGCTGCCCTATCTTGTCGTCCTTCAGGAAACTACGCAAAGGTGCTTCCCAGGGTCCCACCTTGCATTTGTAATTGGTGACCTCAACTGCGCAATCCTACCTCCAGTGCCCATTGCGCAGTTTTCCCCGAAAGTGAATACTATGCTCTGGAGTTCCTCGACCAAGCCTAAGTTGTGCATTGTGTAGTCTGAGTGACCAACCTTCCTCCATGTCTCCTGGAACTATGCAATGTGGATTTACTGGGTCCTCTTCCTAGCCCGTCATCTGTCCCTAGCCCGATCCATGGAAAAAAATGCATCATATTACACTAGGAGGTTTTTGGATTTGATGTCATCCTGTCATGAGTGAATTGTAGGAACAGGTACACTAATAGATCATGGTGATATGATGAAAGATATGAAGAAGGAGCAAACATGCTAGAAGACTCACTTGTAGTTGGATGGAAGAAAGGATCCCATCAAAGAGAAAGCAAAGGAAACACATGTGTTTAACCATCTTACAAGACCAAAATCATTGAAGACCCTGCAACATCAAGCCATGTGGAGGTGAAGACAAAGCACATCCAAGAACACATCCATCACTCAGCAGCAACAATAGCTTGATATTGCCACCATAGCCAGCCCATCCATGTCAGTGGTATCAAGTTGCATCATGAGTTTTCAAGGCCACATCACTATCATGGGCCATATCTATTGTAATCGAATGTAATGTAAAGTGAATTTCCAACAGACATACAATGGAGATGAAGAGTCATGTCAGTTGAAAAGTCATAGGAATTTGAATGGTCATGACGATAGTCCAAGAGTCACAAGGGTCAAGCATCACCCTTGGCTATATATACCCCTCCAATTGTATGAGCAAGGAACTTTCACCTTGGCTCCTCCCACGAAGCATAGAGATTTTTTAGCCAGTTCTTTGAGGAGTGAGGAGTGCCTCCAGTATCCCACTACTTGGGCTAGTGATGTATGATGTACATATGTGTCTTGGAAATTTTTCTTAATACAAAAGCCTGTTTAGGCCAGAACGGTTTCATGCATGTCTTGTTGATGTTTGTAAGACTATTATTAGGGCATTTGTAATTCATCTTTATTTCACATGTACTAAGATAGTTGAACTATTTCATTTGTTTTAGTACTTACCTTGTTGGAAATGTGTTTTATTGGTTATCACCATTGTCTCATCCTTGTGGACTACTCTGTAGGATACTAGACAGAGCTTCCTTGCTTACTAGTTATAATGACCGTCACATCTGTTGTGGACTACTCCAATGGATGATGGATGGGTCTTCCTAGTTCTTTGGTTTTAATGGTTGTTGCGTCCACTGTGGACTATTCCGCTAGATGTTAGACAAATATTTCTGGTTCATGTGTGTCTCTTCCTGGGTGGTACTATTACCTCTCACTTAGAGGCTCACTTTTCTTCTCCCCTTTGTAGTAAGAGAAACTTGACACAGTTACGTTACGCACTCACCAGACACACTTACCTTTTTGTTTGAAGATACCAGCGTAACACTCTCATGTGTTGACAACTAGAACCAAGGCATATCTTTGATTATTTGGCAACTGAGCCTTTATACTAGATGGGACTTCTACACCAAATGGTGTGAGGTCTAGTTGGGACTTCATATCAGGGATATCCCCTTGGTTGGGGGATTTCTAGCACCATCAACACATTTATATTAAAATTTCATGAGCAATTACAATTCTACACCATAATTTCTACAACGTGCAACTCATCAGAGGGAGTTGAATATTTCTTAGATTAGGTGTTTTAAAAAATTTGAACCATTCTAGTGTTAATGCATTTAGTACATAGATGGTTAATTTTGAATTAGTAATAGGTACCCCAAGTCCTTTCATATGGTCTCTCAATTGAGAGATTCTCATTGTGGTAGTGTTTTTGTAGCAATAGAGTATTGAAGACACCTACTTAGCAGTTTGTTGTTCCCTGCAAAGAAAACACAAATAATTGGTTATTGTTAGTGGAAAAACATGAGTAAATAAGGCAATATCAATGGTGAAAACAATGCATTCACAAACATAAACTAAAAACAAAGAGACAAACACATCAGAAATGCTTAATGAAGAAAACAAGTCAACAAAGTAATGGAAAAGGGCTCCCTTTATTGACCGTTGAAGGTAGAAGATGAACACAATAGATGAATATTAAACACTTGGAGAGAATTATTTGAATTATGGTGCTAAAAAATCCTCAACAAGGAGCTTCCTTTACTTAATATCCTTGCAAGATTCGCCTCTCTCTCAAAGAAGTATGAATACTCTCTCAATGGTGAAATCCTCTTCCACTAGAATGTTGTATTGCTAAGGAGAATTTTTACGAGCATAACAATGCTCTAAATCTTCTTCTCAACAATGGAATGTAGGATTGGTTGAGAGAAATTTTGCCAGCATAACATTGCCTTCTTTTTTGTCTTCCAATGGCCTATTTATATTGAATTTTGAATCTCTCTTCCCTCTCTTGGCCCATTTGTGAGAAAATGACTTATGAGTAGGATAAGAGGATCCCTTGGGGGCTGCATATCTCCAAAGTGACTCAAAATTGGTTTTCCTTGTATGGATCATTTTAGGGAATCCCATATTCCAAGTGTGTGAAGTGGTTTTGGACTGTTGAGTCGGATTTTTCTTTGGCCACGTGACTATCGAAGTAAAATCCCCATAGTCGCTAATTTTGGCCTTTGGATAGGTTGCACGGGTGAATTTTATACTTTATACCTTTGGAAAAAAAATTCTGTATGTATTTCATGATGTCTTCAACTAGAAAATTGATCTGGGAAATTTTCACGAATGCTTTCAAACAAAAATCCCCATTTTACACGACCTTTTACTGATGCTTACATTGTCTTCATGAAATCATGAACAATGCATATTCTAACAACACTTTATCAAACAATCAACATGAAATAAGGAACAAATAAGAATCCATATTTATGAACAACCATAAGTCAATGATACGATAACGGATTTCATCGAGTGTGGACTACATCTCCGGGCCTGATGTCATGAGTTGGGAGGTCGCTTCATTTTGTTGTAAGAAGATGACGAGTACATGATGAAATCTTTGTTAATACAAGGAAGAACTCCCTTAACTATAGTGACATGTGTCTCTCCCATTAGGTCTTCTTCTATATGAACTCTCACTCATAAAATCTCTCCTTCAGTATGAAAAAATAACAATCTCTCGCATATAGTGGCATGCAAAGATCCTCTCACAACGTGGGATACATGGACCTCAAAATAAAAACATCATCTCAACAAAATCAAATAAGGACATGGTAACAATGCACCTTATACCTCAAATTCTGGGTACGACTTGAACATTAGCTACTCGAAAGAAGGAACTTCCCACGCCATCGTGTTCCTTGCTAAAATCCATGAAATATGACTGTAAACTCAACCCCCTTCTAACTCAGTCAAATATTGGCTCCTTGGGAATCTCAAAGATTCCTCACAATATTTTATTCTTGGACATGGGAAAAAAATTTGTTGCTCAGAGGAAGAAATGGGCTATGCCATTAAACTCCTAGTGAAAAACCAGTTTATTTGAGTATGAACTTGGCATAGTTATGACACCTTCAAAAGTTTGCCCCCAGGGAATCTTAAAGATTCCTCATATAGAACACTGTTTGAAATATTCCCTAACATATGCTCTAACTATATTCCTAAATTCTTCTTGAGATTCACGACTTCATTGGTCTTCTTGCACCCTCATCTTTCATGTATTCTCCATGGTTCCCTTTGAACCATTTGAATGGCATTTTATAATAAAGTGTGAGGGTGAATAACACAGTGTGTGGTTGATATGGTCATATTAATCTACTTTTGTTGGGGAGGCTTTGCGTTAAAAACCCATGGACTCCTAATTTTGCTTTAATATCGTTTTAAAGCCCAATTTTGGTTTTCATGTAGTTTTCAAACCATATAATATATGGAAATCGTATGTCCATATTATAACGACTCCCAAACCATGAGAATTAGAAAAAAATGGAGGTTGCACCATGCCAAAGCCACTTGGGCCTAATTTTAGGCGCCATGTGGCACCATGTGATTGGGACATGTGGCAGGCTCTCATTGGTCCACATCATATGCCACTTATGTAACCTACTTGCCATGTGTCGACTTATAGTGCTGCCACATCCCCTGCTTGTGGGTCCACCTCATTTGCTAACTAGGCTGCCACATTAGCTCTATGGGTCCCACTAGGCCTGCTTATTTTGTTTCCATGTGTCATATGTACGTCTTACCACGTGGCATAGTGTTGACTTTGGCTTTGAATTTTGCCTAGTTTGACCAAAAAATTGATTGCCCATAACTTTTGCATACGAACTCAGATTGAGGTGTAGTTTGCGTTGTTGGAAATATTACGTACATATCTTCGATCGGATCCTAGTTTCATTACAATCCAGGGACTTGATTTTTGAGCTTCTCTGGAACCACTTGGATCATTCCTCCCCACTGAGGATATTTTGGTCCTCTAAAAGCATGAACACAATTTGCAATCTGTTGTACTCCCCCATATACAAAATAAGTGCCCTAACATGCCACACTTCCTTCTCCTTCACCTTTGTACTTTGGAGTCATAAGTGATGGACCGACACCTAAACCCAATGCAGACTTGTAATACAATCTTTGCAAAATACATGTTATTCTACAAGACCAAACATGACCTAATCAAACCCCATAATTGCCAAGATTTTATAATACACTCTTTGGTCAAGTTTACATCAAAATAATAATAAAAACCAATACCCCAACTATCAACAAAAGGTCAAAAATATCACCATGTTGCTTTCAGAAGTGATGGCAAACACTTGATCACTTTTACCATCATTTCACAACATGCGATTTACAAAATGTGGCCCTGATAAACTACTTAAAAATGCTACCCATGTCTTACCCAACCAAGTTGATGGGCTCTCTTCCGGTAGTTGGCTTTCTCATTGATCTAGTTCACTGAAAAGTTCCCTTTCAGGTTCTTTCTGGTCCTTCAATCGTTGCTCTAGGTGGAGCTCCCAACATGTGGCTATCTGATGTCCATGTTTGTTACAATGGATACAAAATTTCTTCTTCCTCCATTCCTGCTTAACCTTCTTCCTTCCCTGATGTGGAGAAGGCATTTCACATCTTTTCCTCTTTCTTTCTACCATTATTTTCCAACACTCAGCAACAACATGGTTATACAAGCCAAAAAAACTACATGGTTTTTTATGCCACAAATTTTGTTCACTATTACTAATTTTCTTGTAATCAAAATGAAATTTAGAATACTTATACCTTTTATACCTTGCTTGGTTGTCCCTGGTTTGAATCTGACTAGAAGAACATGCCTTAGCTCTTCCTTTACAATGCTCACAGTCATGGGAAGATTGTGATGTGTTATCAACATCCTCTTTTCTTGAAATCGCAATCGGCCTTTATTGATCGGACTCCCATATATGCATTGTGTTAACACACGACTCCCCTCCCGACTGCGATATTGCATCGGAGGGGGTCCAAATAGAACTCTTTGCAATCGGAGCAAGGCCCAAGGTAAGTGATGCGGGCTTTTATGATCGGAGGCAGAATTTTTGATGTTTTGAAGGGATTTCAAGGCATCGGAAGGGGTTCGAAATGCATCTGGAAGATGGTTAGAGGAGGGCAGTGTGGGTTCTTGCTGAGTTTCTGATAAACTTAGCAATTCCCGAGGATGTATATGGTTATCTTTCAACCAGGGGGAGGGGATAAGTATATAGGGGAGTAATATACATAGTTTTAGTAGGGGAAGGGGAAATAAATAGGGAGCTACATAGTAAAGTTAATAGTTAATATGACAATGATGAGAAAAAGCGCTAAGAATGATGTCTTAGGCTATCAATGGGGGAAAATGACTGATGGAAGAAGTGTGTACATTCCTTGAGTGAAGCAGATTTTCACAAAGGCAAATGATATGGAGAATGATGAAACTAAGAGGTATCAAGCAGATCTTGACCTCTTTTAGGGGAAGTTAGTGAGATATTTGGGAAAAGAGGAAGAAGGGGAAGTTAGACATGCCTCGCTTGAAATCCTCGAACTGAAAAAACTGCCTCAAACTAAAAATGAATTGCTTACCAAAAATTGGAACACAGCAGTGGCATTTAGACTAGCACGCTTTCATGGATAGTTCTTTGGCCATCTGTAGCAAATATGGAGCATTGCAGCATGCATAGAAAGACATATTTGGCATGTAAAAATGTCGATCATGAAAGATGATTAACCTGCTGCAGCAGGAGGCTAACACCTGCAAAATTCTCGTTCGTTTGATTACAAAGTTGATGTGATTATGTCACTTTGAAAAATTACCCTCTAGGGAGTCTTTTAGATTCTTCCTTGATTTTGCTTGGAATATTTTTTGGAATATTTCAGGGAATATTTTGTGGAATATTTTGTGGAATATTCTAGGGAATATTCCATGGAATATTCCCCTAAAATATTCTCGCCTCGAAGTTCATGCCCCAAAAATAGCTCTCGGTTCTGCTGCTTGTCCTCCGCTCGACGCTCCCCTGGGTGAATGAAATGTTGGCCTTTTTAAATAAGGTTATGGGTGGAATCCCCAAGGCCATATGAACTGGCGCCACGGTTGGAGGTCAAATTTGTTGGGCGGAGGTTCGAGGGTTAAGCCTGGGGACCTCTACCACTCCCTCTCCCCACGAAATTTGTTGGTTGTTATTTTAGAAATGGGTATTGGCAGGTTGTATTAATGTTGGAGGGTTGCTCGTTGGTGGGCCGGACGGTTAGGCTGGGTGGGTTCGAATCCCGCTGACCCTATTTTAAATGGTCATGTGGTTGTTTAAATAACCCTTTTTAATATTGATTATATGTTACAATGCGATGGTGTGGGGTGGTGGCCTGCCACCCCTTTTAACATTTTTGTTGTTTTTTGTTAAATAAACTATTTAATTTTTTTCTGTCGATTTTTAAGGGTCACTAGCAAAATTAATGAGGCAACAAATTCACCCATTTCGATGATCGGAGTTTGCGTGCTAGAAAATTCCAAATTGTTGCCTTGTTAGTGGCTGTGGCTGACCTTGTTTGACCAAAACTTTGACCGTGAATATCTTAAGCATATAAACTCAGATTTGAGTGTTGTTCACGCCATCGGAATTAGAATGATGATCACTTCGATTTGGTTCTATTTTGGGTGAAATCTGAGAAATTTGATTTTTGAGCCTTTTCTTTGTCACTTTTGAATTCTGAATGTTTTTGGAGCTAGCTGGATCACCATCATCGTGAGAAGCTCCTTCCACCTATAAAACAAAAACTATTAAAGTATTAAAGTGAATAAGAAGAAAGAAATGTATTTCTTAATATAATTGATAAGGTATAAAGATTGATGTGGAAGAATCAACTTAGTACGCAGATGTGGTGGTGCCGAACTTAAAATATTTTGGAAACATGCTTCTATTTAACCCTTGGATTTGACAAAATATTTCCCTTAACAAGTTAGAACACAAATTATGGAAATGGAAATTTCTTTACAAATTACAATTTTCCAGTGGAATCTTCAATTTGGTAACATTTGTTTTTCATATAAACCAAAGAGAATGATATGCCCAGTGGTGACATGGATTTTTACTGTTTCAAATTCAGAAAAATCTGAAGTGAGATCTCATTAAAATAAAACGGTTTTCCAGGGGCATTAACTCCCTCGGAATTAGAAATTTCAAATAGGTTTTCGTGTCCTAATACTCAAAATTTATTATAGGAATATTAATTTTAAAAGCTTAAATTTAAGCAATAAGAAATACAACAATCCTATGGGATTGTTTTTCAAACAGAAAGCCAAATGTACATTGCTAAAAATACAAAATGCCAAAGGGCTTCCCATCCAGAATGCAAGAACAAAATTTCTAGTGTGTATTTTCTCAAAAAATTCAAAAGCACTAAAATTTTATCAAAACTTCACAAAAATGGAAAGCCAAGTGGGATTTGAGAGAGTTTTTCCCCTTCCTTATAAACATATTACTATGAAGGTGCAATTCTCACGACATCTATCATGACGTCTGACCATGCAAGTTGTTCCATCGCTTTGTCATCCATTCTCATTGTCCATTGCCATTCACATCATCATACTAGTTTTTCAAATGGTTGAGTTAAACATCATTGTACCAATTTTTTGAACGGTGGAGTTAAACATCATCGTACCATTTTTTCGAATGGTGGAGTTAAACATAGCACGCCTCGTAGAGGGTTGATGTAGGGCCTCAGTCTGCATAGCCTTGGTGGTGGCAGCGGCCACGTCACCCTTATTTTTTTTTGAAAAACTGAAGTTTAACTTTGAAAACGTAGAGAAATTTTATGTATGAACGAAAATAATAAGCCAGCTCCATCACTGTATGTCACTTGTAGTGACATAATAATTAAATAGATCAAATCACACTTTCAAATTAAACTTGATTCCAAACATTAAAAAAAAAAAAACTATCCACGGTTACTTCTATACTTTTAAATGCATAACATCTATATTAATAATTAAATTAGTGGAAATCACACTTCCAAATTAAACTTAATTACAAACATAAAAAGAAACTATCCATAATTACTTCTAAATGCATTACAATTTTACATTGACCATGTCCAAAATAGAACAAGCACAATTAAACAATACTTTTTTCATTTTTTTGATGATGGGTAGGATTTGGTTCCTTAATAATTTATAATTGGCTCATTATGAAAGAAATTTAAACATTCAATGTTTTTCCATTTTCCTTAGTTATTAATTGATTAATTACAAAATAAACTTAAATATTTAATACATAGTTCTATATTGTTTAATATGTTGTTTACTGCTAACTTTTTCAGAAGAGCTCTGTTAGGGTTTCATTATGTAGACTATAAAGCGTCCCTTTTCCTGACACCATTTCAAAAACCTACAGGATCACCAACGTCAAGGATCTTCTGACAGAGGCAAGGGCATGAGCTCATTAGCAGGGGGGGAGGGGAGGGAAGGGGGAGAGATCCCATCCTATCGAAGCATCACAATGGGTGAAACGAGTAGCAAAGGAGGGGCTATGGCCTCATGAAGACTCCATCTAATGCATAACCCTTTGGAGGGTAGGTATGGAAAACAAAGCACATATTTTGAAATACACCTCTTAGTGTAGCTTGAAGGATTGCTTATCATTTTCATATCATTCTGTCTTCAATGACATGCATGGTTGCAAGCACTGAAAGTCATTCCATGTGTTTCCTCTACGTGTCTTGCTCCCTTTCGCTTGTTGGATCAAGTGTCATATTTTGACATGTTTGGTTGTTATGTCATGTTTGTGAACTATTTTGGTGACCTTGAAGGTTGGTCTTTGTGTATACAAGTTGTCCTAGCCATGTAAACACCTATTGCACTCATACACAAAGTTGTAAGCACTGTTGTACAAGTGTCATCACGGTCGTCCAAAGGTCTATCCCAAGTGTCACACTTGTCACTTTTAACTCTAGACAGTCTCACAGAGGGAAATGCTTTGTCTTGTTATCCTGGTGGTCTATGTTTTCATGTTGTCAAAGTATGCTAAGTGTGTGATCATGATGTCAAGTCCTCACAAGTTCACTTACCTCCCACACTTAGCCATTTTCCTGAAAATCCTTCTGACTGAACAACTCCACTTCACTGGACCCCGACTGAGTTGCATTGCATAGTCTAAGCACTTAGTGATGCTACTCTGCTACCCGGAACTACACAGTGCTTGAGGTTATCCATCAAGATAGTTTCACTGCGCAATCCCAGAGGTGAGGAGTATGCCTTCCTTCCGAGAATTGCGCATAAACTGCCTCAAAGTATGACCTGAACTGCACACTTTGCAAGATCATTCATCAAGCCTCCTCCCTACCTACTAGAACCCCAAAATGAATAGATACACGAGCCTTATTTTCCTCCCAGAACTGTGCAAGGATGTCCTCCTAGTGACCTCCCGCAACTGGGACTCACTACTCCCAGAAACTGTGCAGAGTTGTCCTCTCTGGTCCCTCTGCTGCCCTATCTTGTCTTCCTTCAGGAAACTACGCAAAGGTGCTTCCCAGGGTCCCACCTTGCATTTGTAATTGGTGACCTCAACTGCGCAATCCTACCTCCAGTGCCCACCGCGCAGTTTTCCCCGAAAGTGAATACTATGCTCTGGAGTTCCTCGACCAAGCCTAAGTTGTGCATTGTGTAGTCTGAGTGACCAACCTTCCTCCATGTCTCCTGGAACTATGCAATGTGGATTTACTGGGTCCTCTTCCTAGCCCGTCATCTGTCCCTAGCCCGATCCATGGAAAAAAATGCATCATATTACACTAGGAGGTTTTTGGATTTGATGTCGTCCTGTCATGAGTGAATTGTAGGAACAGGTACACTAATAGATCATGGTGATATGATGAAAGATATGAAGAAGGAGCAAACATGCTAGAAGACTCACTTGTAGTTGGATGGAAAAAAGGATCCCATCAAAGAGAAAGCAAAGGAAACACATGCGTTTAACCATCTTACAAGACCAAAATCATTGAAGACCCTGCAACATCAAGCCATGTGGAGGTGAAGACAAAGCACATCCAAGAACACATCCATCACTCAGCAGCAACAATAGCTTGATATTGCCACCATAGCCAGCCCATCCATGTCAGTGGTATCAAGTTGCATCAGGAGTTTTCAAGGCCACATCACTATCATGGGCCATATCTATTGTAATCGAATGTAATGCAAAGTGAATTTCCAACAGACATACAATGGAGATGAAGAGTCATGTCAGTTGAAAAGTCATAGGAATTTGAATGGTCATGACGATAGTCCAAGAGTCACAAGGGTCAAGCATCACCCTTGGCTATATATACCTCTCCAATTGTATGAGCAAGGAACTTTCACCTTGGCTCCTCCCACGAAGCATAGAGATTTTTTAGCCAGTTCTTTGAGGAGTGAGGAGTGCCTCCAGTATCCCACTACTTGGGCTAGTGATGTATGATGTACAAATGTGTCTTGGAAATTTTTCTTAATACAAAAGCCTGTTTAGGCCAGAACGGTTTCATGCATGTCTTGTTGATGTTTGTAAGACTATTCTTAGGGCATTTGTAATTCATATTTATTTCACATGTACTAAGATAGTTGAACTATTTCATTTGTTTTAGTACTTACCTTGTTGGAAATGTGTTTTATTGGTTATCACCATTGTCTCATCCTTGTGGACTACTCTGTAGGATACTAGACAGAGCTTCCTTGCTTACTAGTTATAATGACCGTCACATCTGTTGTGGACTACTCCAATGGATGGTGGACGGGTCTTCCTAGTTCTTTGGTTTTAATGGTTGTTGCGTCCACTGTGGACTATTCCGCTAGATGCTAGAAAAATATTTCTGGTTCATGTGTGTCTCTTCCTGGGTGGTACTATTACCTCTCACTTAGGGGCTCACTTTTCTTCTCCCCTTTGTAGTAAGAGAACCTTGACACAGTTACGTTACGCACTCACCAGACACACTTACCTTTTTGTTTGAAGATACCAGCGTAACACTCTCATGTGTTGACAACTAGAACCAAGGCATATCTTTGATTATTTGGCAACTGAGCCTTTATACTAGATGGGACTTCTACACCAAATGGTGTGAGGTCTAGTTGGGACTTCATATCAGGGATATCCCCTTGGTTGGGGGATTTCTAGCACCATCAACAGATTTATATTAAAATTTCATGAGCAATTACAATTCTACACCATAATTTCAGGGAATATTTTGTGGAATATTTCAAGGAATATTTTGTGGAATATTCTAGGGAATATTCCATGGAATATTCCCCTAAAATATTCTCGCCTTGAAGTTCATGCCCCAAAAATAGCTCTCGGTTCTGCTGCTTGTCCTCCGCTCGACGCTCCCCTGGGTGAATGAAATGTTGGCCTTTTTAAATAAGGTTATGGGTGGAATCCCCAAGGCCATATGAACTGGCGCCACGGTTGGAGGTCAAATTTGTTGGGCGGAGGTTCGAGGGTTAAGCCTGGGGACCTATACCACTCCCTCTCCCCACGAAATTTGTTGGTTGTTATTTTAGAAATGGGTATTGGCAGGTTGTATTAATGTTGGAGGGTTGCTCGTTGGTGGGCCGGACGGTTAGGCTGGGTGGGTTCGAATCCCACTGACGCTATTTTAAATGGTGATGTGGTTGTTTAAATAACCCTTTTTAATATTGATTATATGTTACAATGCGATGGTGTGGGGTGGTGGCCTGCCACCCCTTTTAACATTTTTGTTGTTTTTTGTTAAATAAACTATTTAATTTTTTTCTGTTGATTTTTAAGGGTCACTAGCAAAATTAATGAGGCAACAAATTCACCCATTTCGATGATCGGAATTTGCATGCTAGAAAATTCCAAATTGTTGCCTTGTTAGTGGCTGTGGCTGGCCTTGTTTGACCAAAACTTTGACCGTGAATATCTTAAGCATATAAACTCAGATTTGAGTGTTGTTCACGCCATCGGAATTAGAATGATGATCACTTCGATTTGGTTCTATTTTGGGTGAAATCTGAGAAATCTTATTTTTGAGCCTTTTCTTTGTCACTTTTGAATTCTGAATGTTTTTGGAGCTAGCTGGATCACCATCATCGTGAGAAGCTCCTTCCACCTATAAAACAAAAACTATTAAAGTATTAAAGTGAATAAGAAGAAAGAAATGTATTTCTTAATATAATTGATAAGGTATAAAGATTGATGTGGAAGAATCAACTTAGTACGCAGATGTGGTGGTGCCGAACTTAAAATATTTTGGAAACATGCTTCTATTTAACCCTTGGATTTGACAAAATATTTCCCTTAACAAGTTAGAACACAAATTATGGAAATGGAAATTTCTTTACAAATTACAACTTTCCAGTGGAATCTTCAATTTGGTAACATTTGTTTTTCATATAAACCAAAGAGAATGATATGCCCAGTGGTGACATGGATTTTTACTGTTTCAAATTCAGAAAAATCTGAAGTGAGATCTCATTAAAATAAAACGGTTTTCCAGGGGCATTAACTCCCTCGGAATTAGAAATTTCAAATAGGTTTTCGTGTCCTAATACTCAAAATTTATTATAGGAATATTAATTTTAAAAGCTTAAATTTAAGCAATAAGAAATACAACAATCCTATGGGATTGTTTTTCAAACAGAAAGCCAAATGTACATTGCTAAAAATACAAAATGCCAAAGGGCTTCCCATCCAGAATGTAAGAACAAAATTTCTAGTGTGCATTTTCTCAAAAAATTCAAAAGCACTAAAATTTTATCAAAACTTCACAAAAATGGAAAGCCAAGTGGGATTTGAGAGAGTTTTTCCCCTTCCTTATAAACATATTACTGTGAAGGTGCAATTCTCACGACATCTATCATGACGTCTGACCATGCAAGTTGTTCCATCGCTTTGTCATCCATTCTCATTGTCCATTGCCATTCACATCATCATACTAGTTTTTCAAATGGTTGAGTTAAACATCATTGTACCAATTTTTTGAACGGTGGAGTTAAACATCATCGTACCATTTTTTCGAATGGTGGAGTTAAACATAGCACGCCTCGTAGAGGGTTGATGTAGTGCCTCAGTCTGCATAGCCTTGGTGGTGGCAGCGGCCACGTCACCCTTATTTTTTTTTGAAAAACTGAAGTTTAACTTTGAAAACGTAGAGAAATTTTATGTATGAACGAAAATAATAAGCCAGCTCCATCACTGTATGTCACTTGTAGTGACATAATAATTAAATAGATCAAATCACACTTTCAAATTAAACTTGATTCCAAACATTAAAAAAAAAAAACTATCCACGGTTACTTCTATACTTTTAAATGCATAACATCTATATTAATAATTAAATTAGTGGAAATCACACTTCCAAATTAAACTTAATTACAAACATAAAAAGAAACTATCCATAATTACTTCTAAATGCATTACAATTTTACATTGACCATGTCCAAAATAGAACAAGCACAATTAAACAATACTTTTTTCATTTTTTGATGATGGGTAGGATTTGGTTCCTTAATAATTTATAATTGGCTCATTATGAAAGAAATTTAAACATTCAATGTTTTTCCATTTTCCTTAGTTATTAATTGATTAATTACAAAATAAACTTAAATATTTAATACATAGTTCTATATTGTTTAATATGTTGTTTACTGCTAACTTTTTCAGAAGAGCTCTGTTAGGGTTTCATTATGTAGACTATAAAGCGTCCCTTTTCTTGACACCATTTCAAAAACCTACAGGATCACCAACGTCAAGGATCTTCTGACAGAGGCAAGGGCATGAGCTCATTAGCAGGGGGGGAGGGGAGGGAAGGGGGAGAGATCCCATCCTATCGAAGCATTACAATGGGTGAAACGAGTAGCAAAGGAGGGGCTATGGCCTCATGAAGACTCCATCTAATGCATAACCCTTTGGAGGGTAGGTATGGAAAACAAAGTACATATTTTGAAATACACCTCTTAGTGTAGCTTGAAGGATTGCTTGTCATTTTCATATCATTTTGTCTTCAATGACATGCATGGTTGCGAGCACTGAAAGTCATTCCATGTGTTTCCTCTACGTGTCTTGCTCCCTTTCGCTTGTTGGATCAAGTGTCATATTTTGACATGTTTGGTTGTTATGTCATGTTTGTGAACTTTTTTGGAGACCTTGAAGGTTGGTCTTTGTGTATACAAGTTGTCCTAGCCATCTAAACACCTTTTTCACTCATACACAAAGTTGTAAGCACTGTTGTACAAGTGTCACCACGGTCGTCCAAAGATCTATCCCAAGTGTCACACTTGTCACTTTTAACTCTAGACAGTCTCACGGAGGGAAATGCTTTGTCTAGTTATCCTGGTGGTCTATGTTTTCATGTTGTCAAAGTATGCTAAGTGTGTGATCATGATGTCAAGTCCTCACAACTTCACTTACGTCCCACACTTAGCCATTTTCCTGAAAATCCTTCTGACTGAACAACTCCACTTCACTGGACCCCGACTGAGTTGCATTGCATAGTCTAAGCACTTAGTGATGCTACTCTGCTACCCGGAACTACACAGTGCTTGAGGTTATCCATCAAGATAGTTTCACTGCGCAATCCCAGAGGTGAGGAGTATGCCTTCCTTCCGAGAATTGCGCATAAACTGCCTCAAAGTATGACCTGAACTGCACACTTTGCAAGATCATTCATCAAGCCTCCTCCCTACCTACTAGAACCCCAAAATGAATAGATACCCAAGCCTTATTTTCCTCCCAGAACTGTGCAAGGATGTCCTCCTAGTGACCTCCCGCAACTGGGACTCACTACTCCCAGAAACTGTGCAGAGTTGTCCTCTCTGGTCCCTCTGCTGCCCTATCTTGTCTTCCTTCAGGAAACTACGCAAAGGTGCTTCCCAGGGTCCCACCTTGCATTTGTAATTGGTGACCTCAACTGCGCAATCCTACCTCCAGTGCCCACTGCGCAGTTTTCCCTGAAAGTGAATACTATGCTCTGGAGTTCCTCGACCAAGCCTAAGTTGTGCATTGTGTAGTCTGAGTGACCAACCTTCCTCCATGTCTCCTGGAACTATGCAATGTGGATTTACTGGGTCCTCTTCCTAGCCCGTCATCTGTCCCTAGCCCGATCCATGGAAAAAAATGCATCATATTACACTAGGAGGTTTTTGGATTTGATGTCGTCCTGTCATGAGTGAATTGTAGGAACAGGTACACTAATAGATCATGGTGATATGATGAAAGATATGAAGAAGGAGCAAACATGCTAGAAGACTCACTTGTAGTTGGATGGAAGAAAGGATCCCATCAAAGAGAAAGCAAAGGAAACACATGCGTTTAACCATCTTACAAGACCAAAATCATTGAAGACCCTGCAACATCAAGCCATGTGGAGGTGAAGACAAAGCACATCCAAGAACACATCCATCACTCAACAGCAACAATAGCTTGATATTGCCACCATAGCCAGCCCATCCATGTCAGTGGTATCAAGTTGCATCATGAGCTTTCAAGGCCACATCACTATCATGGGCCATATCTATTGTAATCGAATGTAATGTAAAGTGAATTTCCAACAGACATACAATGGAGATGAAGAGTCATGTCAGTTGAAAAGTCATAGGAATTTGAATGGTCATGACGATAGTCCAAGAGTCACAAGGGTCAAGCATCACCCTTGGCTATATATACCCCTCCAATTGTATGAGCAAGGAAATTTCACCTTGGCTCCTCCCACGAAGCATAGAGATTTTTTAGCCTGTTCTTTGAGGAGTGAGGAGTGCCTCCAGTATCCCACTACTTGGGCTAGTGATGTATGATGTACATATGTGTCTTGGAAATTTTTCTTAATACAAAAGCCTGTTTAGGCCAGAACGGTTTCATGCATGTCTTGTTGATGTTTGTAAGACTATTCTTAGGGCATTTGTAATTCATCTTTATTTCACATGTACTAAGATAGTTGAACTATTTCATTTGTTTTAGTACTTACCTTGTTGGAAATGTGTTTTATTGGTTATCACCATTGTCTCATCCTTGTGGACTACTCTGTAGGATACTAGACAGAGCTTCCTTGCTTACTAGTTATAATGACCGTCACATCTGTTGTGGACTACTCTAATGGATGGTGGATGGGTCTTCCTAGTTCTTTGGTTTTAATGGTTGTTGCGTCCTCTGTGGACTATTCCGCTAGATGCTAGACAAATATTTCTGGTTCATGTGTGTCTCTTCCTGGGTGGTACTATTACCTCTCACTTAGAGGCTCACTTTTCTTCTCCCCTTTGTAGTAAGAGAACCTTGACACAATTACGTTACGCACTCACCAGACACACTTACCTTTTTGTTTGAAGATACCAGCGTAACACTCTCATGTGTTGACAACTAGAACCAAGGCATATCTTTGATTATTTGGCAACTGAGCCTTTATACTAGATGGGACTTCTACACCAAATGGTGTGAGGTCTAGTTGGGACTTCATATCAGGGATATCCCCTTGGTTGGGGGATTTCTAGCACCATCAACAGATTTATATTAAAATTTCATGAGCAATTACAATTCTACACCATAATTTCTACAACTTGCAACTCATCATAGGGAGTTGAATATTTCTTAGATTAGGTGTTTTAAAAAATTTGAACCATTCTAGTGTTAATGCATTTAGTACATAGATGGTTAATTTTGAATTAGTAATAGGTACCCCAAGTCCTTTCATATCGTCTCTCAATTGAGAGATTCTCATTGTGGTAGTGTTTTTGTAGCAATAGAGTATTGAAGACACCTACTTAGCAGTTTGTTGTTCCCTGCAAAGAAAACACAAATAATTGGTTATTGTTAGTGGAAAAACATGAGTAAATAAGGCAATATCAATGGTGAAAACAATGCATTCACAAACATAAACTAAAAACAAAGAGACAAACACATCAGAAATGCTTAATGAAGAAAACAAGTCAACAAAGTAATGGAAAAGGGCTCCCTTTATTGACCGTTGAAGGTAGAAGATGAACACAATAGATGAATATTAAACACTTGGAGAGAATTATTTGAATTATGGTGCTAAAAAATCCTCAACAAGGAGCTTCCTTTACTTAATATCCTTGCAAGATTCGCCTCTCTCTCAAAGAAGTATGAATACTCTCTCAATGGTGAAATCCTCTTCCACTAGAATGTTGTATTGCTAAGGAGAATTTTTACCAGCATAACAATGCTCTAATTCTTCTTCTCAACAATGGAATGTAGGATTGGTTGAGAGAAATTTTGCCAGCATAACATTGCCTTCTTTTTTGTCTTCCAATGGCCTATTTATATTGAATTTTGAATCTCTCTTCCCTCTCTTGGCCCATTTGTGAGAAAATGACTTATGAGTAGGATAAGAGGATCCCTTGGGGGCTGCATATCTCCAGAGTGACTCAAAATTGGTTTTCCTTGTATGGATCATTTTAGGGAATCCCATATTCCAAGTGTGTGAAGTGGTTTTGGACTGTTGAGTCGGATTTTTCTTTGGCCACGTGACTATCGAAGTGAAATCCCCACAGTCGCTAATTTTGGCCTTTGGATAGGTTGCATGGGTGAATTTTATACTTTATACCTTTGGAAAAAAAATTCTGTATGTATTTCATGATGTCTTCAACTGGAAAATTGATCTGGGAAATTTTCACGAATGCTTTCAAACAAAAATCCCCATTTTACACGACCTTTTACTGATGCTTACATTGTCTTCATGAAATCATGAACAATGCATATTCTAACAACACTTTATCAAACAATCAACATGAAATAAGGAACAAATAAGAATCCATATTTATGAACAACCATAAGTCAATGATACGATAACGGATTTCATCGAGTGTGGACTACATCTCCGGGCCTGATGTCATGAGTTGGGAGGTCGCTTCATTTTGTTGTAAGAAGATGATGAGTACATGATGAAATCTTTGTTAATACAAGGAAGAACTCCCTTAACTATAGTGACATGTGTCTCTCCCATTAGGTCTTCTTCTATATGAACTCTCACTCATAAAATCTCTCCTTCAGTATGAAAAAATAGCAATCTCTCGCATATAGTGGCATGCAAAGATCCTCTCACAACGTGGGATACATGGACCTCAAAATAAAAACATCATCTCAACAAAATCAAATAAGGACATGGTAACAATGCACCTTATACCTCAAATTCTGGGTACAACTTGAACATTAGCTACTCGAAAGAAGGAACTTCCCACGCCATCGTGTTCCTTGCTAAAATCCATGAAATATGACTGTAAACTCAACCCCCTTCTGACTCAGTCAAATATTGGCTCCTTGGGAATCTCAAAGATTCCTCACAATATTTTATTCTTGGACATGGGAAAAAAATTTGTTGCTCAGAGGAAGAAATGGGCTATGCCATTAAACTCCTAGTGAAAAACCAGTTTATTTGAGTATGAACTTGGCATAGTTATGACACCTTCAAAAGTTTGCCCCCAGGGAATCTTAAAGATTCCTCATATAGAACACTGTTTGAAATATTCCCTAACATATGCTCTAACTATATTCCTAAATTCTTCTTGAGATTCACGACTTCATTGGTCTTCTTGCACCCTCATCTTTCATGTATTCTCCATGGTTCCCTTTGAACCATTTGAATGGCATTTTATAATAAAGTGTGAGGGTGAATAACACAGTGTGTGGTTGATATGGTCATATTAATCTACTTTTGTTGGGGAGGCTTTGCGTTAAAAACCCATGGACTCCTAATTTTGCTTTAATATCGTTTTAAAGCCCAATTTTGGTTTTCATGTAGTTTTCAAACCATATAATATATGGAAATCGTATGTCCATATTATAACGACTCCCAAACCATGAGAATTAGAAAAAAATGGAGGTTGCACCATGCCAAAGCCACTTGGGCCTAATTTTAGGCACCATGTGGCACCATGTGATTGGGACATGTGGCAGGCTCTCATTGGTCCACATCATATGCCACTTATGTAACCTACTTGCCATGTGTCGACTTATAGTGCTGCCACATCCCCTGCTTGTGGGTCCACCTCATTTGCTAACTAGGCTGCCACATTAGCTCTATGGCTCCCACTAGGCCTGCTTATTTTGTTTCCATGTGTCATATGCACGTCTTACCACGTGGCATAGTGTTGACTTTGGCTTTGAATTTTGCCTAGTTTGACCAAAAAATTGATTGCCCATAACTTTTGCATACGAACTCAGATTGAGGTGTAGTTTGCGTTGTTGGAAATATTACGTACATATCTTCGATCGGATCCTAGTTTCATTACAATCCAGGGACTTGATTTTTGAGCTTCTCTGGAACCACTTGGATCATTCCTCCCCACTGAGGATATTTTGGTCCTCTAAAAGCATGAACACAATTTGCAATCTGTTGTACTCCCCCATATACAAAATAAGTGCCCTAACATGCCACACTTCCTTCTCCTTCACCTTTGTACTTTGGAGTCATAAGTGATGGACCGACACCTAAACCCAATGCAGACTTGTAATACAATCTTTGCAAAATACATGTTATTCTACAAGACCAAACATGACCTAATCAAACCCCATAATTGCCAAGATTTTATAATACACTCTTTGGTCAAGTTTACATCAAAATAATAATAAAAACCAATACCCCAACTATCAACAAAAGGTCAAAAATATCGCCATGTTGCTTTCAGAAGTGATGGCAAACACTTGATCACTTTTACCATCATTTCACAACATGCGATTTACAAAATGTGGCCCTGATAAACTACTTAAAAATGCTACCCATGTCTTACCCAACCAAGTTGATGGGCTCTCTTCCGGTAGTTGGCTTTCTCATTGATCTAGTTCACTGAAAAGTTCCCTTTCAGTTTCTTTCTGGTCCTTCAGTCGTTGCTCTAGGTGGAGCTCCCAACATGTGGCTCTCTGATGTCCATGTTTGTTACAATGGATACAAAATTTCTTCTTCCTCCATTCCTGCTTAACCTTCTTCCTTCCCTGATGTGGAGAAGGCATTTCACATCTTTTCCTCTTTCTTTCTACCATTATTTTCCAACACTCAGCAACAACATGGTTATACAAGCCAAAAAAACTACATGGTTTTTTATGCCACAAATTTTGTTCACTATTACTAATTTTCTTGTAATCAAAATGAAATTTAGAATACTTATACCTTTTATACCTTGCTTGGTTGTCCCTGGTTTGAATCTGACTAGAAGAACATGCCTTAGCTCTTCCTTTACAATGCTCACAGTCACGGGAAGATTGTGATGTGTTATCAACATCCTCTTTTCTTGATGTTTTCAGCAATGGATTAGATTATTTGTGTGAAGAACCCTTCGCTTTTGTTTCCTTTGAGAAACCTCCATCAATGTACCCCAATCCTGCAAATCGAGGTCTTTGGACAACCTCCAATGGTGGAGTCATTCCTTGGCCATTAACAGCAAGTCCTCCTCCTTTATACCCATTTTGGTAAGGAGTCTAATGCTGCTTCTGAAATGGGTACTTTAAGGCTTCCAACAGAAATAACATCACGTGAAAATGAAATTGAAGAATTACCAACACTATTTACCTCAGTTGTTGATTTTGAATCATGTGATGATGGCGTCCCTAAGCATTTGTTGCAGTTCAACTTTTCTAAGGCCTCTTATGTGACTCGTAATTGAAGCTGCAATCTGTACTTCTCCTCTTCATATTTTGTAGAAGTCTCCTCAATTCCACATTCTCTGCTTGAAGGATTTGATTTATTTCTTCATTTTAATGATGAGAAGAAGATGAAGAAGAAGAATATTCACTCAAATATGGATATGGAGCACATATTCTGCTCACTCTTTCTCTTGTTCCTCTTTTTCCATTTTCTCCTTGTCATAATCTGCATACGTTATATCTACCATGCTTTCCATCTTATAGAAGGCCTCATAGATATCTTTGTGATCCTCCATTTTCCTTCTTGTTACTTTCTCAATTCACAATCCTTGGCAAAAAGGTCAAACCGCTCTGATACCACTTGATCTGGGAAATTTTCGTGAATGATTTCAAACAAAAATACCCATTATACATGACCTGTTACTGATGCTTACATTTACTTTAAGAAATCATGACCAATGCATATTCTAACAACACTTTAGGAAACCATAAACATGAAATAAGGAACAAATAAGAAGCCATAATTATGAATAACCATAACTCAATGATATGATAACGGAGTTCGTCCAATGTGGAATACATCTCTAGGCCTGGTGTCAAGAGTGGGGAGGTCACTTCATTAGTTGTTGTCAGAAGATGATGAGTACATGATGCAATCTTTGTCAATACAAGGAAGAATTCCCTTAACTATAATGGCATGTCTCTCTCTTGGGAGACGTTCTTCTATAATAACTCTCACTCATAAAATTTATCATGAATCAGAATGACAAAATAGCAATCTCTCACATAAATTAGCATACAAAGATCCCCTCACGATGTGGCATACATGGATCTCAGAATCAAAACATCATCTCAACAAAATCAAATAAGGACATGGTAACAATTCACCTTATCCCTTCAAGTGTAGGGACGACTTGAAATTTGGCTACTCAGATGAAGGAAATTCCCGCACCATCACGTTACTTGAAAAAATCCATGAAATATGATTGTAAACTCGACCCCCTTTTGACTCGCTCAAATCTTGGCTTCCAAGGAATCTTAAAGATTCCTTACAAGATTCTCTTCTTGGACACGAGAAAAAATTCTGTAGCTCAAATGAAGAAATTGACTATGCCATTAGACTCTTGGTGAAAAACTAGTTCATTTGAGTATAAAATTGGCATAGTTCTGACACATTATGTAGAAATTCCTTATAGATTCAAACTTATTATGTAATATGCTAAAACAAAAGACTTTGAGTCTACTCTACTCATCAGCAGAAACAATTAATCGATCGAGAAATCACAAAACATGAGACAAGATTTAATCACACATGCTCAGAGATTTATCTACGAGGAAAATTTTCTGCTCAAAACCCCTTCCTATTGTAAATTGCATTAGATCTAAAAAAATAGAGAAGAAAATACAATGCTTGTTAAACTTGAACAATATCTGCAAAAGTACAATCTATCTTAGTGCCTCCCACGCTGACTCTGGCCAATACTTAGCCAATTTTTCTGTCCGCCAAGCTCCTATTTCCTTGCGTTGCTTCTCAAGCAATTAGAACCCTATTAATTAGGGAAATCCCCATCCTTTATTGCGCAATCCCTCTAGGTCCTTCTTTGACTGCATGCACCAACTGTACAACTCAGCAAATTATACAACTGATAGTACACTGCCCTTAAACTCCAATCTCAACTGGGTAACTCAAATCTTATGCATGCATAAGTTAATTATGGCTAATTTATTAGTTAACTAGTTGAACACATGAAGCTACACCCCACTGCTAGACCTCCTACTAGTTCCTCCAACAGTTGGAACTAGTTTAACTGACTTTAACTTAGTTTAACTGAATTAAACAATTAAAACTCAAATTAAACTCAACCTAGGCTCCTAAAATCTAGGAACCAGTCTACATGACTTAGACTAGGCCCTCAACTCAAATTAACTGAGCCAAAAAAGTGAAATTAACTTAGTTAACTCATTCTTGTTTCTCCTAATTTAATTCAAGGGAAAACTAAATTAGGATTTTCTTGTTGCCATTTTCAACACTCCCTCTCAATAAGAAAGGGATTATCTTCTACCCCAAGCCCATCTCTATGGAAATTAAATTTTCATTTTGACAATGCCTTTGCCAAAATATCTGCATCTTGTTCCTCTATAGGAATGTACTCCAACAACATGATTCTCCTTTGCACACAATCTCATAGATGGTGATACTAGATGTCGATATGCTTGGATCGATCATGAAAAACTAAATTCTCAGAAAGTTTGATACAACTCTGGTTGTCATAGTAAATCACTGTAGGATCCATCGTCTAACCAAATAATCCAACAAGGATATTCATCATATAGATAACTTCACAAGATGCTTGACTAGCAGCGATGTACTATACTTCTGCTGAGATGAGTGTAATTGATATTTTCTTCCTGTTGTACCAAGAAGCTATTGTTGAACCAATATTGAAGATGCCTCCTGACGTGCTCTTCCTGTACCAAACAACAAACTAAGTGGTGCTTCTAAGTTATCTCAACACATTTTTTTCTACCTTCCAACATAGTTTGGTTGGCTTAACCATTACTTGACTAAGTTAGTTAACTGCATAACACATGTTTGGTCGTATGTTCACCAAATGCATAAGTGAACCCACAAGTTGCCTATAAATATTCGCCTCCACTACTTCACTTGAAGTAGCATCTTCCTTCCTTAAATTCCCTACTAGAGGAGTCTCCATGGGTTTGTTATTCTCCATGTGGAACTTCTTCAGTATCTCATTGGCATACCTTCCTTGAGAGACAAACAGTTTCCCATCTCCTTGCCATACTTCCATACTGAGGAAATAATGCATGAGCCCCAGGTCCTTCATCTCGAATTCTCTTGAAATATCCTCTTTGAAATATTTGACCAGATACTCATCACATGTTAGAATTAAATCATCAACATATAATACTATAATACTATAATAAATAATTTACCTTCAACCATAATATGTTAATGGTTTGCATCTGCTTCACTTTTGGTGAAGCTCAACCTAGTGAAATAGTTGTCGATCATGGTGTGCCAAGCATAGGGTGATTGTTTCAATGCATATAGCGCTCGCTTGAGTCTGCATGCATGTGGATCTCTATCGAAGATTTGAAATCCTTTTGGTTGCTCAATGTACACCTCTTCCTCAATCACTCCATTTTGGAATGTTTTCTTCACATCCATATGATGTATCTTCCATCCCATATGTGTTGCAAGTGCTAGAATTGATTTGATAGAAGAGTACCTTGCTACTGGAGCAAAGGTCTCCTCATAATCAATTCCCTCCACCTAAGAGAACCCCTTGGCCACAAATATGGCCTTGTGTTTCTTGATGCTTCCATTTGATGCTTGCTTCACCTCATAGATCCACCTCAAACCTACCGTTGCCTTGTTCTCTAGTCTTGGGAGAACTTCCCAAACATTGTTTTTGACTATGGAATCGTATTCCTCTACCATGGCATCAAACCATATTGTTTTATGCACTACTTCCTCGAATGAGGATGGTTCTGTCTCAACTAGCTCTCTCATCAGAGCTATTTACCTAGTGTATCGATCTGGTGACCTTTTCTATATGTGTTGTGATGTGGGTGCTCCCACATTCTCTCTAGCATCATGAAATAATATGTCATCTTTCCTAGTGTGCTTCCCTTCATCTCTAGATGTCTCTGTATGAGTGGGTTCTTCCATTCTCTTCTCCTCTACTTGTGGCTACTCCACATCATCCAAAGGAGCCAAAATATCCTCATTTGCATGCAACTGAATCTCCCTCTCAAAGGAATATCTCATGGCCTTCTCTTCATCGAACTTCACATCTCTACGAAAAACTGTCATCTGGAGAGATGTAGGTACACCTGATAGTTGTGAGGTATATCAGTGTACCACACGAATATGCCCAACTCAGGTGTCAGCTGTAACATTTTCCTTCTATCCTTAGTAACATCACAGTAAATTGATGAACCAAAGATTATGAAGTGTGACACATCTGGTTTCTTCCCAGAAAAATATTCTTCTGGTGTACTCATCCTGAGAATCCGATGAGAATTCTTGTTTTGCACATATACAGTTGTGTTGCATGCTTCAACCCACAAGTGCAACAATAGGCCCTCATCATGCAATGTTTCACGTGAAGCTCCCACAATAATTTTGTTCTTCCTCTTAGCCACCCCATTCTGCTATGGGTTATGGAGTGCTATTAACTCCCATCGAAATCCTTCTGATGCACAGAAGTTATTGAACTCATTCGACTCATATTTTCCACCGTTATTGCTCTTGAGAGCTTTCACTTTCTTGTGCATCAGAATCCACAATCTTCCAACATAACAATTGAAACTAAATTCTTCTTCAAACCTATAACATACATGACATCTTTTAAGGTGAAAGGAGAACCAAAATCCCTCTAAAAAGTAATTGTGCTGATACCGGTTGTGCTATACCTTCCATCATCTTCCATATCGATGTGGATCTGGAGGTCCTTATCCTCCAAGCCACTGAAAATTTCTTTATTTCCCATCATATGGAATGAGGCTCCACTATCTAGATACCACACACTAACCATCACCAATGCCATCATAAATGCAATGAGTGTGAAATTCAACTCAAATTGTGAAGCTAGAACTTCACCTGCCGCTCCTCCTAAGGGCTTCATGCTGACCTTCTTGTGCGGACACTTTGTGGCATAGTATCCTAGCTCATGACAGTGAACACATTTAATCTTCGACAAGTATTTCTTCTTTCCCTCTTGACCAAAATCTCCTTTGGATTGGGATTTCTTCCCTTTCCATTTATTTTCCTTTCCATCCAAGGCACAATTATCCTCATCATCATGCTTGGATGGGGTTCCATCTTTGGTGTTCTGCCTTATCTCTTCTTGCACCAAGTCAGACCACAATCGCCTCCAATTTGGTAGCTTCTCCCTCCCATTTACCAAATCCTCGTAGGTCTGCCACCTCTTGGGAAGGCCTAGAAGTACTAGGTTTGCTAGATCATCTTCAACAACTGTGATACCAACACTCCCAAGTTCATCCCGACATTGGGTGAACCTACTCAGGTACTGTGCTATTTTGTTGCCCTTCTCCATCTTGATATCCTGAATCTTATCCTTAAGTGCCATCTTCCTATGGTCACTGCTATTCTGAAACAAGTTTATCAAAGCTTGCCACATTGTATATGGGGTATCCTTCCTATGGAGATTTGAGACAATATGATCTCAAATTCCTTCTGGTATGGTCCTCCTCACCTTTGCCACATATTTCTTCCACTCTGACATATCTTGAGAACTAGTTGTTGCAGGCTCAGGAATATCATTATCTATTAATTCCTTCAACATGTTATCTTCCAACATTGCTTCCATCCTATCCTTCCAAGAAATATAATTCGAGCTACCCTCAAGGGCATACTAGATTCTGAATCCATAGAACAAGATCCTGTTGGCTCTGAAGAATGATCCTGCAAATTCGATTTAGCTACAAAGACGAACTTGAATTCTTTTGTTCTATTGTGATTCCTACTTTGATGCCATGTAGATATTCCTTGTATATTCAAATTGCTTATGTAATATGCTAAAACAAAAGACTTGAATCTACTCTACTCATCAGGGGAAACAATTAATCAATCGAGAAATCACAAAACATGAGACAAGATTTAATCACATATGCTCAGAGATTTATCTAAGGGGAAATATTGCTGCTCAAAACCCCTTCCTATATGTATATTGCATTAGATCAGAAAAAATAGAGAAGAAATACAATGCTTTTCAACCTTAACAATCTCTGCACAAGTACATTCTATCTCATTGCCTCACAAGCTGACTCTGGCCACTAATTAACCAATTTTGCTTCTTAACAAGATCCTATTTCCTTGCATTGTTTCTCAAGGAATTAGCCCCCTATTAATTAGGGAAATCCCTATCCTGAATTGCGCAATCCCTTTAGGCCCTTCTCTTATTGCATGCACCACCTGTATAACTCGAAAAATTATACAATTGATAATACAATCCCCTTGAACTCCAATATCAACTAGGTAACTCGTATTTCATGCATGAATGAGTTAATTATGGCTAATTTATCAGTTAACTGGTTGAACACATGAAGTTGCACCCCATTGATAGGCCTCCTACTAGTTCCTCCAACAGTTGGAACTAGTTTAATTGAATTTAACTTAGTTTAATTGAATTAAACTATTACAACTCAAATTAAACTCAACCTAGGATCCTAAAATTTAGGAACACCTTTACATGACTCAAGTTAGGTCCTCAACTCGAATTAACTGAGCCAACTATATGAAATTAACCTAGTTAACTCATTCTTGTTGTCTTGTGATGTAGAATTACAATTTTCTTCTAATATAATTAAAGGGAAAATTAAATCAGAATTTTGTTGTTTCCATTTTCAACACCTTCAAAATTCTGCCCCCAATGAATCTTAAAGATTCCTCAAAGATTCATCATAGAGAATATTATTTGAAATATTCCCTAACATATTCTCTAACAATATTCCTAGAATCTTCTTGAGATTCATGACTTCATTAGCCTGCTCTCACCTTCATCTCTTATACATATTCTCCATGGTTCCCTTTAAACCATTTGAATGCCATTTTATAACAAAGTGTGAGGGTGAATAATACAAAGTATGTGGTTGGCACGATGGTTGGATTAGTCATATTAAGTTACTTGTTGTTGGGGAAATTTTGGGTTCAAGTCCTATGGACTCCTAATTTTGCTTTAATATGGTTTTACTGCCCAATTTTGGTTTTAATATAGTTTTCAAACCATATAATATATGGAAATCATATGTCTATATTGTAACATCTCCCAAAACGATGAGAATAAGACAAAAATGAAGGTTGCACCATCTCAAGATCACTTGGGTCTAATTTTAGGTGTCATGTGCCACCATTTGATTGGGCCATGTGGTAGGCTCTCATTGGTCCACATCATATGCCACTTCTATCACCTACTTGCCATGTGTCGACTTGTGGTGCTTCCACATCACCTGCTTGTGGGTCCACCTAGTTTGCTGACTGGGATGCCACATTAGCTCTATGGGTCCCACTAGGCCTGCTTAATTTGTTTCCATGTGTCATATGTATGGCATGCCACGTGGCATAATGTTGACTTTGACTTTGACTTTTTCCTAGTTTGACCAAAACTTTAACTAGCCATAATGTTTGCATACAAACTCGGATTGAGGTTTTGTTTGCACCACTGGAAAGATTGCGACGAGATATTTGATATGATCCTAGTTTCATTACAATCCAAGACTTTGATTTATGAGCTTCTCTGGAGCCACCTGGATCCAAAATATTCACTTGTATGGTCTGTTAGATGAGTTTGGGCGTCATCTGGATTGTACAAATGTGTGTACGATTTTTCCATGTTAACAGTTGCCCCCTGACATATGAGGTTAGGAGAAAACATATAATGGAAATACATTATGTTTTTCTTTTCTAACTAAGAGTCTGATCAACTTCTTGAGAGAGAAAATAACTTGCTGTAAAGAGGAGTAAGGAAAAATCTTAAATGAAGATAAAAGATAACCATGCTATGAAGAAAAGCTGATAATAAAGTGCCTATTGTCCTCTGAGATGATTCTAGGTTAATTAATCATGCCAGAGCATCTAAATTTTTTTGGTTGTTTTAAATTTTTTTGGATGACCAATGTTACGAACAAGTTTGAAAACAGGTGCTTAAAATTTAACACTTGCCAAATAGAATGAAAGGGTTGTTTATTTGTTTAAAATAGTTAATTGATTTTAATTTAGTGAATAGAAGGTTCTTAAATAATTACAACTTACTAAATATTCAAACAGAATATTTAATTGATTATAAGAAGGAATGCAGGTAAACAATGTTTACCTGCTCAACAAAATGTATTTAATCTAATGCAGATGGGTGTGACAATTTATTGATATAGAGGAGTTTATAATAACAAACAATTTTATAAACTAATCTCTAATTATTGTTTATAACTTCATAGGGGATTTAAGATGGACTGATATTCAGTTTGATCTTACCCAAATTTCTCCATAAATACTTAAATACATGAAGAAAAACATAATGAAATGAACACATAAGAAAAACTCACGAGGAGACAAACTATTTGAGGCAAATCTAGAATCCTTTCATTAATTTGAAGCAAATCTCTAGCTTGATTACAATTCTGCTTTGAAAGCTCATCCAAGGGTTCAACCCTTAATAACTCGAAGGAAGAGTTATTTATACAAAATGAAAGATCTTCTAGAGACATTTTTAACAAAATACAAAAATAGTACAAAAATTATAGGAATTCTAAAAATGCTAAGTGTTGGCACTATCTTTAAGGAATATGTTGGTGATTTGGTCCACAAAAAGTGTTGTCTAGTTGTTTGTCAGTTGGTGATGAAAGTTACTCGATAATTTCACATAGGTGATCCCACCTATCTTCACTTGGTATAGAAAGATTAACCAACTTCCTGTAGACTTCATCAACCTCGGTATACTTTTCAAAAGTAGGCTTATTAATAAAAATGTGTTTGATTTCATGCTTGATTATTAAATCAAAATCCAAATCTTCTAAGGTTTCCTTCCCCGTAAAGTGACGCTTTATACCTGCAAATCTAGCTTTATCAGTTGCAATTGCATAAAGCTTTTGACAATATTCCTCCAAACTGATCAACCTGTCATTTGGTGCCACTAATCCTGGAAGTCCTCTTTGGTTGAGTAATTTAAACTTGAAATGAAACCTTTGGACAACAATATTCAAGGCTTGGCACTTGGTCTCCAATTGAGTCATGAGAACTTTAATCATGTATGTTGCTTCACTTGGTTTATCCTTACAAAGTTCTCTAACTTCTTCAATAGTTTTCTGGCACCTATTTATGAGTTCTTCCTGTTCAAAAATAATTTGTATGGAGGGCTAAATTTCAGTTATAGCCTGAATGATGTCTGCCTAGATGTTTTCCTTGGCTTGGGCTAAGGTTTGAGCCATTAATGAATCATTTTCCAACTCTTCTATCCTTCTGGTCAATCTATGGGTCTTCTGCTTATCTTCAACACAAAGAGTGTCATTTTTAATCTTCCGAGTCTCCAGATCCTTAAATTTCTTGTGAAGCTTTTCATTCTCTTGTCTCTGGAGAGACAACTCCTGTATGACTTTGTTTAAATCTCCTACTATTGATGTAGACTCTGCTGATGCTGATGTCGATTCCCCTGTTATCCTTGACACTGTAATAGGTATAGTTGTAATTGGAGCTATGGCTACTTAAGAAGATTCCTCTTTTTATTTAACCAATTTCTCAATTTTCTCTTCCATTGTCTTTATCTGTACATTTTTCTCAATGATCAACTTGAGCATTTCTTCTTTGTGCTGCTCACTTTCTGATATCTCCTTGGTTTGAGGATCCTCTGTTGAAGGTAGTTTAAGTTTCTTCCTTAATACTGCAATGTATGCATCCTTCTTTGTATTAATGTCCTCTGCAACTTTAACATTAGTGGGGTCATACCAAACTTTGATCACTAAGTCTTCTAATGATTTTACCCTGTTATCATTTGCTAAAGAGGATATCTTTTCTATATTTAATTGTGGCTGCACATTTGAAAGAGTTGTCCTTAGTTTTGATAATTCCATAGCAGTGTTAGTCATGGTTGAGAAAAGCATCTCACCAGACTCCCTATGCATGTCCATTTGGTTGATTGAATGTATCTGGTTGGCATCAAAGGAAAATACAATCTTCTTATAATATGAATAAGCCTTTGGAAAAGGAACTTGGGCTTGTAGGAATTCCATTTGCTTTCTGCCTTTTCAATGTCAAAAGTTGTAAATGACCTATGTTGTGAAGTTGATGTCTATTTCCAAAACTGAGCATAGACATTTGCCTTAAAAGATTCATTCTTCTATTTAATTTCAAGGAAATTAATGAAGATGTTTGGCTCCTCTTGCTCACTTACTCCTGCAGACTAGGTGATATCTAACAAATTTTGTGAAACTGAAGAGGAAGATGGAGTAATGATTATAGTTTCTTATGTCCTTGTAGAAACCTGTGAATCATCCAAATTGATGATTATAGTCTCTTTCTGACCTTGAATAGTAGTGATTTTGGATTCATTCTTTGATTTATTGTAATAGATAATGAATTCTTTTTCACCTTTTGTTGATGATGAATATTCTTCTCTTCGCCTCTTGTCCTGCTTGCTTTGAGAAGTGGGAATCTCAAGGGTAGAAGGAGGTAAAGTTTGTTCTTCTGCTTCCCGAAGTGTATTCTCCTCCCACTGTTCTTGTTTTTTGTGCTTCTCAATCCCTGGTCTTGGAGTATGATTGTAAGGTGTGGTTTTGCGTTCCACCCTTAAGTTGGAGATTATACTGAATGGGTCATAAGACCAGGTGAAACTTGGATGGAAACCTATTTGTTTGAGGATTGAATCTTCTTCAATCCCTACTGATCTGGTATTGCAAATAAATGATCCTACTTGTGACTTGATTTTGAACTGAGATTTCCTGTTTCTTGAAATGAAATGAAGTTCATCCATATTGATCATTTGCCTAATATATTCCAGAGAGGAAATTCTAATTAGAACATATTTGGGACATTTGTATGGAGCTAGTTCACAACCATACACCCTAATCTCAGTATAATTATGGTAAAGATACCAATCTCCTATCTTGGCTTGGTCACTCAGGTGCATGATCCTTTTGATTTCTGGACTGATCCTAGGCTCACTCTGGCTGTTGAGAATCTGTGCAACTGGATGAATAAAACAGTCAATGAAGTATGAAAACTTGAACTCAGTTGAGTTCTTCCTGATCAATGAAGTCCACTGTGTGACTGCTTGAATCACTTGTTGATCATCCTGCTTGTGTAAAATTATAGGCAACCTATCTTCCTGCTGAAAAAGAATCAAATGGACTAGTACAGAGGAATATTTGAATACTCCTTTAGTAGTAATTTTCATCAATTATTCATGTATACTTTCAGCCAAAAATTGACTATAATTATACATGAAAGTAGGTTTTTTTTCTTTGGAGAAGATGGATAGATAACCTAAGATAGATTCATCTACCCATTGATCTGTTTGGTAACCTAACAAGCAAGAAATTAAGGAAATGATGTGTTTAGCTCTCTCAGGGAACATGGATGCTAGATAAGGAGGGTTCTTTTTAGGAAGTTCAGCATCTTCTACAAGAAAGATCTCAAAAATTTGAGCTCTTTGGGGGAAAGTGAGCTTATGGTATAGATCCATTAAGACAACAGTGGAGAAAAAGCTAAGGGAATTATTTTTAGGGATAAGAAGCATCTTATTGATAGTTTCAGGGGTGATGGATATCAAAATGTCTCCATTATGAGCTACCACAGTTCTCTGTAGGGTATTGTACTTAACTTGAAACCACGTGACTGAATCAGGAAAAACATGTGTCTGAGGAAACATGTACATGGGAAATAAATATTCCCATAAGTTGATTTCATCTTCAGGGTCCTGGTAAGTTTGCTTTAACCAATGGTGCAATTCAAAGATGTCAAATTCACACTCTATGTATATAATTTTGAAGAATTGGTTGGCTAAGGGAATGTGATCAAGGTTTAGGGTATTAGAGACTTTGGGATTTTCCTGTGATGAAGTTTGACTAGCAGAGGGCTGGTATTTTCTTTTAGGAGCCATTATTTGCAGAATAGGAGGAAGAAATAATAGAAGGTTAGGGATGAAAATACCTAATAGAAAGAAGGTTTCATTCTGATGGTAATTTCATCTATGCCACAGAGAAGAAACAAGAAACAATCAAACTTATGAAATCAGTGAATCTTAATAAAAGACAAGCTAGGGAAAATCGTGTATTGAGGATGAAGGGCTTATTTATAACAAAGAATACATTACCGTTAATGGAAACCATTACTGAATGGACGAATTCACATTTATGGCCATAGGAAGAATAGTAACAGCTGAAGAAATGGATAATACGCAAGGGATATGGACACATGGAATTAAATGGTTGGGGAATGGAAGGCGCAGGAAAGGGAATGACCGTTGACAGGATGACATATGCGTGAAGTGGATAAGCGATTTTAGAGGGGGGGTAGTGGTAAGTGGTAATGAATGGGGGGGCGATGCGAAGTGAGGAGGGAATGACATGTTGCGAGGGTCCTGCGTGAAGGAAAAACTCTTTTCAGACTACCCCTCCCCCGTTATCCCGCAACTGTGGAAGGGGGTACGAAATGGATTCCCCGCTATTGATCTGAGCGGGGAAGCAGATCACCATACAAAAGTGTCGGATGCGTAGTGCTTCATGACAAACTTGATTTGTCATTTACGACTTTGGCTTAAGATATAATAAAATTTTAAATTAATACAAAAATTAATCACCCTTAAGAGGTAATTATCTACTAATCAATCCAATCCTTAAACTAATATATATCTTGGCCAAATTTTGAGAATGTTAGGCCACAATTTATTCTATTCTATCCTATCTAATAATGTTCTACCAAGATTAAACAATTTGATGAACTTATTCACTAATCTAAAGAATAAATTTAAATGCTTTGATCATGATTAAACAATATGATTCAAATCAAACAAAAGGTTGTGGCATTTAAACAAGTTGCACACAAAACCTTAATTTATTACAATGCAATTTATTTCTTTGAAGTGGCATTTAAACGGGCTCACTTATACATTTTTTTTTTCATTTTTTTATTCTTTATTATTTCATACCTTCTTTTATAAATAAAACTAACTTAATAAAAAATAAAGGATGTTACAACATTGGCTCCAACTGGGCATTGCTTCCTCCTGCAGGTTGCATAGAAGTTGCAAATCCATGTGTCTTCTCCTCGGGCTAATGTGGTCTCTATTGAAACAAATAAACAATGCATGTAAAATAAAATATCTGGTGATGTACAATGATGAATGAATAGGGAACCTCTCAATACTGAATATAGTTCTTCAAGTATTTCCCATTGACATGCAATGAGGAATATTGTCCTTCCAAATTCCACAAGATGGAAGTATTATTACCCTTAACCTCAGGAATGTTAAAAGGTCCAAACTAGAGGTTATCAAACTTTGCATGTTTTCCTTTGTCTTATCTTCTAGCATCCGATCTTAATACCAAATCACCTTCCCTAAAATCTCTTTCCCTAGGTTTTCTATCAAACAAAATTTTCATTTTGTTCTAATATTTGCGAAGCTTGTAATGAACTTCATCTCTATCTTATAATATGGTTTATCCTTCTAGAGGAATCATTAGGCTCTTCATTTTCTTCTTGTAAAAACTTCATGACAGGAAAATCTAAATGTGTGGGAAATATAGCTTCTTTACCATAAACAAGCTGAAAAGGAGATTTACCTGTCGATCTCTTTGGTGAAATCTTGTTGGCCCAAAGTGCATAAATGAGATGACTATCCCAACTCCTTTTGTGATCCTCCAATGTTTTATTTATGACTTTAACCAAACTCTTGTTTGAGGACTCTACTAGTCCATTTCCCTGTGGATAGTATAGAGTATAATGGTGCAACAAAATTTGATATTTCTGATAGAATTCAATCATCTTAACACTGTTGAATGTTTCTGCATTGTATGTCACTATTTGCCAGGGGCATGCAAATCTAGACAATATTTATTCTTCAATAAACTTGATAACTATAGTATCAGTTGCATTTCTAATTGGAATGGCCTTTACCCATTTGGTAAAGTAATACGTGGTAGTCAATATCCATCTTTGCTGACTCCTTGATGGAGGATGAATTTCACCAATGAAATCTAGTCCCCATTTAAGGAAAGGTGCTTGGACTAGTACTGGAACTAATGGAAGTGCTGTTAATCTCTGCTTTCCAGCAAAAAATTGACATTGAGTACAAATTCTAAACTTTACTTCCACTTGTGCAAACAAAATAGGCCAATAAAATCCTGTTCTTAAAATCCTGTGTGCTATAGCCCTCCAAGCATAGTGCCCTCCACAAATACCTGCATGAAATTGATCAATGATCTGCTCTGTCTCATTTTCTATTAAGACAAGTAAAAGGATATTAAGAGGATCCTTCCAATACATATTTTCATTAACAATACAATATTTTATGTTCTTCAACTTTACAGTTTTACATTGATTCTTTGTAAATTTAGATGGACACTCAAAATCTCTAAGAAAATTCACAATATCAATGTGCCAATCTAATAATAAAATTTTTTCATCAATATGAATCAGAATTGACTGGTCTGATGAAGAAGGTTCTTGTGGATTCTTCTGTGTTGGGATCTCAGAAGGTTCTTGTGGATTATTCTCAGTTACAATTTCAAAAACATAATTTATTCCAAAGATCTTATAATTTGACTTAGCAAGAAGCTTATCCAAGCCTTGAACTTTTACCAAGTTTGTAGTTTATATAATAAGATCATACTCTAAAATCTTAGTTATCCATCTTCCTCTCCTTTCATCAGTATCAGGCTGAGTTAACACAGTTTTAACAACACTATTAGGTACATAGGCAATAATAGAAGAGTGAAGGAGATAAACTCTAAAAGATTTCAGGGCTTGAACTAAAGAATAGGCTTGTTTTTCAATAATATCATATTTTAGCTTAACATCTCTCATGACTTTACTAAAAAAGGAAATAGGTTGGTCATCCCCATATTTATTCTTTTGCAAAAATAACAATAGCTAAGGTAATTTTAGAGGAAAAATAAAAGATACTAAATGGTTCAGAATAATCTGGGCTAGCTAAAATAGGAGCTTGTGCAATAGATCTTTTAATCTGATCAAATGCATACCTTGCAGGAATGGTCCATTTAACTTCATGATTCTTTCTCAGCATATCAATGATATCCTTAACTATTTCAGCATAATTAGGAATAAACCTTCTTAAAAAAATTATTTTCCCAAGGAAAGCTTGAATTTCCTTCTTATTCCTTGGTAATGAAAGTGCTTCTATAGCTGAAAATCTTTTACGATCAATGACTACTCCTTCCTTAGAAATAATTCCAAACTTTCTACACTTGTCAAAAACCTTTCTCAAATTCTTTAAATGTTTTTGGTCAAAATTGGAAAAAACAATCAAATCATTAAGATAAATAACAACAAATTTGTTTGTCTTACCCACAAACTCTAAATCCATAGCTCTTCGAAAAGTAGCTCTAGCGTTAGTTAACCCAAAAGGCATTCGGTCATACATGAATGTACCCCAAGGAGTTGTGAATGCTATCTTTTCTCTATCCTCTGGACTAACCATAATCTGATTGTCTCTAGAAAAGCCATCTAACATAGAAATTCTATTAGCTCCTGAAACTTTCTGAAGTAATTGATCCATATTGAGTAATGGATAATTATCTTTCAGAGATGATCTATTTAAATTCCTAAAATCCACACATAGTCTAATTTCACCATTCTTCTTTCTTACTAGAACTAAATTAGCTACCCAATCAGAATATCTCAATGGAACTATAATTTTAGCATCAAGTAGCTTTTTGAGTTCTTTTTCAATAACAGGAAGGAGGACAAGATTAATTCTCCTTAATTTTTTCTTAAAAGGTTTAGCCTATGGTTTTAATGGGATTTTATGTTCAATGAGAGATGTATCATATGTATTTAGTTCATTATAAGACCAGACAAAAACATCTTTATAGGCTTTAAGGAGGGCTAAATATTTGTCTTTGGCTTCCATTGACAAGGATGCAAAAATTTTAAAATTTCTGATTTCTTCAAAACTTCCAATGTACAAATTTCAATATTTTCCTGAAGTGAATTTAATAATGGACTTTTGGGAACATCATTATGATCAAAGAGCTTTTTGAGAGGGACTAACCCTTTAGGAATAAAATTGTTAGATAATTGAATAATGCTATGATAAAAAAAAAATAAAAAATTAGTCAAATTGTGGTGTTTGATTTTCCTTGTAAACTTCATGGTTATCAAGTTGTTCTTCCTCAATTTGTAGGGTTGAAAATTCATCAACTACTTGCAAAAAGGATTTAAATTTCTCATCATCATTGTCTAGTCAATTTAACGTCTTAAATTGCTCTACATAAATTATCAATCCGGGTATCGTAAAATGATGAAGTGTGGTGCACCATATGTGCTTAGTTAACCTTTTTCTTACTTCATTGTTTTATAGTTTATGTTGTTTTTGGAGTTTTGTTCTTGTTGATCTCCTAAAGTGTCTAATGCAAATGGAAATCCTATTCTAAGGTCTTAAGAATACTTTTAAAGGTCAAGTATTGATGTAGATTTTAAGATAAGGTTTATGTCCCTTATAGTAACTTCCAAAACTTAGCACTTCAAAAGATCTCAAAACATGTTATTGATAAAATCAATACTTGAACAAAAGTGTAAATATGCAGCTACTTAAATCAAGCAAAAGATGAAATACTGATCATGAAATCACTATCTCTGCTGCTTATCTAGATACAGAAATAAAAGTTAAGTTATTGCACTCAAACAAATCAAAAACTGCAAACTAATAAAAGTAAAACCAATTCACTTCATTTATAGTTCGATAGCTCGCCAAGTAGTCTAAGCTATGGCTCTAGAGATAACATCAATAATATGAGGAATTGATATCTAATTGCAGAAAAATAAAGTTAAAATCAAATCACATCATTCATAGTTCGATAGCTCGACAAGTAGTCTAAGCTATGTCTCTGGAGATAACGTTAATGATATGAGGAATTTGATATCTAATTGCAGAAAAATAAAGCTAAAATCAAATCACATCATTCATAGTTCGATAGCTCGCCAAGTAGTCTAAGCTATGGCTCTAGAGATAACATCAATGATATGAGGAATTTGATATCTAAACTAACTAATAAAGCAAATGAATAAGACTAAAATCAAAGCATAACTGAAATTGAAAAGCTAAAAAAAACAAAGTCAGCAGAGAGGCAAATCTCATGTCACTATTTGATGCAAAAACATGTAAAGAAAAACTAATCTACAATCGACCGGTTGAACACACTTGCATGAATTAAAATTGCATGAATGGAAAATTTAATCTACCAAGCTTGAAAGCAATAAAATGACATAATGAAATCAAAGTAAAATTACAAAATAAAATCTACTCTACCTTACATTCTAATGTGCTCCATGACATCTACTTCACATCTCCTTCCATGTTGAGAACATCAAAGCTTTATTCAAATTCTTCAAAATTACGAAGTACAACAAAGCTCTCCAAAGCTTTCAAAAGCCATCAAGGAAGAACTACAAATTCCAAGCTAAGCTAAGACTCACAAGCTAACAAGCTAAGCTCTAACAAGCTAACAAATGAAGGAGAGAGACCTCCTATTTATACAAAAAGATGAAAATCCATCTCATTAATGAGAGTCCATGAATCTCTCCCTCTACCTCTAAAGTCCTAATCAAAATAGGAACTGATAAGACACATGTTTTCTTAGAGTTTCAATACAATTAGGATATGTGACACATATCCTCATGATCCCATGATTCTTTCCACTCAAATTCGAATTTGGCCTTAGAGTGCCACATAAGGGTCTTCTAGAAACCTCCTTTTGACCTACACATGTCAACAATCTCAACCCACTTGTTAGGTATAAGCATATGCACATTATTTTCTAATCTTTAATCACAAATTCACTTAAAAAGGCTAAGAATTAATAAAGTTTGGAAAAACATAAATGTGACCCAATGATAATGAAAGTGGGATGAATGTAGTGACATAGTAGTGAAATGGAGGTGATATAATGGACATAATAGTGAAAGTGTAATGGAAATGAATGACATTTTCAAGACCCAACAATCATCAAATATTTACCAATGTTTATGATTTTCAAGAATAGATGGTCTATACTTAACTTGAATTTGATATTGGACAAGCATTTGATTAGGAATTTTAAAAGAACTAGCACAAACAGCCAGTGAATCTGCATGAATGTTTTTATCTCTAGGAATAACAATGATGTTGAATGCTGAAAAGAAATTATCTATTGAATCCCAAATCTCATTCCTATAAGATCTAAGTCTAGGGTGCTTAGTTTGACAAAGATTCCTTACTTGTTTGACAATAAGTTCTGAATCATTGAATACACTTAGATTTTGCACCTTAAGACTTCTTGCTAATTCCAATCCTAGAAGGAAAGCTTCATACTCTACTACATTATTAGTTACATCAAATTCAAGCTTATAGGATTGGGTAATATTTTCTTTTTCTGGTGAAATTAATACAATTCCAGCTCCTGCTCCTTTCTTTGAGCAAGAACCATCAAAGTACAATTTCCAAATATCAGTGTTGATGGTTTTAGGTTTGTCAACAATGTTTTCAATAGTAAGCTGAGTGTTTTGTGAATTATTTGATGATAATTCAAAACATCCAAAGTCTTGATCTACTGCATAAATAGGATGATTCCTAGCTTGATTAGATTTACAAATAGTATTCATGAATCTTACTTCTTTGTATAATCTGAGATGCTCACCCCCATATACAGGAATGGTAGCATAAGACCTCTCCATTTGAAGGCTTCATCCTAATTTGGAACAACAAGATCTTGATAATAACACACCAAATTTGGGAATTATATCAGTGATTACAATGTCTAAAACCACACTCGTAACAGGGATTTGAGCTAAAGTAACCACTAGGTCTTTTATAAGTCCAAGACAAGGTACTTTCTTGGAGTCAAAAGTGTAAATATCATGATAAGTTATAGTGACCTCTAATTGCAGTTGGTCCATGATTACCTTTGGCATCAGATTATGGGAAGCCCCAGAATCTAACATGCAGTTATATAACAAAAAATCATGAATTTTTGGAGTAACATAAAAATGTGGTACATTTTCATCAATCATGTCTGAGCTAAGACCAAAGAATACAAAAGGTTTTTCATCTTGTAGGCTTATTACAACCCCTTCAGCATCAACAATAGATGACTAGATCCATTTAGAAAATTGGTTTTTATACCCTGGATTATTTGAAAGTTCAGATAAAAGAATGGGTATTTTAACTCTTTCCAATTCCCTTTCAAAATTGAAAGTGGTTAAAGTAATTTTTATCAATTAGAGTTGTTTCAGTTGTTTGATTCAATGGTTGAGTTGTTGTTGTTTTAGTTTCAGTGGATTTGATTTGAGGTTCATTTACAATGGGGATTTTTGGAGGTCTACCAGGCCCTAACCTAGGTCTTAGATCATCTCCTATTCAATTCTTCAATTAAAAACTTAGAAAAGGCCTTATATTTTGAAATTTGAGAGTCTTCTTGATCTTGAGAAGACTGATTTAAAGGGAGAGAAACAATAACATTTTGTAAACATCAATGATCTAGATTATTTATATCTTTAGAAATCAAAGGACCAATGTCTTCCACTCATTGTTCATCAATCATCAATTGGGGTTGGATATGTTGATCAGTATTTGGTGTTTGCAAAATTTGTGTTTGGGGGGCTCTTCTAAATTGAGTTTGAGGTCTAGCAACAGTTTTTTGAATGGTTCTAGGTTGAGTTTATATTTTTGATATTCTATTTGAAAGGTTTCTAAGTAATTATGTGATCTCATCTATCTTTTGATCTTCATTTTTAGTTTTTGAGGAAGATCCTTCTTCCTTAACTTTCATTCTCCTTTCATCTTTTTCAGCCTTGGCTTTAAGCATAGCTGATGCTGACCTATTAGCCTCAACTTCTACAAAAAAAATTTGCATGTCTTGTAGGGTATGTGATGTCCTTTTCCTAAGAATGAATTCAAAATCATCATCAAATGCTTTAGAAAATTGAACTTTTGTTGTTGCTACTGGTGGTTTACAATTAGGTGGCATCTTATGATAAAGTTTATTGAATCTTTTTATGAAATCTACCACTAGTTCACCATGGTTTCTTTTCAGTTCTTCAAAATTATGTGAAATAATAAACTAGATCCTTCTTAGCACCCCATTGATTCTTAAATATGGTAGTTAATTCATTCCAAGAATTAATTGAATCAGCTTTGAGTTGTCTAAACCAAATCCTGATGTTCCCCTCTAGTGATTGAACAAATAATCTCATATATGCATCTTCATGTTCAATGTTCATATTATCAGCAAAATCCAAAAAGGCATCTAAATGATCTTCATCAGACAAACCAGTTTCTCCATTAAACCTTGGTAGGTTTTTTAAATACCCATCAGGAAAATTATTGGGCTGGTTAGGAAGATGTAAGGCAGCATACCTAGCTTGAATAATAGGTTGAAAGGCAACCATATTTGAAGATGAAGATGAAGATGAATCAGTAGAAGAAGTGAAAGATGATTTAGTAGAGGATGAGGAGGAAGATGGTGAAGTTGTAGGTGAAGATGGAGGTGTAATGGTAGGAGGAGGAGGATGGGAAAGTGGAAGATACCTAAAAGTTTTAAAAGGTGTTTTGATAACTAGCTTCTAAACCTATGTTTCAACTTCTTCTTTATTTTGAAACAAAGGGTTTTAATATACATAAAATGTTTCCTTAGGTTGGGCAGAAGTAGATGGAAATGTATAATGAGCGGGTGTTGGCATTATGACATAGGTTTGGCGCTATGACACAAGTGTTGTCCTTGATGGCAACTCTCACAGATGAAAAATCACAGTTCAGGCTCGCAGAATGAAGAAAGAAAGGTATACACAGGTTCCCATTGACCAAGTCACGTGTACACACAGGTTTGCAGACTAAAAGGTGCGTATGCATACACACACACTTTCACGGAAGGAAAGGCGCATACATGTTGGAAAACTTGGTTTTGGTCCATGGTATTGTGACCCATGGTATTGGTCCAAGGTATCTTGTCCGAAGTGTTGAACCCAGGTATTTGGACCAAGGTATTGATTCTAAGTGGTTTTGGACCATGGTATTGAGTAAGGCCTAGGACCATAAAAGGAGGAGAAGATCATTAGGCAAAGGTATTTACGAATTGCATATCTAATGAAGAGCAAGATCTAGATTACAGGTTAATGGATTATGTTGCACAATTGTATCTGAATCAAGGATGAACCTGAGCCCTTGATGAAGGATAAGTTCTATTGATGGGTCAAGATCTTAAGGCTTGAAGAGAAGTATCCTTTTGTGGTTTTGATATTTTAATTGGTGCATGTCGTAATCTGTAAATATGATGATCTGGGTATATTTGATGTATGAATAATTGTAAAGATTAAATCATCATTCACATATTTGTACACAAGTTCCTTATAGCAAAGGCACATATACACGCCGGTTCGGCATTTCAAAAGTGCATATACGTAGGTTTTCCTTGATACAAATGCGTATGAATGCAAGTTAGTCACATTGAAGTAGCGTACACCTCATAAAATATGCTTTAGCTACTTCTGATTATTGTTGTAGTGTTATGGGTTCTGGCTTGGGTTCTGGTTACTGTTACTGTATTCTGGTTACAACATTCTGAGAAGTGATTGTTTGATTCAGTTTTGGTTGGTGCAAAGGAGATAGGTTGATGAAGATATATTTGACGTTTGATTGATGTTATTGATGGATCCAGTCTGAAAATTTATGAAATGAGGTCCCTGGAAGAAAAGAGAAGGATGTAGCCTTTTGTAGGTTAGCACCTATGTATTAGTACATCAGCTAGTACAAGAGCTAGGGGGTTGTAGCTCCCTTCCAAGAGAAGCTGGAGAATGAGAGAAGGTTGTAGCCTTCTGCAGGTAGAAGTTTGTGTACTGGTATAAGACTGCACCAGTATAAAATAATGTAAAAAGAAGTTTCTTATTAAAAGAAAGATAGAGACGATTGCAGCAGGTGGTTTTCACCCACATTGGGTTTCCACCTTATATCTTGTGTTCATGTGTGTGATTGTTTGTTCTGTTTTTATTGCTCCTAGTTACTGTTTATATGATTCTGATGCACATATTAAAGATCAACTTATGGAGAATTAACTAAATTATAAGTTTACAGGGTATACGTTAGTTTCCTTATATACAGTTGCGTATACACGCAAGTTTCATTAACTGAAGTAGCATATATGAATCAAAATATGGAAATGAAATATTATTGACTTGCTAATACTGATTCACCCCCCCTCTCAGTATTATTTCCAACAATTGGAATCAGAGCAGGTCCTTCAGAAGAAGCTTGATCGCTTGAAGGAAGATCTATCATCATGAGTACCTACGAAAGAGAGGGATCCATTAGATCACCAATCTTTGATGGAAGAAACTTCGTCTATTGGAAGGTAAGAACCACAACCTATCTTCAATCTCTTGGAACAGATGTTTGGGAAATCGTGGAAGGAGGATACACATTTCCATCAACAATTCCTATAGATATGGTAGGTAAAAAGAAGTATGAAACAAATGCCAAGATTGTCAATACATTATTGGGGAGTCTATCACAATCAAAATTTGTCAAGGTTATGTAGCTCAAAACCACCAAAGAAATATGGGACAAGATCGTTATAAGCTATGAAGGATACGATTAGGTAAAAAGTGCAAAACTAAAATCTCTCAGAATTCAATATGAAACTCTCAAAATGCATAATGATGAAAGTATAGCTAATTACTTCTTACGTATAGATGAGATTGTTAATCACATGAAAAACTTGGGTGAAGAGATAAAAGAAGTTACTGTAGTTGAAAAGGTTTTAAGATCCTTGTCTTCTAAGTTTGAATCAAAATTTTCTGCCATAGAGGAAAAACAGAATCTTTAGAGTATTACTATGACACAGCTGCACGGAATCTTAACTACTTTCGAAATGAGAAAAGGGGGTCCATCAGATATGAGAGAAGCCACATTCAAAGCTTCAGGAAGAGAAGAAATCAATGAATCATGACATATTTCAAAAGGATAGGAAGAAGAAAACTTTGTCAAGAACCTTCAGCAAGGTTCTGGAAGATTCAGAGGTAAGCTACCTTTCAAATGCTTTGCTTGTGGAAGAGTCGGTCATTATGCAGCCAAATGTCCTCATAAAGATAAGCTTGATAAAGGTAAGGAATCGGCAAAATGGAATAGAAAAAAAAATGTAAGTAAGAAGAGCTATTATACGCATGAAGATAGTGATGGTTTATCAAATAGTGATGAAGATGAACACGGTAATGACTATAGACTTCTGATGGCTTTTGAAGATGATGATTTCTTGGATGCTTTAGATGAATATGGTCTTTATGAAGAAATTTCTAAACTTAAAATTTGTTTAGAAGAAAAGAATATGATTATAGATACTCTGACATTCCAATTTGCTGAAAGGGAAAAACATAATGAAAAATTAGAATGTGAAATTGTGGGTCTAAGAGAAGATATTGAGAAAACAAAAGCTCTCAATCTCATATTTTATAAAGGATCAGAAACTTTAGATGAAATTATCAAAGTACAATGTTCTCCTCTAATAAAGATAGGTCTTGGATATACCGAAGAAGCATCTCAAGCACAGAAGCCATTAACCTCCAAAAGTTATATTGATGCAGCAAGGAGAAGTGAACAGTTTGACAATTGTCAGCAAAGGCACAAAGCAGATCATCAGGTAAATCGGGTTCAATCTACTTCAAGGATGAACAGAAGGTACAACCAACCTTAGGTAAATCATACTCAATTTGCTTCAAGAATGAATGACAATGGAAACTACAATCACCAGGTCAGTAGGTTCGATAATCGTAGGAATTTCTTTAATGGCCAATGTTTTTCATGTCATAACTTTGGACACAAAGCTGCTCAATGTGTTACTTACAAGACCATCATGACTAGAGAAGCACGAAATCAAAGGAATGTGACTCGGATCATGACAAGGACCTACAATAACTTTTCTTCTCTTGAAAATGAAATAGAATGCTCTATCTGTAACAGCTTTGATCATGAAGATTCTGAATGTAGGAGTAAATTTCAGAAAACATCTCAGAAGGAGCAAACTTCATTAGGTCCCAAAACATGGAGAAAGAAAGAACCGAAAACAGAAAGATGTGGTATAGCCTTGTATGCAGAAGGACAAGAAAATCAGTGGTACATCGACAGTGGATGCTCGAAACACATGACAGGTGATAAAGAAAAACTTCAGTCATATAATGCCTTAGAAAAGGAAAAGAAGGTCTCATTTGGAAATGATACTCTTGCAGCCATAAAAGGTAAAGGCTTTGTTCTCTTAAAATAAAAGGTTAAAGTTGGGAATGTTATGTGTGTTGATGATCTAAAGCATAATCTATTGAGTGTCAGTCAAATGTGTGATCAAGGAAATGAGGTAGTATTTCGATCAAATGGATGTGTTGTTCGTGATCAAAGGTATAAGAACTCCAAATAACCTATACATACTCAAGGGAGGAAAGAAACAGTGCTACCTAAGCAAAAATGATGAACACTGGCTATGGCACAGAAGATTGGGGCATCTAAGATTCTCTCAAATAAGAAAAGCATGCAGATACAAGGCTGTTCATGATCTTCCAGATATCAACATTCCAGAAAATACAATATGCAAATCATGTCAATTTGGTAAGCAAACCAGAGCTCATTTCCCTGAGAAGGAAGGATCAACTAGTAAGCCTCTTGAACTTGTTCATACTGATTTATGTGGTCCATCAAGGAAAAAGTCACCTCGTGGAGAAGAATACTTTATATTGTTCATTGATGACTTTTCCAGAATGTGTTGGATAGGACTTCTAAAGCATAAAGATGAAGCATTTGAAAAGTTCAAAGCCTTTAAAGCATTCGTTGAAAATGAAACAGATTGCAAGATCAAATGCCTCAGGTCTGATCGAGGAGGGGAATTTACCTCAGATGAATTCTTTGACTTTTGTGAAGAACATGGAATAAAAAGGGAATTCTCTACCACAAGGACTCCTCAGCAAAATGGAGTGGTAGAAAGAATGAACAGAATTGTTCAACAAATTGATCGTGCCATGCTAGATGAGTCTGGAACTCCTACAACCTTCTGGGGTGAAGCTGCATTTGTTGCCGTCACTATTCTCAAAAAAGCAAACGTTCGGGTAAACAACACTCAAACTCCACATGAACTTTGGTATGGTAAGACTCCTACTGTAAAATACTTCAAAGTTTTTGGAAGCAAATGTTACATCAAAAGGACTGATGAAAACCTTGGCAAGTTTGAACCTATAGAAGATGAAGGCATTCTCCTTGGTTACTCTTCCCGATGTAAAAGATATAAGTGTTATAATAAAAGACTTGGAAAAATTGTTGAAAGTATTGATGTTGTGGTTGATGAAGCAAGCAAAAATCCAAAGCAGGTAAAAACCAAAGATTATGAAGAAGATGAGGATTATCCTTCCACATCAAATCACTAATTCTGAATAAGAAACAAATGAAGCACCAGAAGAACAGATAACCGTAGAAGAAAAGGCTCCATCCAGGTATGTGCAGAAAAATCATCCAGAGACTCAAATTTTGGGACAAAAAGAGGCAGGTGTGCAGAAAAGAAGAACTATTACAGAAGCTTCAAGCTATCTAGCATTACTTTCCACCATCAAACCTCAAAATGTACATGAAGCATGCAAAGATGAATGTTGGGTCAAGGACAGGAACGAAGAGCTTGAGCAAATTGAAAAGAATAATACTTGGGAATTAGTTCCTAGACCTCATGATAAGAATATCATAGGAACCAAATGGATATTCAAAAGCAAGTTGAATGAAAATGGAGAAGTTATTAGAAACAAGGCTATACTTGTTTGTAAAGGATATGCTCAACAAGAAGGTATATATTTTGAAGAAACTTTTGCACCTGTTGCTAGACTTGAAGCCATAAGAATGTTCCTTGCTCTTTCTAGCTTTTAGAACTTCAAAGTATACCAAATGGATGTAAAATCTGCTTTTCTTAATGGAGACTTAGAAGAAGAAGTATATATTGAGAAACCAGATGGATTCATCCTTGTAAATGATCCAAAACTTGTATGCAGACTCAGAAAGGCTCTCTATGGTCTAAAACAAGCTCCAAGGGTCTAGTATTACCGTCTTGACAAATACCTCCATCAACAAGGTTTTTCTAAAGGATCAGCTGATAGCAATCTATATACAAAGATTGACAATGATAAACTACTAATACTTGTTATGTATGTTGATGATATCATTTTTGGTAGCAATGAAGAAGCCACGAGTCAAAACTTTGCTTTGGTAATGCAGGAAGAATTTGAAACGTCCTTGCTTGGTGAGCTCACATATTTTCTTGGTTTACAAGTTCAAAAAAATAAAGATGGTATCTTTCTATCACAAACCAGGTACCTCAAGTAGATCTTGAAAAAATATGGCATGGAAGATTCTAAACCAGTATGTACCCCTATGGTAACAGGATGCAGTCTCAACTCAAATGATGAATCAGCAGCAGTGCATCAACCAACCTACAGATCCATGATTGGAAGTTTGCTCTATCTAACAGGTACTTGACCAGACATCTTGCATGCAGTGGGAATAGTTGGAAGATTCCAAGCAAATCCAAAGGAATCACACCTTCACGTAGTCAAAAGGATTTTTAAATATATTCAAGGAACTCAGAATTTTGGTTTATGGTATCCTAGAGATACAGATATTACACTTCATGCATATACAGATGTAGATTGGGCAGGAAGCGTGGATGACAGAAAAAGCACTAGTGGTGGTGCATTTTATATGGGCTCCAGATTAGTATCTTGGTTTAGTAAGAAAAAAAGTTCAATTGCATTATCTACAACTAAAGCAGAATATGTGGCTGCTGCATCTTGCTGCACACAACTCCTTTGGATGATGCAAACATTGCAAGACATTTAGATCACCTGTACTCCACCCATCTCCATTCTATGTGATAATACAAGTGCAATTAGTATTTCAAAGAATATAGTCATGCATTCCAAGACCAAGCATATACCTATCAGATATCATTTTCTCCATAAACAAGTGCTTGAACAAAAGGTCAAATTGGAGTATGTTCCCTCCAAGGAATAGGTTGCTGATATATTCACCAAACCATTGCCCAAAGCAACATTTGAATATCTCAGACAGAAGCTGGGAGTAGTTGATGCATCATCTTGCTATTGAAAATTATCTATTTCAGAGCAAAGTGGTTGTACGTGAGTTTCATGAAGCGTATCCGTGTACATACACAGGTTTCTATGGATATAGTCGCATATATGTTGGTTTGAAGAAAAATAGTGGGCTAGATTCAAGATGAAAAGAGTCTGATATGGCTCTAATAGTGATCATTTGGCATAGGTTCAGGGGAGCATATACTTCTAATAATGCATTATTGGCATTATCTTAGAAGATCTTGGTACAAATTCACAGATTCAGGTGGAACAGGTGCAGAGAAAGATCATGGTTGTTGATCTGGATGGTGATTGACAGATGCTGCTAATGATAATTGCTGATAACTATCATAGTCTTGTTTTAGATATTTTGTCTCTATGTCATGTATATCTTTTATTATCAAGGTCATGAAACGACCTATTTTGATTCCCCACTATGCATGGGATGAATGATGTAATGTTCTTGGTTTGTCATGTATAAACATTTGGTATATCCCCACTTGGTTGGGAGATGGATGTATGTATGAGTCTTTGGTGATATGAAGGTCATTTATGATGTATAGAGTCATGTCCTTCTTGTAGAACATCTTTTTGTAGACCTTGCTTGTAGTCAAGGGGAGCATGGACAACACACTTTAGCATATCAAAGAATTCAGCATGCAGTCAGGGGGAGCATAACCCTTTGCCCTTGATGACAAAGGGGGAGAGTGACTTGGGGTTGCCATCAAGTCCAAAGGGGGAGATTGTTGGCATTATGACACAGATTTGGCGCTATGATACAGGTTTTGTCCTTGATGGCAACTCTCACAGATGACAGATCACAGTTCAAGCTTGCAGAATGAAGAAAGAAAGGTATATGCAGGTTCCCATTGACCAAGTCGCGTGTACACGCAGGTTCACAGATTAAAAGGCGCGTATGCGTACACACGCACTTTCACGAAAGGAAAGGCGTGTACACGTTGGAGAACTTGGTTTTGGTTCGTGGTATTTGGTCCATGGTATTGTGACCCATGGTATTGGTCCAAGGTATCTTGTCCGAAGTGTTGACCCCAGGTATTTGGACCAAGGTATTGATTCTAAGTGGTTTTGGACCATGGTATTGAGTAAGGCCTAGGACTATAAAAGGAGGAGAAGATCATTAGGCAAAGGTACTTACGAATTGCATATCGAATGAAGAGAAATATCTAGATTACAAGTTATTAGGTTATGATGCAAAGTTGGATCTGAATCAAGGATGAACCTGAGTGCTTGATGAAGGATAAGTTCTATTGATGGGTCAAGATCTTAAGGCTTGAAGAGAAGTATCTTTATGTGGTTTTGATCTTTTAATTGGCGCATGTCGTAATATGTAAATATGATCATCTGAGTATATCTAATGTCTGAATAATTGTAAAGGTTAAATCATCATTTACAGATCTGTACGCAGGTTCCTTATAGCAAAGGCGCATATATACGCCTGTTCGGCATTTCAAAAGTGCATATACGCAGGTTTGCCTTGATAAAAATGCGTATGCACATAGGTTAGTCACATTGAAGTAGCGTACACCTCATAAAATATGCTTTAGCTACTTCTGATTGCTGTTGCAGTGTTCTGGGTTCTGGCTTGGGTTCTAGTTACTGTTACTATATTCTGGTTGCAACATTCTAAGAAGTGATTGTTTGATTCAGTTTTGGTTGGTGCAAAGGAGATAGGTTGATGAAGATATATTTGACGTTTGATTGATGTTATTGATGGATCCAGTCTGAAAATTTATGAAACGTGGTCCCTGGAAGAAAAGAGAAGGTTGTAGCCTTCTGTAGGTTAGCACCTACGTACTAGTACATCAGCTAGTACAAGAGCTAGGGGGTTGTAGCTCCCTTCTAGGAGAAGCTGGAGAATGAGAGAAGGTTGTAGCCTTCTGTAGGTAGAAGCCTGCGTACTGGTATAAGACTGCACCAGTACAAAATATTGTAAAAAGAAGTTTCTTATTAAAAGAAAGATAGAGACGATTGTAGCAGGTGGTTTTCACCCACATTGGGTTTCCACCTTATATATTGTGTTCATGTGTGTGACTGTTTGTTCTGTTTTTACTACTCCTAGTTACTGTTTATATGGTTCTGATGCATAGATTAAAGATCAACTTATGAAGAATTGACTAAATTATAAGTTTACAGGGTATACGCTAGTTGCCTTATATACAGTTGTGTATACACGCAAGTTCATTAAATGAAGTAGCATACATGAATCAGAGTATGGAAATGAAATATTATTGACTTGATAATATTGATTCACCCCCCCCTCAGTATTATTTCCAACATGGGGAGATAAAATTAGTAGGTTTTAACTTCATTAAATGTACATCTAATTCTTCTTCTGAATTGGGTGAATCCAAAAATATTTCAGGGATTTTATATGATTCCAAATAATGGACTAAGAGAGTTGACTACATATTAACCCCTCTAGATAATAATTCTAAAACCCTAGGTGTTAGATCAGCCAAGTATAATTGGGATGGAACAAACCTAAAGGGATCAGAAGCTAAAGTATCTTTAGGTTGTAGTGGTACAGAAGAAGAAGCAGAAGCTTCAAGTCTCCTTCTAAAAGAGGATTCTCTTACCAGTTTCTCTAGATCAGATAATGGAGAAACAATTTGAGAATCAGAATGAGATCTGGTATGTTTTGAAGGAGCTAGCTTGGGCTTGTGGAGTCGCCAGGTGAAATATTTTATCTTACAATTCCTTTATTCACCTTAAAGGAAAAGTCTTAATCGTTGTCCCAGCCAAAATACTTCAATTTTCGCTCCCTGGAAACAACTCCAATCTGATGTTGTACTCTAAGATGATTCTAGGTTAATTAATCATGTGAGAGCATCTAAAATGTTTTGTTTGTTTTAAAGTTTTTTGGATGACCAATGTTATGAACAATTTGAAAACATGTGCTTAAACTTTAACACTTGCCAAATAGAATGAAAGGGTTGTTTATTTGTCTCAAATAGCCAATTGATTTTAATTGAGTGAATAGTAGAGTCTTAACTAATTACAACTTACTAAATATTCAAACAGAATATATAATTGATTATAAGAAGGAACGCAGGTAATGCAAATGGGTGTGACAATTTATTGATAAAGAGGAGTTTATAATAACAAACAATTTTATAAACTAATCTCTAATTATTGTTTATAACTTCATAGGGGATTTAAGATGGACTGATATTCAGTTTGATCTTACCCATATTCCTCCATAAAGACTTAAATACATGAAGAAAAACATAATGAAATGAACACATAAGAAAAACTCATGGGGAGAAAAACTATTTGAGGCAAATCCAGAATCCTTTCATTAATTTGAAGAAAATCTCTAACTTGATTACAATTCTTCTTTGAAAGCTCATCAAAGGGTTCAACCCTTAATAACTCAAAGGAAGAGTCATTTATACAAAATGAAAGATCTTCTAGAGAAATTTTTAACAAAATACAAAAATTGTAGAAAAATTATAGGAATTCTAAAATTGTTGAGTGTTGGCACTATATTTAAGGAATTTGTTGGTGATCTGGTCCCCAAAAAGTGTTGCCTAGCTGTCTATCAGTTGGTGATGAAATTTACTGGATAATTTCACATAGGTGATCCCAACTATCTTCACTTGGTATAGAAAGATTAACCAACTTCCTATAGACTTCATCAACCTTAGTATACTTTTCAAAAGTAGGATTATTAACAAAAATGTGTTTGATTTCAAGCTTGATTATTAAATCAAAATCCAAAGCTTCTAAGATTTCCTTCCCTGTAAGGTGACCCGTTGACGGTGATGGACCTGCCAACATGTCAAGGGGATCTCCCTGGTAAGAAGTCCCAATTAGACCTTAGACCTTTTGGTGTAGGAGTCTAAGAAGTGGGTCATAAGGTAATGCCTTGACTGTGATGTCGCACAGAGGCAAGTAAGATAACTCTGTTAGTAGCAAGGGTGTGACTGATGCAGTGAGTCAAGGAATGAGTATGAGATGTTCCAACACTTCAAAGGGAGAGGAAGGTGGAGGTGAGTTCCAGGTTGAAAGGGATCAGTCCCAACTCGACTAGGAAAACACAACACAAAGGACATGCACAATTTCCAGTAGAGTAGTTGACATGGATGCGGCAGTCCCAACATACAAGGTAAGATAACTTGAACAACACTCACAGATCAATCTAAGACGAGTGTGATAGTTGATATAACAAGGTTCAGAGAAAGGTCTGTCTGGTGTTTGGCAGAGCAGTCGACATGGGCGGTGACAAAATTAACAACATATGAAACACATTAATAACAAGATTCATATAATTGCATGTGAATCAATTCATACACAAGTACGTAAGTTAAACAACATATATCATTAAGACAACTCGAGTAGTCCAACTACACTAACAACATATGCATGAAAATGTGTTGGTGTTTATTATATAAAGAAGTGTAAGTCACAATAATACAATACACCATGTAAACCTGCTAGCCCTATCAGTAGAACGTTACAACCACATCCGCCTGCTCCTCCAAAGAGATGTACTAGCTCCGTGCAGTAGAGAAGCCAAGGCACGTTACAATACTATCCAAGCCTTCTTCAAGATAGTCTCAGTAGAAGCTTGGCCAACCAAAAGCCCATACAATGAGTTATGAGGGACTATTTATAATAAAGGGTGGGGTGAACATTCCCCTTTGTGACAGTTCAACTACCCTCATGACTCTTCACCTACTCTACGACTGTTACATCCCACTGTTGACACTCGACTTACACTTGACATGACTCAACATTACAATGCACATGTACTCATGTGAGACAAAATGGCTTGAGAAAGCCTTGCAAGACATCATTGGCACTCGGTCTGCTATGATGAGACTAACTCTTTGACATGCTTGTGATGGTGAAGTTGGTGAGCTGATGTCAAGCTTGGTCATCCGGATGGTGTGCATGCACCTCATGGTGACACCTTGTTGAAGCGAAATCTTGCCTCCATTGTAATCGGTGCAATGGTTCGACCCCTTCATCCAACTCGTCTGCTAACATGCGCATGGTCTTCTTGGGTACAGTTGAACCAAAAACACACTAATGCATAGTGTCTGTGTTGATCTTCAAGTGTGTGGTGGTGGTCATGTGCATCAACTTGCCAAAGTGCATGTTCAGCCCCAGTTGGACTTGATTCTTGTCTTTGCCTTGGTGAGTGTGTTGAGTGGGTTGGATTGCATGTGTGCTCTCAATGACATGCATGTTGTTGGATTCCTTGCATGTGATCAACAACATTTCTCACCATGTTTGCTCTGTGTCAGCTGCTGGGATGGATCTTTAACTTGTATTGGCGTAGTTTTATCCGTGAGTGCATGTTGCGACCATTGATGTTCCTATTCTTGCTGCAACTTATTAGACTGTATGTGCAGCTTCATGTTCTTCCTGAGTTGTTGCTTCAACGCATGAAACTCCTTCTTTGTTCCATATTCTGCCTTCACACGATCTTCATGTTGCGTTGTCACTTCATAGCCCAAGTCTTCGAAGTTGCTTTCGTTATCAGTGGATCTGCTTGATCTTGCAACTTTGCTCTGCCTCTATGTTGTGAACAACCTTCCTCTTGCATTGGATGTGTTCACTTCATTTGTTGCATTTGCTACATTCGGTATGTTGCCTTCAGCTGTTGTTCATGATGTTGCTCACTGTGATGCTGTTGCTTGATGTCCTTGTCCATGATCAACTTGATGTCTTTATGGGTAGGTAAGCCCATCGACACTTGATCGACTGCATCCCCAATCATTCTTTGAACAGTGTCTTCATCTCTGCTCTCTTGGAAGGCATTATACCTATACTGCTGAGAGGAAGATGAAGACTTGTGATATCTAGAGACATGGTAACACTCATAGAAAGAAATTTGTTAGTCAAAAACCAAAATGAACATGAGAACTGACTTGCAACATACTTGGGTGAATGATCATGAAGGTTGCGCAATTTCGGCTGGGAGGTTGGGAGACTGACTGCCAAGACTGCATAAGGAAAAGTCTGGGCTGCTGAGAGACTGACTAACTGATGGAACTACACAATGCACAATCCATTTGGGCAGTTGGCTGCTGGGACTGTGCAATGAGCAATCCCAGCTAGGAAAGACTATTGTCCTCGGGACATATTTGCACAAATTTTTGGGCCAAGTAGCCACTAACTTCTAGAAATGCGCAATTCAGTCTAGGAGGATAGTGTTGGGTGAGAATACACAAATTAGGAGAGGAAGGTGAGCCTTCCTTCTCTAGTTTGTGCAGTGCAGCCTTGGTGAAGGCAGAGACTGAGCCAAGGTTGGCCCGACTTGCCGACGGGCAACTGAAAGAATGTAAGTCGATGAAATGCATGGCGACACTACGTGATAGGAGAAGTGATTAACAGTTCATGCAAAACATGAATGAAAGATTCAACAAATAGATCAACATGCATGTGGGTGAGGCAGTTCGCTTATTGGACGAATGTCTGTGTAAAATAGTTTCATGCATGCGACAATAGTGAGATAGCACTGAAAACTAAAATAGAACTAGGACAAGCTAGAATATATGTAAATGACAACATGCATTCAAATAAATCAAGTAAACAACACTCACACAAGCGAATACACAAAAGTGACAGAAATGCAGCACAAGGCATGGGAAATGAGCTTACCCCAAAACCATTGAGCTGAATGTGCCGACTGCTCCTAGATGTGATGTGGGATGTCAGAGCTACAAGGTTGATGTGAGGAATGAGTTTTGCAACATCTAGTTGATGAGTTTTGATAACATCGAGGTTATGACACTCATGCCAAAAATCTAGGGGAAGCGATACTTGGAGGGATGTTTCAGAATTACTCCTTGCAGTAACCTCCAACTGCTAAACGTAGATCCTTGAAACAAGGGATGCCTTTGCATGCTGAACTGGTCAACTCATCTGCACATGCAAGCGACTGCTCTACTGCTGGAGAAAAATGCACATTTCTAACTATAAGTTTGGCTGGCTACCCAAGGGGATTGCAGAATTTCTGGGCCCAACAGTTGACTGCTGCCCAAATTTGCACAAATCCTGGGCTGAATTACTTGCTGATGGGAAAAATTGCACAAATCCTGTTGGGAGGGTTGGCTGGTAGGACTACGCAATCGTGGAGCGCAGCAGGTTGTCAAAGGGAATTGCGCAATTCCTGGAGGGAATGGCTATTTTCCCTCCAGAAATGCACAAGTTTCACTGGGAAGCTTCTCAGCCTGTAGATGGACCAAGTCTAGGTGAGCAGCCTGTGAAGGAAAAATATCAAACTGTGATCAACAGGCTGCCTTTGAGCAAGAAAGACACTGAAGCTTGAGGACTTTAGGAAGCAAGGCAAGCTACTGTGAAGGTTGGTAGGGAGGCTCCAAAATAGGCTAAGGAAAATTTCTGGAGGGTGGTTGTAGTCACTACAACACTTGGCGACACATTGGTAGAATTCCAACTCTTTGCATAGACCTTGTTTGTGAAAAGCAAGTCTAACACCTCCAGAAGTATTGTTCAATTCTTAGCTCATCTTGGTTTCACACTAACTTGATTGGAAGATGTAGCATCTGCCAAGCCCTTGGTTGATTGACATACATTCCAAGCCAAGGCAACACATTTGTTTTGATTGGGTTTGAGTGGTATATAGGTGCACAAGAAGTATACTCGTCAATGTCTTAGTTTCATCTCTGGTGTTGCTCCATTGCCAGCAGGCCTAGACAGTACCCCGGTGGAGTCACATAGGAACACAAGCATGGCTCCACTACCAGTGAGCCTGGTTAGTACCCCGGTGGAGTTACTTGCATCACCTCCCTGCACAGGAAGCATTTCTCTTCTTTTGCCTTATTCATTTTTTATTTGAATTTTTTGACTTTTCAATTTTTCATTTTTACTGTGCATAGCACTTATTCATTTCAGAGGCGAAAGAGGGATCCCGACTTATTGAGAGAAGTGGAGGTTGTTCCAGTAGAGAATTATTTTATTATATCTCTTACATGCCTATTAAGGTTTCCCCCCTCACCTTGCTCTACTTGACTGGGTTGACAAGGGTTAACCCAAAAACAATTGACTAGAGAAGGTGACACTAGTTAGCACGCAAGCGTTGTGTTTACACCAAGGTTCACTTCGAAGAGTATGTATTTTCCTTCGATGTATCATGGACTAAGAGTAACGAGTTCATCATACTGAGGCAAGATGACAAATAACCATGTAGCGATAGTTGTACAAACCCTCTTGTACTTTACCCATCTCGTTTCATGAGTCACACATGGTTTCATGCAAACTAACCTACGAATGAATGAAACAAACAACAAAGAAAAGCAAGAGCAGAAGTAAAAGTGAAAGCAAAGCAAGAAAACAAACAAGAAAACAAACAAGAAAACAAACAAACAAGCAAACAAGCATGAAAATAAACAAGCATGCAATAAAACAACTGAAAGCAAACACTACTCCTACTCCTACACTAACGCTACATGGGATTGATCATGTGAAGTGATACTTCCAATGCAGCCACCGACGAATTGGTAGACACATGTGAGTGAAGGCTTGGTTTGTGAGTAACCTAGTTGTGCGGACCAGCCTACAAGAAAGATATGACAGTGAAGATAGCCACACTTCATGTTTCAAATTTCCCACAGGACATAAGTGAGTGCATGTGCATGAATAACAGTCTGTGGAATTATCATGATGTTTTGTGACAGTACATGCAACTTTGAAGCAAAAGCACACTCTTGACTGAGACATGCAAGCAAACAAAATAAACAAAGATAACTTGAGTTGTGCATGAGTGCTTGTAATGTAAGACTCCCCCAATGCATGAGCAATGGGATCGTGCAGTTTGAGTGGAGGAAGTGTGATCTGAGTGTTATATGGATATTCAATGAATACAGATGAGTGATGAGGAGCATTGGGAGATTGAACAGTATCATGATCAGGACTGAGACTGTCCCCAAGAGAGTGAGGCCCTAACATAACCATCAGCTTGGGCTGAAGTACCTTGATAGTCTTGGGTGTCTCAACTTCATCATCAGGTAGATCATCATAAACTAGTGACTTCGAAATATCAATTGTAATAGATTCATGGTTGTGATAAAAAGTGGAAGCAAATGGATCACGACCACCATGATCAGAAAAATCAATGAATTCTTCAACATCCTCATGATTAGATGAATCAAACAGAGGGGTAGATGAAAAGTGAACGAACTCATCCACTGTGTTTCTGGAAAAGACAGATGAAGGATCAAGTGAATCTTCAATGAATAACTTATCCTCTCCGTTGTTGAATGATGGACTAACATCCGGTGAGTCCTGCGAGTGATCAACAATGGGTGCATCCGTGGATGAAGACACACATGTAAAATCATGGATGGCAGGTTCACTAAAGAAGCTATGAAAGAATGGAGGGGGATCTGATAGAAGGGAGTCATCCTTCACCAAGTGTTGATGTTCAAGCTCCCACTCATACTCTTGATGAATGATAGTGCATGTTAGTTGTGCAACACCAACTCCGTCAGTGGGTTGTTCCTCGTTCACAATAAGTGAAGAGTTTGGAATGCATGAACACAAGACAACATCGTCTGGAGGAACACCTGGGTCTGAAGACGGAGGTCGAAGAAAAGAATGCATATGGGAACTTGAAGGACTCACAACCAACTCTGCGTGAAAATTAAGTGGAGTGATGTTGGGAGGGTGTGAAGAATGAATAGATGTGCGAACATGATCCTCAGCATCACTGGGCGATGGTGGAACAGTTAAATGAAAGGGAGGCAGAGAGTCCATTGAGATAGTGCCTGATCCCACATGTGATTGCGTAGTTCCATCAATGAAGAAGTTTGAGTAAGGCTTGACATCAAGCTTTCTCTTGGGATGGGTAGATTTCTTAAGACAGTACTCGAACCAGTCCCATAGATAAGTGAACTTCATCTGGCTCTTTAGAGCTTGAAACTGTAAGTCACGGAAGCGTTGCCAAAAATCAATAATGGATTCATGTGGAGTCCTCCGTTACTGTAACAGATTTTGGTCAAGATGGTCTGGATCAAAATGATGGAATGTGTCTTCAATAAGATCATAGAACTACTTACATTAGTGCACAATGTCAGTTGATAAGCTGAGCACCCAATGAAATGGTGATTTGTAAAGTGTGAATGCAAGTAGCAAACCGGCCTATTCGTAAGTAAACTCAACTTCCTCATAAACCATGGAAAGGAATTTATGTAAGTGCTTAGGCCAGGCCACTTCGCCTTCACCATCATACGTGTGAGTGGACAAGAGATTGAAAAGCTTCCCTGAGATGGAGACATCTTCACGATTTGAAAAACACCTCAGGGGAAGAAGAATGCAAGATTCCATGAAAGATATGCAAAGGTTCAAAATTGGATGAGAGGACACTAATTTTCATCAGGCCCTCCTTATAGCGCCAGAAATGTTGACGGTGCTGGACCCACCAACATGTCAAGGGGATCTCCTCAGTAAGAAGTCCCAATTAGACCTCAGACCATTTGGTGTAGGAGCCCCAGCAGTGGGTCGTAAGGTAATTCCTTGACCGTGATGTCGCATAGAGGCAAGTAAGATAACTCTGTCAATAGCAAGGGTGTGACTAATGCAGTGAGTCAAGGAATGAGTATGAGAGGTTCCAACACTTCAAAGGGTGAGGAAGGTGAAGGTGAGTTCTAGGTTGAAAGGGATCAATCCAAACTCTGCTAGAAACACACAACAAAAAGGACATGCACAACTTCCGGTAAAGAAGTCGACACAGATGCGACAATCCCAACATAAAAGGTAAGATAACTTGAACAACACTCACGAATCAGTTCGAGACGAGTGTGACAGTTGATATAACAAGGTTCAGAGAAAGGTCTATCTGGTGCCCGACAGAGTAGTTGACATGGACGGTGATAGCATTAACAACATATGCAACACATTAACAACAAGATTCATATAATTGCATGTGAATCAGTTCATACACAAGTACATAAGTTAAACAACATATATCATTAAGGCAACCGGAGCAGTCCAACTACAATAACAACATATGCATGAAAATGTGTTGACTTTTATTATATAAAGAAGTGAAACTCACAATCATACAATACATCATGTAAACCTACTAGCCCTATCAGTAGAATGTTACAACCACATCTACCTGCTCCTCTAAAGATATATACTAGCTCCATGCAGTGGAGAAGCTAAGGCACGTTACAATACTGTCCAAGCCTTCTTCAAGATAGTCTTAGTAGAAGCTTGGCTGACTAGAAGCCCATACAATGAGTTATGAGGGACTATTTATAGAAAAGGGTGGGGTGACCCTTGACATTCCCCTTTGTGATAGTTCAACTACCCTCATGACTCTTCACCTACTCTACGACTATTACATCCAACTGTTGACACTCAACTTACACTTGACATGACTCAACATTATAATGCACATGTACTCATGTGAGACAAAATGGCTTGAGAAATCCTTCCAAGACATCACTGGAACTCGGTTCACTGTGGTAGACCAACTCTTTGACATGCTTGTGATGGTGAAGTTGGTGAGCTGATGCCAAGATTGGTCGTTTGTGATGGTGTGCATGCACCTCATGGTGACATCTTGCTGAAGCGAACTCTTGCCTCCATTACAACTGGTGCATTGGCTTGGCCCCTTCATCCAACTCGTCTTCTAACATGCACATGGTATTCTTGGGTACGGTTGAATCGGAAACACACTGATGCATAATGTCCATGTTGATCTTCAAGTGTGTGTTGGTGGTCATGCACATCAACTTGCCGAAGTGCATGTTCAGCCCCAGTTGGACTTGATTCTTGTCTTCGACTTGGTGAGTGTGTTGAGTGGGTTGGATTGCATGTGTGTGCTCAATGACATGCATGCTACTGGATCCCTTGCATGCGATCAATAACACTGCTCATCATGTTTGCTCTGTGTCAGTTGCTGGGATGGATCCTTAACTTGTACTAGCGCAGTTTCATCTGTGAGGGCATGTTGCGCCCACTATTGTTCTTGTTCCTACTGCAACACATTGGACTATCTGTGTAGCTTCATGTTCTTCCTGAGTTGCTGCTTCAGTACATGTAACTCCTTCTTTGTTCCATCTTCTGCCTTCGCACGATCTTCATGTCGTGTCGTCATTTCATAGGCCGAGTCTCCAAAGTTTCTTTCATTATTAGTGGATCTTCTTGATCTTGCAACTTTGCTCCGCCTCTATGTTGTGGACAACATTCCTCTTGCATTTGCTACATTTCCTTCATTTGTTGTGTTTGCTACATTCGATATGCTGCCTTCAGCTGTTGTTCATGATGTTGTTGCTTGATGTCCTTGTCCACGAACAACTTGATGTCTTCGTGAGTAGGTAAGCCCATGGACACTTGATCGACTGTATCCCCAAGCATGCTTTGAACGGTGTCTTCATCTCTTCTCTCTTGGAAACCATTATACCTATACTGCTAAGAGGCAGATGAACACTTGTGATACTTGGAGACATGGAAACACTCATAGCAAGCAATTTGTAAGTCGAAAACTAGAATGAACATGAGAACTGACTTGCAACATACCTGGGAGAATGATCATTAAGGTTGTGCAATTTTGGCCAGGAGGAATGGAGACCAACTACCAAGACTACACAAGGCACAGTCTGGGCTACTGAGAGACTGACTGAATGCTGGAACTACACAATACACAGTCCATTCGGGCAGTTGGCTATTGGGATTGCGCAATGAGCAATCCCAGCTAGGAAAGGCTATTGGCCCAATGACAAATTTGTGCAATTTTTTTGGCCAAGAAGCCACTGACCTCCAAAAATGCGTAATTTAGTCTAGGAGGATAGTGTTGGGCCAGAATGCACAAATCTAGAGAGGAAGGTGAGCCTTCCCTCTCTAGTTTGCACAATGCAGCCCTGGTGAAGGCAGAGACCGGGCCAAGGTTGGCCTGACTCGCCGACGAGCAACTGAAAGAATGTAAGTCGATGAAATGCATGGCAAAACTAAGTGATATTAGAAGTAATTAATGGTGCATGCAAAATATGAATGAAAGATTTAGCAAATAGATCAACATGCATGTGGGTGAGGCAGTTTGCTAGTTGGGCGAACGTCAGTGCAAAACAGTTTCATGCATGTGACAATAGTGAGATAGCAACGAAAACTGAAATAGAGATAGGAAAAGCTAGAATATATGTAAACAAGAGAAGGCATTCAAAGAAATCAAGAAAATAAAACTCACACAATCAAATACACAAAAAGTAGCAGAAATGCAACACAAAGCATGGGAAATGAGCTTACCCCAAAAAAACTGAGCTGAATTTGTTGAATGCTCCTAGATGTGATGTGGGATGTCAGAGCTACAAGGTTGATGTGAGAAATGAGTTTTGCAACATCTGGTTGATGAGATTTGATAACATTGTGGTTATGACACACATGCCACAAATCTAGGGGAAGCGACACTTGGAGGGAGGTTTCAAAATTACTCCTTGCATGTAACCTACAACTACTAAAAATAGATCCCTGAAACAAGGGATGCCTTTGCATGTTGCCTTGGGAGAAGCATCATATGCATGCAAGTATGTTTTGGTTAGTCCTAGAGGGAACCCGTCAACTCAACTGCACATGCAAGCGGCTGCTCAACTGCTGGAGAAAAATGTGCATTTTTTACTGTAAGCTAGGTTGACTGCCCAAGGGGATTGCACAGTTTCTGGGCCCAGCAGCTGACTATTGCCTAGATTTGTGCAAATCACGGGTTGAACTTCCTGCTAATGGAAAAAATTGCGCAAATCCTGCTGGGATGGTTGGCTGGCAGGATTGCACAATCCTGGAGCCCAGCAAGCTATCAGAGGGAATTGTGCAATTCTTGGAGGGAATGGTTGGTTGCCCTCTAGAAATTTGCAAATTTCATTGGGAAGATGCTAAGGTTGTAGCTGGACCAAGTTTGGGTGAGCAGCTTGTGAAGGAAAAATATCAAATTGTGATCGGCAGGCTACCTTTGAGCAAGAAAGACACTGAAGCTTGAGGACTTGATGAAGCAAGGCAAGCTACTATGAAGGTTGGTAGGGAGGCTCCAAAATAGGCTAAGGAAAAATTTTGGAGGGTGGTTGTAGTCGCTACAACACCTTTATACCTACAAATCTATCTTTATGAGTTGCAATTGCATAAATATTTTGACAATATTCCTCCAAACTGATCAACCTGTCGTTTGGTGCCACTAATCCTGGCAGTCCACTCTGGTTGAGTAAGTTGAACTTGAAATGAAACCTTTGGATAATAGTCTCCAAGGCTTGGCACTTAGTCTCCAATTGAGTAATGAGATTCTTTTTTTGCCAAACCTTCTTAATCTCCAAAATAGTTTTTGTTCTATCTAAAATCTGAATCTTCTCTAACTCGGCTTTGGTTTTTGAATTGAGAACTTTCATCTTGTATGTGGCTTCACTTGGTTTATCCTTAAGTAGTTCTCTAACTTCTTCAATAGATTTTTGGCAGCTATTTATGTGTTCTTCCTATTAAAAGATAATTTGTATGGAGGGCCAAATTTCAGTTATAGCCTGAGTCATGTTTGCCCAAATGTTTTCCTTGGCTTGGGCCAAGGTCTGAGCCATTAATGACTCATTTTCCAACTCTTCTATTCTTTTGGTCAATATATGGGTCTTCTGCATCTCTTCAACATAAAGAGTGTCATTTGTAATCTTTCGAGTCTCCAGATTCTTAAATTTCTTGTGAAGCTTTTCATTCTCTTGTCTATAGAGAGACAACTACTGTATGACTTTGTTTATATCTATTGTCATTGATGTACACTCTACTGATGTTGATGTCAATTCCCATTATGTCCTTGACATTGTAATAGGTATCGCTATAATTGGAGCTATGAGTACTTGAGCATATTCCTCTTTTTATTTAAGCAATTTCTCAAATTGATCTTCCATTGTCTTTATCTGTACATTTTTCTCAATTATCAACTTGATCATTTCTTCTTTGTGCTGGTCACTTTCTACTATTTCCATGGTTTGAGGATCCTCTGTAGAAGGTAGTTTAAGTTGCTGCATTAATGTTGCAATGTCTACATTCTTCTTTTTAATAATGTCCTCTGCAACTTTAACATTAGTGGGGTCATACCCAACTTTGATCACTAAGTCTTCTAATGATTTTACCCTGTTATCCTTTGCCAAAGAGGATATCTTTTCTGTCTTTAATTGTGACTGCACATTTGAAAGAGTTGTCCTTAGTTTTGATAATGCCATAGAAGTGTTAGTCATGGTTGAGAAAACCATGTCACTAGATTGCCTATGCATGTCCATCTGGTTGATTGGATGTATATGGTTGGCATCAAAGGAAAATACACTCTTGTTGTAATATGAAGAAGCCTTTGGAAAAGGCACTTGGGCTTGTATGAATGCCATTTGCATTTTTCCTTTTTCATTGTCAAAAGCTGTTAATAAACTGTGTTGTGAAGTTGATGTTTGTTTCCAAAACTGAGCATAGACATTTTCCTTCAAAGATTCATTCTTTTGTTTAATTTCAAGGAAATTAGTGAAGATGTTTGTCTCCTCTTTCTCACTTATTCCTACAGACTAGGTGACATCCAACAAATTCTGTGAAACTGAAGAGGAATATGGAGTAATGATTACAGTTTCTTCTGTCCCTGTATAAACCTGTGAATCATCCAAATTAATGATTATAGGATCTTTCTGACCTTGAGTAGTAATGCCTTTGCAGTTAGTCCTTGATTTCTTTTGATAGATAATGAATTCTTTTTCACCTTTTGTTGATGATGAAGATTCTTTTCTTGGCCTCTTGTCCTCCCTGCTTTGAGAAGTGAGATTCTGGAGGGTAGAATGAGGTAAAGTCTATTCTTCTACTTTTTGAAGTGTATTCTCCTCCCATTGTTCTTGATTTCTATACTTCTCAGTCTTTGGTCTTGGAGTATGATTGTAAGGTGTAGTTTTGAGTTCCACCCTTAAGTTGGAGATTATACTGAATGGGTCATAAGACCAGGTGAAACTTGGTTGGAAACCCATTTGTTTGAGGATTGAATATGCTTTAATCCCTGCTGATCTGGTATTGCAAATAAATGATCCTACTTGTGACTTGATTTTGAACTGATATTTCCTCTTTCCTGAAATGAAATGAAGTTCATCCATATTGATCATTTTCCTAATATATTCTAGAGATAAAATTCTCATTGGAACATATTTGGGCAATTTGTATGGAGCTAGTTCAAAAACATACACCCTAATCTCTGTATAATTCTGGTAAATATACCAATCTCCTGTCTTGGCTTGGTCACTCAGGTGCATGATCCTTTTGATTGCTGGACTGATCCTAGGTTCACTCTGGCTGCTGAGGATCTGTGCAACTGGATGAATAAAACAATTAATGAAATCTAAAAACTTGAATTCAGTTGAGTTCCTCATGATCAATGAAGTCCAATGTGTGACTGCTTGAATCACTTGCTGATCATCCTGCTTGTGTAAAGTTAAAGGAGACTTGTCTCCCTGCTGAAAAAGAATCATATGCACTAGTATAGAGGAATATTTTAACACTCCTTTAGTAGTAATTTTCATTAATTATTCATGTATACTTTCAGCTAAAAATTGACTGTAATTATACATGAAAATAGGTTTGTTTTCTTTGGAGAAGATGGATAGATAACTTGGGATAGATTCATCTACCCATTGATTTGTTTGGTAACCTAACAAGCAAGAAATTACAGAAATGATGTGTTTAGCTCTCTCAGGGAACATTGATGCTGGATAAGGAGGGTTATTTTTAGGAAGTTTGGCATCTTCTGGAAGAAAGATCTCAAGAGTTTAAGCTCTTTGGGGGATGTGAGCTTATGGTATAGATCCATTATGACAACAGTGGAGAAAAAGCTAAGGGAATTATTTTCAGTGATAAGAAGCATCTTATCCCTAGTTTTAGGGGTGATGGATATCAGAATGTCTCCATTCTAAGCTACCATAGTTCTCTATAGGGGATTGTACTTAGCTTGACACCACATGACCAAATCAGGAAAAAGATGGGTCTGAGAAATCATGTACATGGGAAATAAAGATTCGCTTAAGTTGATTTCATCTTCAGAGTCCTAGTAAGTCTACTTTAACCAATGGTGCAATTCAAACATGTTGAATTCACACTCTGTGTCTGTAATTTTGAAGAATTGGTCGGCTAAGGGAAGGTGATCAAGGTCTATGGTATCAGAGACTTTGGGATTTTCCTATGATGAAGTTTGACTAGTAGAGGGATGGTGTTTTCCTTTAGAAGCGATTATTTGCAGAATAGGAGGAAGAAATAACAGAAGGTTAGGGATGAAAGTACCTAACAGAAAGAAGGTTTTGTTCTTATGGCAATTTCAGCTATGCCGAGGAGAAGAAACAAGAAATAGTCGAACTTATGAAACCAGTGAATCTGAATAAAAGAGAAGTCAGGGAAAATCCTATATCGGGGATGAAGGGCTTATTTATAATAGAGAATACATTACTGTTAAGGGAAACCATTACTGAATTGAAATATTTTCATTTATGGGAAAAATCGTTACTGAACGGACGCATTGCCATTTATGGCCACAGGAAGAATAGTAACGACTCAAGAAATGGATAGGCGGATAGAAAACAACGAATATGGACACGTGGAATCAAATGGTTGGGGAATGGAAGGTGAGGGAAAGGGAATGATCATTGGCGAGATGACATATGCGCAAAGTGGGTAAGTGGATTTTAGAGGGGGGGTAGTGGTAAGTGGTAATGAAGGGGGGGGGGGGGGGGGTGGGGCGCAGCGAAGTGATGAGGGAAGGACACATTGTGAGGTGCCCACGCAAAGGAATGCAACTTTTCGAACCCCCCCCCTTGCTGTTATCGTGAAATGATGGAAGGGGGTGTGAAATGGCTTCCCCACCGTTGGTTTGGGTGGGGAAACGGATCACTGTCAAAAAGTGTTGGTTGCTTAGCGCTTCGCGACAAACTTGATTTGTTGTTTATCAATTTGGCTTAAGAAATAATAAAATTTTAAATTAATACAAAAATTAATAACCCTTAAGAGGTAATTATCTACTAATCAATCCAATCCTTAATCTAATATATCTCTTGGCCAACTTTTTAGAATGTTATGCCACAATTTATTCTATTGTATCTTATCTAATAATGTTCTACCAAGATTAAACAATTTGGTGAACTTATTCACTAATCTAAAGCATAAATTTAAATGATTTGATCATGATTAAACAATATGATTCAAATCAAACAAAAGGTTGTGGCATTTAAACAAGCTGCACACAAAACCTTAATTTATTACAATGCAATTTATTTCTTTGAAGTGGCATTTAAACAGGCTCACTTATACAAATTTTGATTTTCTTTTGATGGGGTTTCATTTCATCTATTTTTTTATTTTCCATTTTTTTATTTCATTTTTTATTGTTTATTGTTTCATACCCTCTTTTATAAATAAATCTAACTTAATAAAAAATAAAGGATGTTACAACAATGCCTATACGAGGTGGGAATGTCCCATGATCGTTATGATGACTAGTGACTAATTATTACAATCATAGAGTTCAGGCTTCTGTGATCCATATCAAGTTAGAGAGAAATTCTTTGGCGAAAATCACATGGAATACCATTTGTCGACACGTTTCGAACCAACCAGTGTGGTTCATCGTCAGGACAAGTTGAAGAAACAGATCCAGCTTAGCATGTTATATAGACCGAGCAGAGCCTCCAACGGCTAGTTTGACCAACCGTTAATATTGACTAATGGACCGGGATCAAAATAATAGTTTATTAATAAATATTTAAAAAATTAAAGGTCAATTATTTTTAAAAGGAAATTAGTTGCAACAGACCGCTTCTATGAATAAATTAAGAGTTAAATGTGAATAAAAATAACTAAATGAATAAAATAATAATAACAAATTAAATACAAAAAACACAAAATAAGAATAAAATAAACAAATAAATAAAAATAAAAATAAAAATAAAAATAAAAATAAATAAATAACTAAAATTAAAAATGAAATAAAATAATAATAAATAAAATAATAAATAAATAAAAATAAATAACTAAATGAGAATAAGAGTTAAATGTGAATAAAAATAACTAAATGAATAAAAATAATAATAATAATAAAAATAACAATAAAATAAATAAATAAATAAATGAATAAAATAAAAATAATAAAAATAAAATAAAAATAAGAATAAGAATAAAAATAAATAAATAAATAAAAATAAAAATAAAATAATAATAAATAAATAAAATAATAAAAATAATACTAATAATAATAATAATAATAATAATAATAATAATAATAATAATAAGAAAGAAATAAATAAATAAAATAAAAAATTAATAACTAAATAAAAATAAAAATAAAAGGAAAAATTAGGTGTATAGAGTAATGTATAAAGTTAATTTTACTTAAAAATATAAAAATTTGTGTGTTAAATAATAAAGGTAATAAAGAAAAACAAAGGATGATAGATTAGAAATATAAGCAGAAAGGAAATTAGTTACACGGAGGCCCTTAAAAAAAAAATAAAAAAATCAATAAAAATAATACGAAAGGCGATTAGAAAAATATAAAAAACAAATAAATAAAATAATAATAAAATAAATAAATAAGTGAAAATAACGAAAAAAGACACCAAAAACCAAAGAGGACGAAAAAACGCCTAGGAAGAGAGGGCTGGGACCCAACACCTACTGACTTTCCAACCATCCTCTCTATTGAGATTGCTTGGTCTCTTTTCGATCTCAAGCGCTTCCCTGAATTTTCGATGATGGAAATGCGGAACCTTAGCAATAACACTGGCTTCTTCGATACAAACATGATGATTGGTTTTCTCAGCATGTTCAGCCAAAGCAGAAGATTTAAATCTCCTATGCTTCAGATCTGCTGCGTGCTCACTAATCCTCTGATTAATGGAACGACCAGTCTCCCCAATATAGGGGGCCCCACAAGAACAAGGGATCATATAAACACCCTTCATATCTTTAGGGTCAATGGGATCCTTCACCGATCTGAGAGACGAACGAATGGTGTTCAGGGGCTTGAAGGACACCGGGATATTATGTCTCCTGAGAATCCTACCAATTCTATCAGTGGTCCCTTGAACATAAGGAAGATGGACACCAGGAACACGATCTTTTGGCTCTCTTTTCACCAGAGAATTCTTGGAAGCTTTAAGGAAAGCCCTATGACCCATGTATCTACTGTAACCATTCTCCACAAAGACATCCAACAGATGGGATTTTTCCTTCTCAAAGCTCTTCTTGTCCGAGATCCTTAGGGCCTGAGTAGCAAGGGTACTAAGAACCCCCATCTTTTGCGCTGGGAAATGGTGGGAATTGGCATGAAGATACTGCTCCGTATGAGTTTTCTTTCGAAAAATTCGATGGGCGAGGGAACAATCCTCATTCTTAGAAATAAGAATGTCAAGGAATGGAAGGCATCCATCAACTTCTTGCTCCTTAGTGAACTTAATGGCTGAGGATTGCCTGTTGAGATGATCAAAGAAGAGATCAAGCTCAACATGGCCATGAGACCAGATGACATTGGTGTCATCCACATACCTCCTCCATAGCTTGGGCAGGAGCCGGGCAGAATTCAGAGCCCTGGACTCAAAATCTTCCATAAACAGATTAGCAACAACAGGGGAAAGGGGGGATCCCATTGCAACCCCACAAGTTTGCTCGAAGAACTCTCCTTCAAAACTGAAGAAGGTGGAAGTGAGACAGATCTCAACCAACCTGGCCGTGTTAGGATCCATAAGGCGGTTGATCACATCCATGGCCTCATTAATAGGGATGCAAGTGAACAGGGAGACAACATCAAAATTGACAAGAATGTCCCCAGGATCAAGCTTAATGTCCTTGAGCTCTTCAATAAAGGAAGCAGAGTCTTTTACGAAGGACTCTGTACGACCAACAAGGGGCTTAAGCTTCAACGCAAGGAACTTCGCGAGAAGGTAGGTAGGACCACCAATGGTGTTGACGATGGGCCTTAATGGGGCTCCTTCCTTGTGAATCTTTGGGAGGCCATAGATTCGTGGAGTAATAGGGTTGCTTTCAATGAGCTTATGGTGCAAGGAACTTAAAGAGCTAATGGATTTAATGGCCAAAGCCACATTTCTAGCTATCTTCTTCAAAGGATTTTTGGGAAGCTTTTTGTAGCTACCACTATTATGAAGATGATCCAACATCTTGCTACGGTAATCAACCTTGTTGAGAATTACGGCAGCACCACCCTTGTCTGCCTTAAGAACAATGATATCCTTGTTCTGGTTCATCTTCATAATAGTGGTAGCTACAAAAAGCTTCCCAAAAATCCTTTGAAGAAGATAGCTAGAAATGTGGCTTTGGCCATTAAATCCATTAGCTCTTTAAGTTCCTTGCACCATAAGCTCATTGAAAGCAACCCTATTACTCCCCGAATCTATGGCCTCCCCAAGATTCACAAGGAAGGAGCCCCATTAAGGCCCATCGTCAACACCATTGGTGATCCTACCTACCTTCTTGCAAAGTTCCTTGCGTTGAAGCTTAAGCCCCTTGTTGGTCGTACGGAGTCCTTCATAAAAGACTCTGCTTCCTTTATTGAAGAGCTCAAGGACATTAAGCTTGATCCTGGGGACATTCTTGTCAGTTTTGATGTTGTCTCCCTGTTCACTTGCATCCCTATTAATGGGCCATGGATGTGATCAACTGCCTTACGGATCCTGACATGGCCAGGTTGGTTGAGATCTGTCTCACTTCCACCTTCTTCAGTTTTGAAGGAGAGTTCTTCGAGCAAACTTGTGGGGTTGCAATGGGATCCCCCCTTTCCCCTGTTGTTGCTAATCTGTTTATGGAAGATTTTGAGTCTAGGGCTCTGAATTCTGCCCGGCTCCTGCCCAAGCTATGGAGGAGGTATGTGGATGACACCAATGTCATCTGGTCTCATGGCCAGGTTGAGCTTGATCTCTTCTTTGATCATCTCAACAGGCAATCCTCAGCCATTAAGTTCACTAAGGAGCAAGAAGTTGATGGATGCCTTCCATTCCTTGACATTCGTATTTCTAAGAATGAGGATGGTTCCCTTGCCCATCGAGTTTTTCGAAAGAAAACTCATACGGAGCAGTATCTTCATGCCAATTCCCACCATTTCCCAGCGCAAAAGATGGGGGTTCTTAGTACCCTTGCTACTCGGGCCCTAAGGATCTCGGACAAGAAGAGCTTTGAGAAGGAAAAATCCCATCTGTTGGATGTCTTTGTGGAGAATGGTTACAGTAGATACATGGGTCATAGGGCTTTCCTTAAAGCTTCCAAGAATTCTCTGGTGAAAAGAGAGCCAAAAGATCGTGTTCCTGGTGTCCATCTTCCTTATGTTCAAGGGACCACTGATAGAATTGGTAGGATTCTCAGGAGACATAATATCCCGGTGTCCTTCAGGCCCCTGAACACCATTCGTTCGTCTCTCAGATCGGTGAAGGATCCCATTGACCCTAAAGATATGAAGGGTGTTTATATGAACCCTTGTTCTTGTGGGACCCCCTATATTGGGGAGAGTGGTCGTTCCATTAATCAGAGGATTAGTGAGCACGCAGCAGATCTGAAGCATAGGAGATTTAAATCTTCCTCTTTGGCTGAACATGCTGAGAAAACCAATCATCATGTTTGTATCGAAGAAGCCAGTGTTATTGCTAAGGTTCCGCATTTCCATCATCGAAAATTCAGGGAAGCGCTTGAGATCTAAAAGAGACCAAGCAATCTCAATAGAGAGGATGGTTGGAAAGTCAGTAGGTGTTGGGTCCCAGCCCTCTCTTCCTAGGCGTTTTTTCGTCCTCTTTGGTTTTTGGTGTCTTTTTTCGTTATTTTCACTTATTTATTTATTTTATTATTATTTTATTTATTTGTTTTTTATATTTTTCTAATCGCCTTTCCTATTATTTTTATTGATTTTTTTTTTTTTTTTTTTTTTTTTAAGGGCCTCCGTGTAACTAATTTCCTTTCTGCTTATATTTCTAATCTATCATCCTTTGTTTTTCTTTATTACCTTTATTATTTAACACACAAATTTTTATATTTTTAAGTAAAATTAACTTTATACATTACTCTATACACCTAATTTTTCCTTTTATTTATTTATTTATTGATTTATTATTATTATTATTATTATTATTAGTATTATTTTTATTATTTTATTTATTTATTTATTTATTATTATTTTATTTTTATTTTTATTTATTTATTTATTTTTATTTTTATTCTTATTTTTATTTTATTTTTATTATTTTTATTTTATTCATTTATTTATTTTATTGTTATTTTTATTATTATTTTTATTTTTATTCATTTAGTTATTTTTATTCACATTTAACTCTTATTCTCATTTAGTTATTTATTTTTATTTATTTATTATTTTAGTTATTATTATTTTATTTCATTTTTATTTTTAGTTATTTATTTATTTTTATTTTTATTTATTTGTTTATTTTATTCTTATTTTGTGTTTTTTGTATTAATTTGTTATTATTATTTTATTCATTTAGTTATTTTTATTCACATTTAACTCTTAATTTATTCATAGAAGCGGTCTGTTGCAACTAATTTCCTTTTAAAAATAATTGACCTTTAATTTTTTAAATATTTAATTATAAACTATTATTTTGATCCCGGTCCATTAGTCAATATTAACGGTTGGTCAAACTAGCCGTTGGAGGCTCTGCTCAGTCTATATAACATGCTAAGCTGGATCTGTTTCTTCAACTTGTCCTGACGATGAACCACACTGGTTGGTTCGAAATGCGTCGACAAATGGTATTCCATGTGATTTTCGCCGAAGAATTTCTCTCTATTACAATCATACTAGAAATATTCTTTTCAAGTCAACATTGTGGTCGTTGACATGCGGATGGATGATGATGATAATCGTTGACGCCCTCAAGGGAATGCCTGATAAATAGATTGAACTAGGTGTCCACATGCATCAAAAAGTGAAGCATAGTTGAGTGAGGTGCTCATGGATGCATGGGTTTTCGACTCTGGGTACCTCACATGCATCAAAATGTAAGGACTATTAAATGAGAAGCTATGGGATGCATGGGTCTTCGACTAAATGAGAGAACCGCAATGGTCGCAACGTATGATACTACCATGACATGAAAAGCTTATGTTGGTGTTGAATGTCGGGGAGACTATTGACATCAATGGGAGATAGTGATTCCCACTGTGCCACCTATGGATGTACCATAATGGGGGGAGCACCCAAGGTACTACTTCGATCCTGGAAGATGGGTGTTGAGATCGACAGGAAAGAAGCATCAATTGCCTGAAATGTTGATTCGATGAATCAAGAGGAAGGATAAAAATAACTATAATAAGGTGGGTCAATGAGGCATGATAATGAAATTTTACAATATGAATGGATACAGACAATTGCTCGAGGTTGGATCTGTAATGCGAGTGGAAGTATCCAAAACGATTCTTTTGGGGGAAATTCCCCCGGAGTCGGTAGGATAGGTGTAAGCATGTTCTGAATGGCATGATGAAGTTGAATGATTTATCAATGAGAGGTGTGGTGATAAGAAAGCTCCAATTAAGGGTGACAAGGGACTGCAACCAAGTACAAGACATGAAAATATCGATGGGAACCTTTTTCCTAAAGAAATTGTACACTTTCCAAAAGAATGTAAAAGTGGTTTGGGATGTACAAACACAGTGACGGGTGCTCCAAGAAAATGGTGTTCTGCATAATGATGCAAGTGGGTTTTTTGTTGAGGACGAGGGCCCCATTGGTCTCGATGTGCGAGTGATGAGGTGGATAGAATGACACAAATGGACTACTACAATATGGGTGGATGGTAGGCCATGTGTAGCATGTAGTTCGATCCATTTGTGATGAAGAATAATGGCCCGAGAGTATGGGAGGTAAGAAATATGAAAAGAAGAAAAATATGAGTTTGATCTTCGATATATGTGTATAAACTATCTCTCGAGCCTAGGGTAATTGATCCATTAATGAAAAAGGTATTATAGACTATGTGTTGGGTCCCTATAATACTAGTGATTACCCCATTACTATTGTATTTATACCCCTTATTTATATTGTTGTGCCCCTATTACCCCCATATTGTTATTTATGTGCCCCATAGAATCCCTCTATTGTTATTTTTGTGGCTTTATATTATTATTGTTAGGTCGGCTGGATTATATTGTGACTCCTTAGACTCCTATATATAGAAAGGAGGTTTTGTCATTTGTATCATCCAAGAATTGTTCATTTATGTAATGTAAAGGAGGTTTCCCCCTTGAAGAGGCTGAATTCTATGGCGTTGATCTATCGTTTCTATCTTTTCTTGAGCTGGTTTCATAACATTTGGTATCAGAGCTTTGGATTCTAGGGTTTCGCTGCTCCAAACAGGTCATCGTGGCATTTTCGCTATAACTTTTTTGCTATGACGTTTCAGAAGTCGCAAAAAAAACCCATTTGAGAAGAATTGGCGCTGAACCTTGGGTCCAAATTTCAGAGCTTTTCACGCGATATTTTCGGAGATATGATCTGAGGAAGTTGGCCTTTTTGCAGACTCCTGAATTACATTCAAAACAGGTGACCTGGGGAAAATCGTCATAACTCTTTCTCTGAGAATCAGATTGAAATTTCGTAAAAAGTTACAGAAAGAGGATGGACTGTAGTTTCGTGTATGTGTGTTTTAGATTCAAAGGTTGAAACAGTGACTCGTGGCACGTCGTACAAGTTCGCTCTACTGAACCAGTCTAAAAGCAAGTCACTGTGGGAGATTTCACATAACTCTTCATTGGAGAATCTAATTTGGCTCAGACTTGTGGCATTGGAAAGAGGACGCAGAAGGATACTACAGGTAACAATTTCAGAACTGGATGATCCGAAATTACAGAGATACATCAGATTCAATATCAGGCTTCTATAAAGTGAAAAAGGGTGTGTAGTTTTTTTTTAAATTTTTGTGTAAGCTTGGTTTAACGGAATTCAAAGGGCATAGTAAAGCATTATTATCGGTAACTGATGCCCCGAGGAAAGAAAATGCAAACACCTAGTAAGGAACCTGAAATCTCTAGCATGACTCATGAATAAGAAGAAGAAATGCTACATGATATATCAAAATTACAAGAACAAGTGCAACAAATGTCACGCTCACAAAAGCTAACAGAAGCTAAGATAAGTGGCGTGGAATCTAAGATAAAGGGCATGGAAGCTAAGATGGATGATTCGAAGATAGATTTGAAGAGAGACATGGCAGATTTGAAGATAGATTTGAAGACAGATATGGAAGAATTGAAGAAGTTGCTACAAGAAAGGGTCACTAATGGTGAAAAGGTAGTAAAGGAAACTCATGATGAGAACAAAAGAAATTTTAATCATGATACCGTAGACGCTAATGTTGGATCGAAGAATCACCATATTCCAAAAATCGATATGAGGAAGTTTGATGGCAAGGATCCCGTTACATGGATATTACAGATGGAGCAATTCTTCGATCTCAATAATGTGCAAAATGCACAAAAGGTACGTATGGCAACTGTATATTTGGAACCAAATCAGTTTGTATGGTATCAATTTCTTTGCTCTCGTAAACAATTTATCACTTGGGCAATTTTTACGGAAGAATTGATAGCACATTATGAAGATACAAAAAGCAACACTTTTTTTAGCCAATTGATAAGTCTCAAACAAAAGGGTTCAGTAATGGAGCACATTGAGGAGTTCCAAAAATTGAACATAAGGGTAAAAGATATTCCAGAGGAGCATAGGATTGATGTGTTCATAGGGTCTTTAAAGGATAATATCCAACATGATGTTCGCCTTTGGGAACCTGATTCATTAGAGAAGGCATTCAGGTTAGCAAGAAAAATGGAAAGCAAAATTATGGCAACCAGGAAGCATACCACTCACAACTATAAAGACGGAAGTGTTGTTGCCCCTAGTCTTCCACAACCTATAAGGTTGACACCACAACAATTGGAAGAAAAAAGAGCAAAAGGGCTTTGTTACAGTTGTGATAGCAAATACACTAAAGGTCATAAGTGTGCTGAGAAGAAATTATTCTACATAGATTGTGAAGAGGAAGAAGAAAAGGAGCAAGAAAGGTCAAAAGAAGAAGATATACTCCAGGAACAAAGCCTAGATGAAGAACAAATAAATCCGACCATATCTTGTAATGCATTGGTGGGAATTACCACTCCTCAAACCATCAAGATAGAAGGACAAATCAAGAAGAAAAAGGTAATAGTGTTGATTGATTCAGGAAGCACCCACAATTTTATTCATTGTAGGGTAGCAAAAGAATTGAATTGCTTCCTATATCCAGCACCAGAGTGTCAAGTGATGATTGCAAATGGAGGAACAATAAATTGCTCTGGAAAGTGCCATAATATCAAGCTATCCATGGGAGAATATGTATTGACTAGCCCAATGCTTTCCATTCCAATGGGAGGTGCGGATGTTGTACTAGGAGTCCAATGGCTACAATCCTTGGGTACAATAGCTTTTAATTTTCAAGAACTTTTCATCAAATTTTCTTTGGAAGGAAAGGAAGTTGAATTAAGGGGTATTGCAGGGAAACCAGGAAAGATAATCAGCTCTAATGGTATGACAAAGCTTCTAAAAAAGGAGCAAAGAGGTGTAATTGCACAATTATGTTCGCTAGATGTTTCCACATTGGAATCATCTATTTCTCCAGATCTCCAAAAAGTCTTGGACAATCATTCCAAGGTATTTGAGACTCCCAAGGGTCTCCCACCTATGCGTGATCATGATCATGCTATTCATCTGATTCCAGGAAGTGTTCCTCCAAACATCAGGCCGTACAGATATCCTTATGTCCAAAAAAGTGAAATTGAACGTATGGTTGCAGAAATGCTAGAGGCTGGTATAATTCAACCGAGTCAAAGTTCTTTCTCAGCTCCAGTAGTATTGGTGCACAAGAAGGATGGATCATGGCGCATGTGTCCAGATTATAGGGAGCTCAACAAGCTCACTATTAAAGATAAGTTCCCCATTCCTGTTATTGATGAATTACTGGATGAATTGCATGGATCAATTTACTTCACCAAGTTGGATCTTCGTTCGGGATATCATCAAATCAGAATGAAGATTGAAGACATTCCAAAAACGGCATTTAGAACTCATGAGGGTCATTATGAATTTTTGGTCATGCCTTTTGGCCTTACCAATGCACCTTCAACATTTCAAGGTTTGATGAATTCAATTTTCAAACCATTCCTTAGAAAATTTGTGTTAGTATTTTTTGATGATATACTAATCTACAACAAGTCTTGGAAGGATCATGTTGAACATGTTGACAGGGTGCTACAACTATTGGAGGAGAAACAATTATATGCAAAAAGATCCAAATGTTTCTTTGGAGTCCAGGAGGTGGAATATTTGGGTCATATTGTATCTCATGAAGGAGTTAAGGTAGACCCTAGCAAAATTAAAGCCATTAAGGAATGGAAAATCCCCACATCCATAAAGCATCTGCGAGGATTTCTTGGGTTGACAGGGTATTATCGCAAGTTTGTTAAGAATTATGGGAGAATAGCAGCACCTCTAACAACATTATTGAAGAAAGATTCATTTTCATGGACTCCGGAAGCAACAAAGGCCTTTGAACATCTTAAAGAGGCAATGTGCCAAGCACCGGTCTTAGCTACACCGGACTTCACAAAAACCTTTATTGTGGAATGTGATGCTTCAGGAAATGGAATTGGTGCTGTTCTAATGCAAGATGAAAGACCCATTGCTTTTGAAAGTCGTCCAATCAAGGGAAAGTTTTTAAGCAAAGCTATTTATGAGAAGGAAATGTTGGCAATACTCCATGCACTTAAGAAATGGCGACCCTACCTAATGGGAAGACACTTCAAGGTAAAAACGGATCATGATAGCCTTAAATACTTTTTAGAACAAAGATTATCCTCTGAAGAGCAACAAAAGTGGGTCACAAAGATGTTGGGTTATGACTTTGAAATCATCTACAAAAAAGGGAAGCAAAATGTGGTGGCAGATGCACTCTCAAGAAAGGATGAGGATGTGGAAGCATTGTTGTGTGCCATTTCTATTATCCAACCAGATTGGATAAACGAAGCAAGGGAGGAATGGAAGAATGACGAAGAAGTGTGGGCACTTATTCGAAAGCTACAACAAGATTCCAGTACTTCTGATACATTTAGCTGGCAAAATGATTCGTTATGGTACAAAGATCGCTTATACCTCTGTAAGAATTCCCAGCTAAAACAAAAGATTCTTATGGAATTGCACACTTCTCCCTTAGGAGGGCACTCAGGATTTTTAAAAACTTACCACAGGGTTAAGAAGGAATTTTTTTGGGATGGCCTTAAATCAGATATTCAAAAGTTTGTGGCGGAATGTTTGGTTTGCCAGCAAAATAAAGTTGAAACAATTAAGACACCGGGTCTATTACAACCTTTATCCATTCCAAGCCAACGTTGGGAGGAGGTTTCAATGGATTTTATCACAGGTTTACCCAAGTCTGAGGGAAAGAGTGTCATCATGGTGGTAGTTGACAGACTTACCAAGTATGCACACTTTTGTGCATTATCACATCCATTTAAAGCCAGTACAGTTTCTACTGCATTTATGGAAACAGTTCAAAAGCTACATGGAAACCCAAAGATTATTGTAAGTGACAGAGATCCCATTTTCACTGGAAATTTTTGGACAAAATTATTTTCTTGTCTTGGTACTCAGTTAGCTCATAGCTCATCTTATCATCCTCAATCTGATGGGCAAACTGAGATAGTAAACAAATGTTTGGAAGGATATCTTCGTTGCTTTGTATCTGATAAACAGACACAATGGGTCAAATGGTTGCCTCTGGCTGAATGGTGGTATAACACTTCCTTCCATACAGCAACAAAAATGACCCCATTTATGGCACTTTATGGGTATCAACCACCATCCATCACATCATATTTAAGAGAAAATTCTAAGGTTCAGGCAGTGGAACATCACATCGAACATCAACAACAAGTCCTCCAACTCTTAAAGGATAACCTCGTGTTGGCACAAAATAGAATGAAACAACAGGCAGATCAACATCGCAGTGAAAGAAGTTTTGATGTAGGTGATTGGGTATTCCTACGGCTACAACCATATAAGCAAATGTCCCTAAAGCAAGCTAAGAAGGATAATAAATTATCACCAAAGTATTATGGTCCGTACAAGGTGTTGCAAAAGATTGGTACTATGGCATACAAATTGGAGCTTCCTGCAGCTTCTCGATTGCACCCAGTTTTCCATGTTTCATGTTTAAAGAAGGTTATAGGTGACAAGCTCCCAATTCAAACAATATTGCCAGAACTTGATGAGGAAGGAAAAATTATATTGGAACCGGAAGCAGTCACAGAAACAAGAACTCGACAGCTACGAAATCGATCAATTTCAGAGTATCTTATCAAGTGGAAGAACTTATCCGCTGAAGATTCCACATGGGAGGATGAGAATTTTATGCAGAAGTATCCAGAACTACTCAAGCGTTGAGGACAACACTTTTTTGAAGGAGAGGGGCATGTTGGGTCCCTATAATACTAGTGATTACCCCATTACTATTGTAGTTATACCCCTTATTTATATTGTTGTGCCCCTATTACCCCCATATTGTTATTTCTGTGCCCCATAGAATCCCTCTATTGTTATTTTTGTGGCTTTATATTATTATTGTTAGGTCGGCTGGATTATATTGTGACTCCTTAGACTCCTATATATAGAAAGGAGGTTTTGTCATTTGTATCATCCAAGAATTGTTCATTTATGTAATGTAAAGGAGGTTGCCCCCTCGAAGAGGCTAAATTCTAAGGCGTTGATCTATCTTTTCTATCTTTTCTTGAGCTGGTTTCATAACACTATGTGTGAATTTGCTTATGTTACTTAGTGCAATGGATTGAAAAGATTTCGAATAACATAAACACATAAACAACTTGAAAACACATTCAAACACATCAACATAACCAAATTTAATAAATAAGTTCACCAGACTTCTTGGCTACGTCTCCTGGTCCTTTCGCTTCAAGTGCTGACCTCTTTATTTTGTCTTCAAATTGCTATTACAAGTATGAGCTCCAAAACAGAGTCTCAAACAAGAGAATGGACATCACCCCTGTGTTCACTCGATATTTCAAGTCAAATGAGTACAAAATTGCCCATATCTAGCCATTGTGACCTCCAGACCCCGTGGAATGGTCCAGAACCATAACCATTTTGTTCTGTTTTGGTGATATGGTATTATATACCATATATAGTTACAATCTATGGTGAATGTGGTATAATGCGATAACATAAAATCAAAGGTCTGGCGGTCATGGGGTTGACCCTGATTGTCCGGCCTCTTTTTCCAGTGAAGATCACAACAACCAAGTCCCGTTCGATTTGACAGCTATCGTGTCACCTGCTCGCCAACTAGCTTTGCTGATCTCCACTGTCGATCAATCCCACATGATCCAACAGCTATAGCGTTGTCCACTCACCAATTAACCCGGACAATCTCCACCATCGATGTAACCTGTCCAATCGAACGACCATCGTGCAATCTCGCGTGAAATATTGCATAACAGATATCAAATCAAGAGCGCGCGAGAAAAGTGGTTTTCTCGTGCTACGTGTCACCTGCTAAGGTTAATCGTGTGAATTTTCGAAAAACTGTTTACCACCTTTAGGGCGCACGAGATACCACTTCCCACTTTCGTGTTGGAACTCAAACTCTTTTTAATAACCACATCACGTCCATTTGAAATGCTAACCTTCTTGCATGTTCTGACGCGATATGCGTCGATCTCCTCTGATCGGATGATCACCACTTCCCTGCGATTTTCGTCAATTTTAGCAGTCTGCCAAATTTCTTTCTCATCTGCCACATTGGGATTTCATGCCAACATTGGGCAAGTCCTAGCTGCTATGTGTTAGCATTGGATTGGCTCGTGTGTGTTGAAAATGCAACAAGATGATGGAGTTTAGTGGAAAGGAGTCGCCTTCATTAAGTGGGCCCGCAGGGTATTTTTGGTGCAAAGTCTATTTTTAGACATATGGATCGTGGTCTATGAGTTGTAGTATGCTATTTGTGGATGATTGGTTAGGTTGGTAAAAATAGATGGACTTCTATTTTTGGTTCACAGCGGCGTGATCAGAGTCTATTTTTAGACTGCCAGGCTAAAAATAGAAACAATCAAATATTATTAGCCCTTAGTAATATTTGGACTCAAAACATTATCTTATTCTCTTGGAGCACTTCAGTTCGAGCTACGGATGTGGCACATGCATGGAGGACTTTAGTTAGAACTCATGCATGTGAGTTCTGTGGAGTTGGATGTGGAGTTGATGGAGTTGTGTTCAGTTTGACTTAGTTGAACTAGTTGTATTTAGTCTAACTAAAGAATACACCAGTGATGAGTTGCGTGAATTGATTGTTAATTAATTCACTAATTATTAAATCATAAAGCAACTAAAGAATACATCAGTTAACTCAGTGCATGGACAGTTCAACAGAGACAGGTGTTAGAGGTAAGTGAAAGGGTGAGTTGTGACTATCAGTTGTGCATGAGATTTGCACATGCATGGGATTGAGTTATGCCAATGAGGACTGTGTAGTGTGGGCCAATATCAAGGCAATTGTAGTTTGTGCTCACGTGATTCTCTTGCAGGATTGTGCAGTGGAGGCAGGCAAAGCAACAAAGAAGATTTGAAACTGTGACTTGTTCGGATCTGAGCTAGTTTTGTGTGTAACAGGTGGAGATAGTACTGAGTACTTGTGAGGAGTATTGTACTATGTATTGTTACAAGTTCTCAATCATTATAATATACAAATAGTGTGGGGTTTTCAGCTGTATGCTTTCCCCAGGTTACATACTGTGTTAATGTGCGCATGCGATTGATGTTTCATTGTTTTTAATGCTGCTAAATTGATGATCAACGTAGAGGAGGTTATGTAGTATGCATGTATTCCGCAATAGTGTATAATTGGGATAATCTCTGTGAATAGGTGTCATATTATTCAAAATTTCTACATGGTATCAGAGCTGGTTGATTTGTAGAAAAAGTTCTACAGGATATCAAAGCAAGGATTGATCATCAGATCTATTATTAAGAAAGTGTTTACATTGTATTTCTTCAGGCAGAGTCTGTAATCGGGCCAGGTAGCTTCTGGATTCATCCTTCTTTTGGAAGGTGAGATAAAGCAATCGAACTCTGTTTCTTTCTGAACCAAGATACTAATCTGGAACCCATAAAGAATGCACCACCACTTGTGCTCTTTCTGTCATCCACACTTCCGGCCCAATCTGCATCTGTATAAGCATGAAGTGTGAGATCTGTATCTCTAGGATACCATAAACCATAGTTTTGAGTTCCTTGAAGGTACTTGAAAATTCTCTTTACTGCCTAAAGATGAGTTTCCTTTGGATTTGCCTGAAATCTTCCAACTATTCCCACTGCATGCATGATGTTTGGTCGAGTACCTGTCAAATAAAGAATACTTCCAATCATATATCTGTAGGTTGGTTGATGCATTGCTGCTGATTCATCATTTGCACTGAGGCTACATCCTGTGACCATGGGGGTATATACTGGTTTTGCATCTTCCATGCCATATTTCTTCAAAATCTACTTGAGATACTTGGTTTGAGACAAGAATATCCCACCTTCATTTTGTTGGATTTGCAGTCCAAGAAAATATGTCAATTCTCCAAGCAAAGACATTTCGAATTCTTTCTGCATCACCAAGGCAAAGCTTTGACTCATATCTTCTTCATTGCTGCCAAAGATAATATCATCTACATACACAACAAGTATTAATAATTTTTCATTTTCAATTTTTATATAAAGATTGCTATCTGCTGATCCCTTTGAAAAACCTTGTTGATGAAGATATTTATCCAAGCGGTAGTACCAAGCCCTTGGAGCCTGTTTAAGACCATAGAGAGCCTTTTTTAGTCTGCATACAAGATTTGGATCATTCCCAAGGATGAAGCCATCTGGTTGCTCAATGCACACTTCTTCTTCTAAGTCTCCATTCAGAAAGGTTGATTTCAAGTCCATTTGAAATACTTTGAACTTTTGAAAGCTTAAGAGAGCAAGGAACATTTGGATGGCCTCAAGTCTAGCAACGGGAGCAAAAGTTTCTTCAAAGTCTATTCCTTCTTGTTGAGCATACCCTTTACAAACAAGTCTGGCCTTGTTTCTAATTACTTCCCCATTTTCATTCAACTTATTTTTGAAGATCCATTTTGTCCCTATGACATTCTTATCTTTTGGTCTAGGAACCAACTCCCAAGTGTTGTTCTTTTTGATCTTCTCAAGTTCTTCATCCATTGCCTTGACCCAACATTCATCTTTGCATGCCTCTCTTACATTTTGTGGTTCAGTGGAGGAGAGTAATGCCAAATAGCTTGAGGCTTCTGCAATTGTTCTTCTTGTTTGTACACCTGCCTCTTTCTGCCCCAAAATCTGAGATTCTGGATGATTCTTCTGAACGTACCTAGATGGAGTCTTCTCTTCTATCCTTATCTGTTCCTCTAGTGCCTCTTGAGGTTCTTCTTCATCATCAATATGATTTGGAATGTAGTCTTCATCTTCTTTGATATTTTCATAATTTACTTGCCTAGGAATGTATCCTTTTTCATCAACCACTACATCAATGTTGTCAACAATTCTTCCAAGTCTTTTATTATAACACTTATATGCTTTGTTGTGGGGAGAATAACCAAGGAGAATGCCTTCATCTGCTCTAGGTTCAAGTTTTCCAAGTTGTTCATCATTATTCTTAATATAGCATTTGCTTCCAAAAATTTTGAAATGCTTTACCGAAGGAGTCTCACCATACTAGAGCTCATGAGCAGTTTGAGTGCTGTTCACTCGGACATTTGTTTTGTTGAGAATAACAACTGCAGCAAAAGCAGCTTCACCCCAGAAGGTTGCGGGAGTCCCAGACTCATCAAGCATAGCACGAGCCATTTGTTGGACCATTCTGTTCATCCTTTCCACCACTCCATTTTGCTGAGGAGTCCTAGCTGTAGAGAATTCCCTTCTTATTCCATGTTCTTCACAGAAATCAAAAAATTCATTTGAGGTAAAATCCCCACCTCTGTTGGACCTGAGGCACTTAATTTTGTGATCTGATTCATTTTTAGCCAAGGCTTTGAAGGATTTGAATTTTTTGAATACTTCGTCCTTGTGTTTCATAAGACCCAACCAAACCATCCTAGAGAAGTCGTCAATGAATAATATAAAGTATTCTTCTCCTCGAGGTGACCTTGTTCTAAATGGACCACATACATCTGTATGGACTAGTTCAAGAGGCCTCCTGGGTGATCCTTCCTTCTCAGGGAAGTTAGTTCTGGTTTGCTTACCAAACTGACATGATTTGCATATGGTGTTGTCTGGAATTTTGATATTTGGAAGACCACGAACTGCCTGGTATTTGCATGCTTTCCTTATTTGTGAAAAGCTTATATGCCCCAACCTCCGGTGCCATAACCAATGTTCATCATCTTTGCTCAAATAGCATTGTTGTTGTCCTTCTTCAAATATGTATAGATTATTTGGAGTTCTTCTGCCTTTGATCACTATTTTCCCTGTATCAAGATCACGAACACTACATCCATTTGATCGAAATATTACCTATGTTCCTTGATCGCACATCTGACTAATACTTAGTAGATTATGCTTCAAGCCATCAACATACAAAACATTTCCAGCTTTGACCTTTTCTTTCAACTGAGCAGTGCCTTTTCCTTTTATGGCTGCAGGGGTATCATTTCCAAAAGAAACTTTCTTTCCCTTTTCTAAAGCAGTATATGATTCAAGTTTTTCTTTGTCACCTGTCATATGCTTCGAACATCCGCTGTCGATGTACCATAGATTTTCTTGTCCTTCTGCATAAAATGCTATCCCACATCTTTCTATTTGTGGTTCCTTTATTCTCCATGTTCTAGTGCTTGAGACTTGTTCCTTTGTCCGTCGAAACCTGCTCCTGCATTCAGAATCTTCATGACCGAAGTTATTACAAATAGAACATTCAATTTCATTTTCAAGGGCAGAAAAGTTGTTATAGGTCCTTTTCGTAATCCCAGTCATACTTCTTTGTTTTTGAGCTTCTCTAGTCATGATTGTCTTATAAGAAACACATTGAGCTGATTTGTGACTGAAGTTATGGCAAGAGAAACATTGGGCATTGAAGAAACTTCTGCGATTATCAAATCTACCAGCCAAATGATTGTAATTTCTATTGTCATCCATTCTTGAAGCAAATTGAGAAGTTTCTACCTGTGGCTGGTTGTAGCTTTCGTTCACCCTTAAGATGGATTGCCCCTGGTTTACTTGGTAGTCTTTGTTTGTTCTTGATGTAATTCGTCCCTGCCTTACCTGGTGATCTCCATTGGGCTTTTGCTCATTCTTCCTTGCTGCATCAAGATAACTCTTTGAGGTGGAAGCTTGAGATGTTTCTCCATTATAACCCAGACCTGTCTTGATTAGTGGAGAACGTTGTACATTGATAATCTCATCCAGAGTTTCAGATCCTTTAACAAATTTAAGATTAAGAGCCTTTTTTTTCTCAATTTCTTTTCTAAGGCCAACAATTTCACATTCTAACTTCTCAAGAGATTTTTCTTTTTCATCAAGTTGGAATTGCAGAGTATCAATGATCATATCTTTTTCTTCTAAACATATTTTGAGTCGAGAAATATCTTCATAAAAACCATCTACATCTATAGTTTCCATGTAATCATCATCTTCAAAGGCCATTAAAAGTTTATAATCATTACCTCGTTCATCTTCGTCGCTATTTGATAGGCCATCACTGTCTTCATGAGTGTAGTAACTTTTCTTAGTTGCATTCTATTTCTTGTTCCATCTAACAGGTTCCTTTCCTTTGTCAATCTTATCCTTGTGAGGACATTTGGCAGCATAGTGACCGACTCTTCAACAAGAAAAGCATTTGAAAGGTAACTTACCTCGGAAACGACTAGTACCCCGTTGAAGATTTTTGACAAAATTTGATTCTTCTTCTTCTTCTGACACGTGTCCTGACTCATAGTACTCTCCTTTGCCTGAAGACTTGAAGGCAACTTCTCTCCTGTCTGATGGACCTCCTTTCCTCATTTCATAAGCAGTTAGAATTCCGTGCAGCTGTGACATTTTAAGGCTTTGTAGATTCTCTTTTTCTTCTATTGCAGAAACTTTAGATTCAAACCTAGGGGACAAAGATCTTAGAACTTTTTCAACCACAACAGCCTCTTTTATTTCTTCACCCAAATTTTTCATACAATTAACAATCTCATCTACACGAAGAAAATAGTTAGCCACACTTTCATCGTTATACATCCTGAGATTTTCATCCTGAATTCTGAGGGTTTGAAGTTTTGCTCGTTTTACCTGATCATCTCCTTCATAGCTTAGAACAATCTTGTCCCATATCTCTTTTGCAGATTTAAACTGCATTACCTTAACAAATTCTGATTGAGATAGGCATCCTAATAGAGTATTAACCGCCTTTGCATTTGTTTCATATTTCTTCTTCTCAACCAGATCTGTAGGAGTTGCTGATGGAAAAGTATACCCTGTATCTATGATATCCCAGACTTCTATACCAAGAGATTGAAGATAGGCAGTAACTCTTACCTTCCAATAAACGAAGTTTGTCCCATCAAAAATCGGTGGCCTGATTGATGCTTCCCTCTCGTAGTTGCTCATGATGAAAGATCTTTCTTCAAGCGATCAAGCTTCTTCTGAAGAACCTGCTCTGATACCAATTGTTGGAAATAATACTGAGAGGGGGGGGGGTGAATCAGTATTATCAAATTCTTTTCAATATGCCTTCGAAATTTATACTTTAATTTATTCTTCAGATATTGATCATTAATTTGTATGTCAGTGTCATATAATAATGAACAAGAACAAGAAAAATAGATAAGCACACCAAAGAACACCAGATATAAGGCGGAAACCCAATGTGGGTGAAAACCACCTGCTGCAATATGTCTCTATCTTCTTTCAATTAGAAACTTCTTTTACAAGGATTTTGTACTGGTGCAGTCCTTTACCAGTACGCAGGCTGCAACCTGTAGAGAGCTACAACTCTCTCTTGTTTTCCAGTCTCTCTTGGAAGGGAGCTACAACCCCCTTTGCTCTTCTACTTCTTTAAGGACCATGTTTCATTAATTTTCAGACTGGATCCAAGAAGATCAAATAATCATCAAGTACATGCAAATCACCCAATCTCCTTATACAATCAACCAATGAATCACCCAACTTCTCAGAATGCTGTAAACAGAAAAGTAATACCAGAAATCTAAACCCAGAACTCTACAGCAATAGATAAAAGACAACCAACAAATGTTTCAAGACAGGTCCACAACTTCACCAATATAAACCTGTGGATATCTGCAGCCTTTCTGTGCCTAAACTGCACAGATCCGCACTGGATCCTTCTGCTGCTCTGTGTACCACCGCACTTACTCCTTCTGTTGAACTGTGTATCTCAGCTTAGATCCGCACCTTCACTGTCCGTCTGACAACGTACCTTCGCACTGGTCCTTTTGTGCCTCTGCGTACCTCCCCAATGTGCTTTCCTCTGCGCTGCGTACCTCGCACTGCGCCTTCTACTGCACTGTGTACCCCCCGCACTGCGTCTTCTCCTGTGCTGCGTACCCCTGCACTTACGCCGTGGATCGCCTGCGAACCTATGATTAGGGCCAAATTAACAGTCCTCCAATATGTCACAGACAGTCAGATCCACAGATCTGATCATGCGCCCGAGAGATCACAACTTATCAATAGATTCGCCTTAAGTTTTCTCCTTGATTTAGATCTAGCTTTATAAAACCAATCACCCAAAATTTCAGATCTTAAGATATTCAAATTTCACAAGTGTCTAGCCAAGTGATCTCCTTCCCCTTTTTATAGTCAAACCCTTATCCACACCATGGGACAAAACCATCAAAAACCAATACAAGGGATCCAAACAGGGGTTCAATAATTTAGATCCTATACCACGGGCCAAAACCATAGGATCATGAATCGACGGGCTAAATACCAAGGGCCAAACATAAGAAACCCCATGTGAGCGCGCTTCTCTGCATTGGAGTGAGTGAACTGGGGGACCACACCTTATGAATGGAGAAATTGCGGGTATGTCCGCACTTCCTGAACGGCGAACCTGCGGGTCCGCACCTTTTGAACGATGCACCAGTGAACCTGTTATTCTCCATCATTTTGAGAGCCTGAACAGAGTTTGAGTGAGTTGCCATCAAGTACAACACCTGAACCATAGAGCCAAACCATAATCATAATGCCAACAATCTCCCCCTTTGGACTTGATGGCAACCTCTAGATCCTCAACGTCATTCTCCCCCTTTGACATTAAGGGCAAAGGGTTATGCTCCCCCTGACTATAAACCAGATCTGCAAAAGGAAAGAAATTTATTCAAGAAGAACCATAATCCACCAAACACCATAAATGACCATGAAAGAGATAGAGACATATTGCAACACGATTCAGATCAGCATCCAAGATCTTCTACCATAATGCCAACAATGCATTATATGCTCCCCCTAAACCTGTGCCATTCAATCTTCGACCAATCCGCAACCCAACAAATGTACGCGTATACCCCATATGAAACATGCGTACAACCAAAAATCTCTGAAACAGATGAGATTCAACAACACGATGATGCATCAACAACCCCTAGCTTTTGCCTGAGGTATTCAAAGGTCTCCCTGGGCAATGGTTTGGTGAGTATATTAGCAACTTGTTCCTTAGAAGGAACATACTCCAACTTGACCTTTTGTTCAAGCACTTGTTCCCTGAGAAAGTGATACTTGATCGGTATGTGCTTGGTCTTTGAATGCATGACCGGGTTCTTTGAAATGCTGATTGCAATTGTATTATCACATAAGATGGAGATAGGTGGAGTACAAGTGATCTGAAAATCCTGCAAGGTCTGCATCATCCAAAGGAGTTGAGTGCAGCAAGATGCAGCAGCCACATATTCCGCTTCAGCTGTAGATAAAGCAGTCGAACTCTGTTTCTTGCTGAACCAAGATACTAATCTGGAACCCATAAAGAATGCACCACCACTTGTGCTCTTCCTGTCATCCACGCTTCCGGCCCAATCTGCATCTGTATAAGCATGAAGTGTGAGATCTGTATCTCTAGGATACCATAAACCATAGTTTTGAGTTCCTTGAAGGTACTTGAAAATTCTCTTTACTGCCTGAAGATGAGTTTCCTTTGGATTTGCCTGAAATCTTCCAACTATTCCCACTACATGGATGATGTTTGGTCGGGTACCTGTCAAATAAAGAAGACTTCCAATCATATATATGTAGGTTGGTTGATGCACTGCTGTTGATTCATCATTTGCACTGAGGCTACATCCTGTGACCATGGGGGTACATACTGGTTTTGCATCTTCCATGCCATATTTCTTCAAAATCTACTTGAGATACTTGGTTTGAGACAAGAAGATCCCGCCTTCATTTTGTTGGATTTGCAGTCCAAGAAAATATGTCAGTTCTCCAAGCAAAGACATTTCGAATTCTTTCTGCATCACCAAGGCAAAGCTTTGACTCATAGCTTCTTCATTGCTGCCAAAGATAATATCATCTACATACACAACAAGTATTAGTAATTTGTCATTTTCAATTTTTATATAAAGATTGCTATCTGCTGATCCCTTTGAAAAACCTTGTTGATGAAGATATTTGTCCAAGCGGTAGTAGCAAGCCCTTGGAGCCTGTTTAAGACCATAGGGAGCCTTTTTTAGTCTGCATACAAGATTTGGATCATTCCCAAGGATGAAGCCATCTGGTTGCTCAATGCACACTTCTTCTTCTACGTATCAATTCAGAAAGGCTGATTTCACGTCCATTTGAAATACTTTGAACTTCTGAAAGCTTGAGAGAGCAAGGAACATTCGGATGGCCTCAAGTCTAGCAACGGGAGCAAAAGTTTCTTCAAAGTCTATTCCTTCTTGTTGAGCATACCCTTTACAAACAAGTCTGGCCTTGTTTCTAATTACTTCCGATTTTCATTCAACTTATTTTTGAAGATCCATTATGTTCCTATGACATTCTTATCTTTTGGTCTAGGAACCAACTCCCAAGTGTTGTTCTTTTCGATCTTCTCAAGTTCTTCATCCATTGCCTTGACCCAACATTCATCTTTGCATGCCTCTCTTACATTTTGTGGTTCAGTGGAGGAGAGTAATGCCAAATAGCTTGAGGCTTCTGCAATTGTTCTTCTTGTTTGTACACCTGCCTCTTTCTGCCCCAAAATCTGAGATTCTGGATGATTCTTCTGAACGTACCTGGATGGAGTCTTCTCTTCTATCCTTATCTGTTCCTCTGGTGCCTCTTGAGGTTCTTCTTCATCATCAATCTGATTTGGAGAGTAGTCTTCATCTTCTTCGATATTTTCATAATTTACTTGCCTAGGAATGTATTCTTTTTCATCAACCACTACATCAATGTTGTCAACAATTCTTCCAAGTCTTTTATTATAACACTTATATGCTTTGCTGTGGGGAGAATAACCAAGGAGAATGCCTTCATCTGCTCTAGGTTCAAGTTTGCCAAGCTGTTCATCATTATTCTTAATATAGCATTTGCTTCCAAAAATTTTGAAATGCTTTACCAAAGGAGTCTCACCATACCAGAGCTCATGAGGAGTTTGAATGTTGTTCACTCGGACATTTGTTTTGTTGAGAATAACAGCCGCAGCAAAAGCAGCTTCACCCCAGAAGGTTGCGGAAGTCCCAGACTAATCAAGCATAGCACGAGCCATTTGTTGGACCGTTCTGTTCATCCTTTCCACCACTCCATTTTGCTGAGGAGTCCTAGCTGTAGAGAATTCCCTTCTTATTCCATGTTCTTCACAGAAATCAAAAAATTCATTTGAGGTAAACTCCCCACCTCTGTTGGACCTGAGGCACTTAATTTTTTGATCTGATTCGTTTTCAGCCAAGGCTTTGAAGGATTTGAATTTTTCGAATGCTTCGTCCTTGTGTTTCATAAGACCCAACCAAACCATCTTGGAGAAGTCATCAATGAATAATATAAAGTATTCTTCTCCTCAAGGTGACCTTGTCCTGAATGGACCACATACATCTGTATGGACTAGTTCAAGAGGCCTGCTGGCTGATCCTTCCTTCTCAGGGAAGTTAGTTCTGGTTTGCTTACCAAATTGACATGATTTGCATATGGTGTTGTCTGGAATTTTGATATCTTGAAGACCACAAACTACCTGGTATTTGCATGCTTTCCTTATTTGTGAAAATCTTAGATGCCCCAACCTCCGGTGCCATAACCAATGTTCATCATCTTTGCTCAAATAGCATTTTTGTTGTCCTTCTTCAAATATGTATAGATTATTTAGAGTTCTTCTGCCTTTGATCACTGTTTTTCCTGTATCAAGTTCACGAACACTACATCCATTTGATCGAAATATTACCTCTGTTCCTTGATCGCACATCTGACTAACACTTAGTAGATTATGCTTCAAGCCATCAACATAAAAAACATTTCCAGCTTTGACCTTTTCTTTCAACTGAGCAGTGCCTTTTCCTTTTATGGCTGCAGGGGTATCATTTCCAAAAGAAACTTTCTTTCCCTTTTCTAAAGCAGTATATGATTCAAGTTTTTCTTTGTCACCTGTCATATGCTTCGAACATCCGCTGTCGATGTACCATAGATTTTCTTGTCCTTCTGCATAAAATGCTATCCCACATCTTTCTGTTTGTGGTTCCTTTATTCTCCATGTTCTAGTGCTTGGGACTTGTTCCTTTGTCTGCCGAAACCTGCTCCTGCATTCAGAATCTTCATGACCGAAGTTATTACAAATAGAACATTCAATTTAATTTTCAAGGGCAGAAAAGTTGTTATAGGTCCTTTTCATAATCCCAGTCATACTTCTTTGTTTTTGAGCTTCTCTAGTCATGATTGTCTTATAAGCAACACATTGAGCTGCTTTGTGACTGAAGTTATGGCAAGAGAAAATTTGGGCATTGAAGAAACTTCTGCGATTATCAAATCTACCAGCCAAATGATTGTAATTTCTATTGTCATCCGTTCTTGAAGCAAATTGAGAAGTTTTTACCTGTGGCTGGTTGTAGCTTTCGTTCACCATTAAGATGGATTGCCCCTAGTTTACCTGGTAGTCTTTGTTTGTTCTTGATGTAATTCGTCCCTGCCTTACCTGGTGATCTCCATTGGGCTTTTGCTCATTCTTCCTTGCTGCATCAAGATAACTCTTTGAGGTGGAAGCTTGAGATGTTTCTCCATTATAACCCATACCTGTCTTGATTAGTGGAGAACGTTGTACATTGATAATCTCATTCAGAGTTTCAGATCCTTTAACAAATTTAAGATTAAGAGCCTTTTTTTTCTCAATTTCTTTTCTAAGGCCAACAATTTCACATTCTAACTTCTCAAGAGATTTTTCTTTTTCATCAAGTTGGAATTGCAGAGTATCAATGATCATATATTTTTCTTCTAAACATATTTTGAGTCGAGAAATCTCTTCATAAAAACCATCTACATCTATAGCGTCCATGTAATCATCATCTTCAAAGGCCATTAAAAGTTTATAATCATTACCTCGTTCATGTTCGTCGCTATTTGATAGACCATCACTGTCTTCATGAGTGTAGTAACTTTTCTTAGTTGCATTCTGTTTCTTGTTCCATCTAACAGGTTCCTTCCCTTTGTCAATCTTATCCTTGTGAGGACATTTGGCAGCATAGTGACTGACTCTTCCACAAGCAAAGCATTTGAAAGGTAACTTACCTCGGAAACGACCAGTACCCCGTTGAAGATTTCTGACAAAATTTGATTCTTCTTCTTCTTCTGAAACGTGTCCTGACTCATAGTACTCTCCTTTGCCTGAAGCCTTGAAGGCAGCTTCTCTCTTGTCTGATGGACCTCCTTTCCTCATTTCATAAGCAGTTAGAATTCCGTGCAGTTGTGACATTTTAAGGCTTTGTAGATTCTCTTTTTCTTCTATTGCAGAAACTTTAGATTCAAACCTAGGGGACAAAGATCTTAGAACTTTTTCAACCACAACAACCTCTTTTATTTCTTCACCCAAATTTTTCATACAATTAACAATCTCATCTACACGAATAAAATAGTTAGCCACACTTTCATCATTATACATCCTGATATTTTCATACTGAATTCTGAGGTTTGAAGTTTTGCTCGTTTTACCTGATCATCTCCTTCATAGCTCAGAACAATCTTGTCCCATATCTCTTTTGTGGTTTTAAACTAGATTACCTTAACAAATTCTAATTGAGATAGGCATCCTAATAGAGTATTAACCGCCTTTGCATTTGTTTCATATTTCTTCTTCTCAGCCAGATCTGTAGGAGTTGCTGATGGAAAAGTATACCCTGTATCTATGATATCCCAGACTTCTGTACCAAGAGATTGAAGATAGGCAGTTACTCTTACCTTCCAATAAACGAAGTTTGTCCCATCAAAAATCAGTGGCCTGATTGATTCTTCCCTCTCGTAGTTGCTCATGATGAAAGATCTTTCTTCAAGCGATCAAGCTTCTTCTGAAGAACCTGCTCTGATACCAATTGTTGGAAATAATACTGAGAGGGGGGGGGGTGAATCAGTATTATCAAATTCTTTTCAATATGCCTTCGAAATTTATACTTTAATTTATTCTTCAGATATTGATCATTAATTTGTATGTCAGTGTCATATAATAATGAACCAGAACAAGAAAAATAGATAAGCACACCAAAGAACACCAGATATAAGGTGGAAACCCAATGTGGGTGAAAACCACCTACTGTAATATGTCTCTATCTTCTTTCAACTAGAAACTTCTTTTACAAGGATTTTGTACTGGTGCAGTCCTTTACCAGTACGCAGGCTGCAACCTGTAGAGAGCTACAACTCTCTCTCGTTTTCCAGTCTCTCCTGGAAGGGAGCTACAACCCCCTTTGCTCTTCTACTTCTTTAAGGACCACGTTTCATTAATTTTCAGACTGGATCCAAGAAGATCAAATAATCATCAAGTACATGCAAATCACCCAATCTCCTTACACAATCAACCAATGAATCACCCAACTTCTCATAATGCTGTAAACAGAAAAGTAATACCAGAAATCTAAACCCAGAACTCTGCAACAATAGATAAAAGACAACCAACAAATGTTTCAAGACAGGTCCGCAACTTCACCAATATAAACCTGCGGATATCCGTAGCCTTTCTGTGCGTGAACTGCGCAGATCCGCACTAGATCCTTCTACTGCTCTGTGTACCACCGCACTACTCCTTCTGTTGAACTGCGTATCTCAACTCAGATCTGCACCTTCACTGTCTGTCTTGTTATCACTCAGGTTGTCCTTAAGCTCTGGAAAAGGATACGGCCGAGGTAACCACATACCAACTTTGGACTGCAGGTTCTAGCCAACCTGCAATCAGAGAGGGCTCTCTCTTTTAGATTTAGCTTTGTTGAAAAGGATTTTAGGCTAGGTTTTGAGTTCAGAGGGTTTTTGTTTTGTTTTTGGTGGGAAAATTGATGTTTTCAGACAGAGAGGCAAGGCATAGTCTGGAAGTTTCAAGCCATTGGACGTGGAGTCGAGGAGGAGAACTGCTGGTGCATTTCTTTGGTCATAAGAGAGGGAAAATGGAGCAAGATAGCTGCGCATGAAACAATATTTCAGATTTAAATGATGGAAAGAATGCTAAGTAATGAGAGGCAGTTAAGAACCTCTCAATCAGCTTAACAGATGCGGGTAACAGAGCTCTACCTAGGGGCAGTAAAGAATCCCTAGATAATTGGCAAACACAGGTGAATCGGGGTAAATATGAGCCCGGGGGAATTCACATTCATAACCAATTCATTCAGAGGAAAACATAAAGAAACAACAGAAATTGAGCATAGAGTGTACTTAAACAAATTCTAAGCTATTCTTTCTTTTTGCTATTTAGATAGTGGTAAACAATAAACAGAGGTAAGATGCACTTATTGCTTCAGACTGCAGCACAAGAATTCCATCTTCATGTCTCCAAAAACACTCATTTACAACAGACAGTTTGCTCTCCAAGCTTTCAGCAATCTTTGATTATAGAAAAAACTCAGGTATACAATGCGAGTCTCTAGTGAAAATTCTCAATTTTCCAACCCTTGTAACAATGTAGAGGGCGATATATATAGGAAAAACTCCCTACAACTGCTTTTATTACAACTTGACCTAAACAGGTCTGAAAGAACGATGATTACTTAACCTAATCCTATCCAGAAATAAATGCAAACAAATATCTCGGGCTGCGCTCAGGGCTGCCGTATCAAAACTGAGTAAATGATGTAGTCCTTGGCAGTTTGGTGCAGTGTTTTCTGCAATAAATGTGTATGGGTTTCTGCTTCTTTGCTGTCTGTCTGCATTTAAAGCTTTAACTGTGATTTGAGGGCAAGGATGGGCTTACGCCTCTTGATTTGACTTTCTGGGGGGCTCATCAATGTTCAGGTGCTTCGAGCCCCTAAAAAATCTTGACTGATACTCTTTGGCTCTTCTTCTTCCTCTGATACTCTTTGACAATAAACTGGGCCGCTGTTTTCCTTTGTTGTGGGTCTAATCACAAATTAATGGCCGTTGTTCAGCCTCTGTTTCCTCTAGAACTGTCTTCTGCTCCTTTCGGCAAGCTTCGCGAAGAAAAATGGGTCATTCGGCGCCTTTCTGGCTTGCTGGGGGCTGCAAAATGAAAAGATTCCCTAAAGATTCCCCATTCAGGCCTAATTTATCCAGCGATGAGGCACAAATCGCTCATCAAAAACTGCCTCAGAAACTGATTCCGGGGCTCCGGAGTGCGATTTTTGCCCTTCGCGCAAAAAAGGTGATGATGACGTCAACATGACGTTAGTGACGGGACCTCGTACGGCGGGTGACGTCAGCGATGACGTCAGCATGATGACGTGGCAGGATGACGTCAGCATGATGATGTCATCACGTACGGAGGTGACGTGGCAGTACGGCGGCTCTGAAGATGTGGCAGGACACGTGGCAGGTGACTCGGCGGTACAGTGGCAGGAGGGCCACGCAGGCGGATGACGTGTCATGGTGACTGGGCAGGGGGGTGACGCAGGTAGGTGACGTCACTAGGCAGGGGGCGGTTTCCAGTTTTGGGGTGCACCACCTTTGGGCATAAGCGATTTTGTCAGAGGGGGCTCCGCCACAGCCCAGGAGGTGACGCGTGGCGGGAGTACGGCGGCAATACCGCCCATCTCCCGGATGCTAACCTTCGGGCATTTCGGAGATGGGACGGCCCGTCAACCGTTGATCTAGGCGCAGGACGATCGGACGGTTGGCGGGAAGGGCGAGGCGACGGCGGGTTAGTGGGCGGGGATATTCGCGGGAATATCCCGATTTAAATAATGCGCGACGGGGGTTTTAGACTTAGGGAAAGTGGGTTATGGGGTCTAAAATGGGCGGGTTAATGTATTTACAGTTGGGGCTTAGGGATAAGGGGTAAAACATGGGTTTAATGCGCACGGGTTTAACAATTTATGCCCAAAACTTAAGGTAAGGGGGCAGAAAAGAGGGTCTTTGAGGGTTTTTAGGGCTAGGGGAGAGGTTGTTAGCATGACCAGGTGTCATCTAACTCCTGCTATGACTCGGATGGGCTAAAAACAGCCCCAGGTGGACCATTTTTTCCTGGACTTGGAAAAAATATGGCTATATTGCCAGGGAGGGGATATTTACATAGGGGAGTTTTATATACATTCTTTTAGTAGGGGAAGGGGAAGACTGATAGGGAGTTATATAGTAGAGTTAGTGGTTAATATGGTGATGATAAACAGGCGCTAAGGTCAGGGACCTTAGGCTAATTTTGGGGAAAAGAATTTGAAAAGAAATAAAAATCCTTGAGTGAAGCAGATCTTCACCAAGGCAACTGATATGGATGATGATGAAACTAAGAGGAATCAAGGAGATCTTGACCTCTTTGGGAAGTTAGTAAGTGACTTAGGGAATTAGAAGAAGGGGGAGTTAGTGATGTCCACCTTTGAGCTCCTTTGAATGAAAACTGCCTGCACTGTGATCCGGAAAAATATACACTTAGTAACACAAAATTGATCATAAGTCATCTTTTTGCAACCTCTCAGCTACCTACCCAGCCTAATCACCTAACATTTTTTTTTCTTCTTTTTTTTGGTTTGGGTGCACTTAGACTTGCAGACCCAGATTTACAATTTTTCTTTTGAATGTTTCCTATCTAGCTCTACACTTATTTCTGCCAGGGCCCAGATTAAACAGTTTGGTCCCTTTGATTCTCTACCTATCTACAAATCTGCCAAGATTAAACTGTTTGGTCAGATGCATTCTCTATATTCTAAAACAGGAAATTGAAACCTAGGGAGACCAAGATTAGACTGTTTGGACCTCCCTTAAATGAAAACTCTTCAAAACTGGAACAACTCATCAAAATTGGAATCAGTAGTGGTATTTGGACTAGCACACTTCATGGCTTTCTTCTTTGGTCTCTTCTGGAAATATGGAACACTGCAGCTTGCAAAGTATGACATATTTGGCATGTAAAAATGTCAATCATGAAAGATGAAACCCTGTTGCAACAGGAGGCTAATAGTGGCTCCACTTGGGGATGGCTTTTCCTTGTGAAAAGCCAAAAACAGCAGGTCAGACTGCCTTGATCTTCTGTGGTTGCAGTAGACTGGAAACATTTGTTCTGGCTGCTAAAAATATAAACTTTGAACTATGAACAACCTCCTCCTCAACTGAATTACTGTGAACTGTACAGCATCGCCTGCTTTCTTCTGCGTGCTTGATAATTATGTACAAAGCTGCTGGAACATGCCTTTGATTGTGGATAGTTCTTTTCTACCATGAATTACTTGTAATGTGACAGTATTCCTTTTACTGTTTTGCTGAAATTGGTGCAAAGACAAAGTTTTCAGAACTGGGGCACTTGCATCAGCTACGTCTTCACAGAATTTACTGTTGTTCTTTAAACAATCGGCCTGCTTATACAAAAATAAAAACAGAGTGGTGATATACACAAATAAGACTGTACAAAGATATATACAAAACTGCATTGTGTCCCTTAAAAGGGATCATGGTAATGTTTCAGCATACGGCCATTGACAGGGCCTTCTTCAGCAGAACAATCCTCTACAGATCTGAGAAAATAAGTGTTATTTCCCTGAACAGTAGAAATAATCAATGGACCTCTCCATAGAAAATCAAACTTGGCATGTTTGCCCTTGCCTTCCCTTCTTGAGTCCCATCTTAGAACTTTGTCACCAACATTGAAATCCTCAGCCTTAGCTCTCTTATCAAACATCTTTTTGAGCTTCTCTTGCACAATTTGAGATTTGTCATAAACTTGTTCTCTGGTTTGTTGCAGATGGATGGTCTGATTGATTCTTCTTTAGATGTCATTTGGTTCAGCCTGCATCTATTGTAATAGTTTGATAGTAGGAGTGCCCAGGGATGAAGGAAATCTAGCCTCCATGCCATATACTAGCTCATAAGGGCTCATCCCAATTGATCTTTTGCTTGAAATTCTGTCTGCCCATAGGGCATTTACCAGTTTTTTGTGCCAGTTCTTCTTGTTTTCTTCCAACACTTTCTTTATGATGTTGATGAGGCTTTTGTTAGATGATTCGGCCAAGCCATTACCTTGAGGGTAATAGGCTGTGGAGTGGCCCAAGGTAATATGAAATCTGTGGCAAAAATTGATCATCTTTTTGGACTTAAAGGCAGCGGCATTGTCAGTGATGATTTTCTCAGGGCAGCCAAATCTAGAAAGGATATTGCACTCAAGGAATTGGATAATGATGGTGTCATTGGCTAGTCTACAGGGAATGGCTTCAACCCACTTAGTGAAATAATCGGTGGCTGTTAGGATCCATTTGTGTTGGCCTGAGGAAGAGGGATGGATTTCTCCAATGAAGTCAAGACCCCATTGTTGAAAAGGTTGTTCGGTTGAGATGGGTTTAAGGGGCAGGGGTAACAGCTTTCTCTTGCCCTCAAAAATTTGGCATTTGTGACATGACATGGCAAACTTCTTTACATCTGCAAAAGAGAGGGCCAATAAAAACCAGCCCTTATAATTTTATCAGCAGTGGACTTCCAATATAGATGTCCTCCACAGTCACCTGCATGGAATTCTTTCATGACATTGTTAGTTTCACTCATGGTTAAACAATTAAGCAATATACCTTCATGATTTCTCCAAAATAATGCACCATCTATAACACAAAACTTTAAAGCCTTCATTTTCAAAAATCTTTTCTTGGTTCTAGACAATCGTGGGGGAGCACACAGGTTTAACAATACAAAGCATATATCAGCGTACCATGGGGATTGTAAAAAGATTTCACTGATCTGTGGAGTTGCCAGCTCTGGTTCATTGTCCAGCTGGCTAATCTCTAAGGCTTGAAAATTTGTTTCGGACATCAGTTTAGCTAAACCTTGTCCCTTTATCAGCTTGGTTGGTTTTATTTCTATGTCATATTCAAGGATGTTTGCAATCCACTTGCCTCTTTTGCCTTCTAATCCCTCTTGAGTCAATATGTCCTTTACAGCAGCATGTGGGACATAGGCAATCACGTGTGAATATAAAATGTACACTCTGAAATCCTTGATGGCCTTAACAAGTGCGTAGGCCTACTTTTCCATTATTGGGTACTTCAAAGGGGCGTCTCTTAAGGCTCTGCTGAAAAAGCCGATTGGTTTTTCAGCTCCCTGTTCATCCTTTTGCAAAAGGACAGCGGCTATAGAGTGATCAGATGCAAACGAAAATATGATAAAATCTTTGTCAAACTGTGGGCTAGTTAGGACAGGGGTTTGTGTTAAGGCTGATTTGATACTCTCAAATGCTTGCTTGGTTTCAAGAGACCATTTTACCTTGGCATCCTTCTTTAACATGTTGCTTAACAATCTTATCAGCTCAGCTAGATTTGGAATAAATCTTCTCAAGAAGTTGATTTTCCCAAGGAATTCTTGTAGCTCTTTAATGTTTCTTAGAAATGGGATTTGGAGGATGGCTTGTATTCTTTCAGGATCAATTCTGATCCCATCCCCTGATATGATGTGGCCAAGTAATTTGCCTTCTTCAAGGCCAAACAGAGACTTCTTGGGGTTCAAGGAAATGCCATATTTCCTACATGTCATGAAAATTTTCCTGAGATGCTTGAGGTGTTCTTCATCAGATTTGGAAAATGGAGTTAAGTCATCAAGGTAGACAACTAGGAAGTCATGTATTTCTTTGGCGAAAGCAATATCCATTGCACATTGAAAGGTAGCACCAGCGTTTTTAAGACCAAATGGCATCTTTACATACTTAAATGTTCCCCAGGGTGTAGTAAAGGCAGTTTTGTCTTGGTCGTCCGGGTGAACAAGTATCTGGTTGAAACCTAAAAAACCATCTAGCAAAGAGATTCTAGATGATCCCACTACTCTTTGCAAGATGTGGTCCATTTTAGGCAAAGGGTATTGGTCTTTTAGGGAGACTTGATTTAAATTTCTGAGATCTACACAAAGTCTGATTTCGCCTGTCTTTTTTCTCGTAGGAACAAGATTGGACACCCATTCAGAAAATCTGATGGGTGCTATTATGCCTGCTTCAAACCTCCTCTTTACTTCCTTCTCAATCGGGGGAAGAAGCATAGGGTTAATTCTTCTAAGTTTCTGCTTGAAGGGTTTCTGGTTTGGTTTTAAAGGAATGGTGTGTTGGATCACCAAGGTGTCATAGGATTTCAGATCCTCATAGCTCCAAGCAAATACATCTTGGAACTCTTTGAATAAGTCAATGTACTTGGGCTTTTGATCAGGTGGTAAATTTTTGGACAGTTTGATCATTTTTGGCTTTTCTGCTGTCCCAATGTTGTGTTCCTCTATATCAGTGTTTATGGGCTGCAATTTTGGCTTTCTTGGCACGTCATTAGCATCAAACATGTCTTCTAATGGGGTTAGGCCAGCAGGCAGAAAGTTATCCTTTAAGTCAATGATGTGTGCCTCTGTTTTGGCTATATCTTCCAAGTGTATTTGTTTCAGTTGTTCTATGTTTTCTTTGTCAAAAATAGTTGGTTTCAGGATTTGCTTGACTGTTGCAGCTGTTATATCTTGCTGATTTTCATTTGTTTGGTGTTGGGAGCCATTCATAGCATCCATGTCGATGTTAATATTTGAAAACTCATGCTCAAGGGTGAGGAAATTATTAATCTAGGCATCATTTTCGAATACTTTCCAATCTTTAACGTTATTTGGGACAGCAGGCCTATGTTTTATTTCAGCTGTGAAGTGATGGTTTGGGTCAAAAGGAAGCTTGCATGTACTAGCAAAGGTGGCTAGGCTGTGTGCATGAATGTTGTGATTTCTGGAAATCTTGTCAAGCTTGAATTCAGTGAATGCCTGGAGTATATTAGTAGCAGTGGTCCTATAGGCTCTCATTCTGTTGTCATTGGTTACAAAATTGCCTTTCATCTGTTGTATGATTAAATCAGAGTCTCCTAAAATAGACACTTTTGCAGCTCCTAGAGCTTTGAGGAGTTTAAGGCCTAGCAACAGAGCCTCATATTCTGCCATGTTATTTGTGCATTTAAAATTCAGTCTGTAGGCATGACCTTCTGCATGGTTGTTATATGTATTGTGAATCCAGACACCTGCCCCTGCTCCTAACTTGTTAACAGAGCCATCAAATTCTAAATACCATGTGATTTCCTGCTTGTGGTTGATGCCTAAAGTGTCAGTCAGCTTAGGATTGGGCAGATTCGAAACTTCTGTTTGGGAAAGTTCTTTTGGTATGCTGGTTGCATTAGCTGTTGTGACAGTTTCATCAGTGTGTGCAACTAATTCTTCGTTGATGTGTGCTTGTTGCTCTAGAGTAAAGGGCTCATTATCAATTGGAGAATTTGTATCATCATTAAACAAAATAAAGGAATCCATATCAGAGTGGATTGAGTAAATGGGAAAATTTTCAGGCTTTCTCTCACTACTTACCACATATTTCATGAGCGTTTCTCTATACAGTCTCTTTGGTTGCCCAAAGACTGAAATGGTGGCATAGGAAAGGTCTAATTGAAGGGATCCTTGGAGCTTTGCTCCCCATGATCTTGACAGGAGCATACCGTACTTTGGTGGAATGTGAGCAACCACTACATCCATGAGGATGGTCTTGTTGGGATATTGGACTAAGGAGACACACAAGTCTTTGATGAGGCCTAGACATTTCACTTGACTTGAGTCAAATGAGTATAAATCTTTGTAAGGTCTTATAACATCAAGATTCAGTTTTTCCATAACTGCTTTGGGCATAAGATTGTGCGATGCCCCTGAGTCAAACATAGCGTTGTGCAAAACTTTGTCATGTATATGCAAACTGACATAAAAGGGTGGGACCGGTCCATGGGTTGATTTTCCATTAACTTCTGGGCCAAACAGCAGCTATGGGGTGTCGTCTAAAACATTTACATCATCCTTAACCTCTGGCGTTTGAAGTGATCTTTGAATTTGCTGCCTATATACATCGTGTTTGGCAAGTTCTGAGAGGGGAATGGATATTTTTAACTTAGCTATTTATGTCTCTAAATTAAATGGCTTTTCCATTGGAGTCTTGGTGTTGATAATGGCAGTTTTTTCTGTTTCATTTGAATTGTCTGCGTTTTGCTCTTGTTTATCAGCGTTATGGGAAGTTTTTTCTTGTGGTTTTTCAACTTCAGGAAAGTTTTTTGGAATCCTGTTCGAGCTTTCTTTCGAGGAAGAAGGTGGCAAAGGCTGATCTTTGGAAGGCTGTATTTCTGTTATGTCTTCTACAGTCACTTGATGCGGGTTTGGAACAGGTATATCAGCTGGTTCTGTTCTGACAGCCTTGCCTTTAGTCTTGTTGGGTTGTTTGCCTTCCTTTGTTTTACTAGGTTCGGAAATGTCAATGGTCCTAGTTCTCAGCTTATATTGTTTGTGTACTTCATACACAACGGTATCATAACCTTGTTTAAAATCAAAAGACTCGCCAGACCTAGTTTGAAACTGATTGTAATCGGGTTCATTTTGGTCTTCTTGGGACAGGACAGTTTGGTGCTCGCCCTTTAGATCCATTAAGTTCATGTGAGTGTCCTCTATGGGTTCACTAGAAGTAGATCCTTCAACATAATTATCTTGGAAAGGGGGTCTTATATCATGGTCTTAGTTAGGCCTACTAGCATTTGTGTTTTGTGTTTTCCTGAAATTTGGGTTCCTTATGGTATTAGACTGTTGTCCTTCCCATGATGCTTTTCTCTCAACATTTTCTACTCTTTCTCCCAGCCTTTGCAGGCCACTGATGATAGCATCAAGCTTTTGATCAAAAGCTGAGGGTTCTTCCTTAAATGCGGTTCTTCTTTCCATTCTAGCTCTGTTTCTTTTGGCAATTAAATTCGCTTCTACGCTGACAGCAACATTTTGCATGTCCGCAAGGGTCTGAGGAGCTCTTTCTTTTAACTGGTATGCCATATCCAGGTCGAATCCATCGGGAAATTTGTACAAGGCAAGGTCAGGTGGAGGCCTTAAGTTCTGTGGTATTGTGTTATATACATTATTGAATCTTGCACAATACTCTAAAACAGTCTCTTGAGGACCCTGTTTGATCGTATCATATTCAGCTAGTATGTGCAAGGGGTCTTTCTTTTTCTCCCATCTGTTGGTAAAGGATTGGTAAATCTCATCTAGGGTGGTTATGGATTTTGCAGCAAGTGATCTGAACCAAGTTCTTACATCACCTGTTAAACTCTGAACAAAAATTCTCATTCTTACACTATCATCATCTATCTCGTAGTTTTCAAAATAGTCTTGCATATTTTTGGTGTGCTGAAGGGCTGTGAAAGGACCGGTGCTGTTAAAATATGTGATTTTAGATTGGTACTCTTGAGGTAAAGCCCCAACATTAGCAGGTAATTGCAGGGGTGCATATCTATTAGCCATATTGGCAGGTATAAGTGGAACAATGGGGATAAATGGAACAACTGGAGTAACGGGGATCACAGGAGTAACTGGAACGCTGGAAACAATAGTAGTGTTAGTATGTATAGTGAATGAAGGTGTGGAAGGAGTACTGTGAGATGTAGATGATGAACTAAGGGAAATAGGGGTTGAACGGAACAAAACCTTGACAGGAGTCGGAATACAGCTAGGGTAAGCTGTTTCAGAGCTCAAATCAGCAAAATTTTCCTGTCTTTCTTGCTTCCTAAGGATTTTCGAGATTATGTTAGGGTTTTCAAAAACATCTGGAGGGTTGGGATCTGGATTTGACCTTGTATATCGTGGATTTTTCTTAGGAGCCAGCTTCCGAATTGTTTTTTGGGTATTTTTCCTGGGAATGTTTTTGTAATCAACAAGGGACTAATTAAAATTTGGGACAACTTATTTGTAACTTAAAACTAGCATGAAGATTGACTGAAGCAGCATTTATCTACTTCTGTTAATGCAAAGCAAAAAACAGTTTCAAAGGCTTCCTGGCTGACATTCAGGCTTCATCTGTAGTTTTAAGAGATAAACAACAATTGGAAAGTTTGATTTATGGTCTCAGCGGAGCTTTCTTACCTTCTTCGTGAAACTATCTGAGGAAGTTCCCCAGTGGAGTCGCCATTATGTTATCACTCAGGTTGTCCTTAAGCTCCGAAAAAGGATATGGCCGAGGTAACCACAAACCAACTTTGGACTGTAGGTTCTAGCCAACCTACAATCAGAGAGGGCTCTCTCTTTTAGATTTAGCTTTGTTGAAAAGGATTTTAGGCTAGGTTTTGAGTTTAGAGGGTTTTTGTTTTGTTTTTGGTGGGAAAATTGATGTTTTCAAACAGAGAGGCAAGGCATAGTCTGGAAGTTTCAAACCATTGGGCGTGGAGTCGAGGAGGAGAACTGCTGGTGCATTTCTTCAGTCACAAGAGAGGGAAAATGGAGCAAGATAGCTGCACATGAAACAATATTTCAGGTTTAAATGATGGAAAGAATGCTATGTAATGAGAGGCAGTTAAGAATCTCTCAATCAGCTTAATAGATGGGGGTAACAGAGCTCTACCTAGGGGCAGTAAAGAATCCCTAGATAATTGGCAAACACAGGTGAATCGAGGTAAATATGAGCCCGAGGGAATTCACATTCATAACCAATTCATTCAGAGGAAAACATAAAGAAATAGCAGAAATTGAGCATAGAGTGTACTTAAACAAATTCTAAGCTATTCTTTCTTTTTGCTATTTAGATAGTGGTAAACAATAAACAGAGGTAAGATGCACTTATTGCTTCAGACTGCAGCACAAGAATTCCATCTTCATGTCTCCAAAAACATTCATTTACAACAGATAGTTTGCTGTCCAAGCTTTCAGCAATCTTTGATTATAGAAAAAACTCAGGTATACAATGCGAGTCTCTAGTGAAAATTCTCAATTTTCCAACCCTTGTAACAATGTAGAGGGCGGTATATATAGGGAAAAACTCCCTACAACTGCTTTTATTACAACTTAACCTAAACAGGTTTGAAAGAAAGATGATTACTTAACCTAATCCTATCTAGAAATAAATGCAAACAAATATCTCGGGCTGCGCTCAGGGCTGCCATATCAAAACTGAGTAAATGATGTAGTCCTTGGCGGTTTGGTGCAGTGTTTTTTGCAATAAATGTGTATGGGTTTCTGCTTCTTTGCTATCTGTCTGCATTTAAAGCTTTAACTATGATTTGATGGCAAGGATGGGCTTACGCCTCTTGATTTGACTTTCTGGGGGGCTCATCAATGTTCAAGTGCTTCGAGCCCTTAAAAAATCTTGACTGATACTCTTTGGCTCTTCTTCTTCCTCTGATACTCTTTGACAATAAACTGGGCCACTGTTTTCCTTTGTTGTGGGTCTAATCACAAATTAATGGCTGTTGTTCGGCCTCTGTTTCCTCTAGGACTGTCTTCTGCTCCTTTCGACAAGCTTCGTGAAGAAAAATGGGTCATTCGGCGTCTTTTTGGCTTGCTGGGGGCTGCAAAATGAAAAGATTCCCTAAAGATTCCCCATTCAGGCCTAATTTCGCAAATCGCTCATCAAAAACTGCCTCAGAAACTGATTTCGGGGCTCCGGAGTGCGATTTTCGCCCTTCGCGCCAAAAAGGTGATGATGACGTCAGCGACAGGACCTCGTATGGTGGGTGACGTCAGCGATGACGTCAGCATGATGACGTGGCGAGATGACATCAGCATGATGACATCATCACATACGGAGGTGACGTGGTAGTACGGCGGCTCTGAAGATGTGGCAGGACACATGGCAGGTGACTCGGCGGTACATTGGCAGGAGGGCCACGCAGGTGGATGACGTGTCATGGTGACTGGGCAGGGGGGTGATGCAGGCAGGTGACGTCACCAGGCAGGGGGCGGTTTCTGGTTTTGGGGCGCACCGCCTTTGGGCATGAGCGGTTTTGTCAGAGGGGGCTCCGCCACAGCCCAGGAGGTGACGCGTGGCGGGAGTACGGCGGCAATACCGCCCATCTCCCGGATGCTAACCTTCGGGCGTTTCGGAGATGGGACGGCCCGTCAACCGTTGATCTGGGCACAGGACGATCGGACGGTTGGCGGGAAGGGCGAGGCGACGGCGGGTTAGTGGGCGGGGATATTCGCGGGAATATCTCGATTTAAATAATGCGCGGCGGGGGTTTTAGACTTAGGGAAAGTGGGTTATGGGGTCTAAAATGGGCGGGTTAATGTATTTACAGTTGGGGCTTAGGGATAAGGGGTAAAACATGGGTTTAATGCACGCGGGTTTAACGATTTATGCCCAAAACTTAAGGTAAGGGGGCGGAAAAGAGGGTCTTTGAGGGTTTTTAGGGCTAGGGGAGAGGTTGTTAGCATGACCAGGTGTCATCTAACTCCTGCTATGACTCGGATGGGCTAAAAACAGCCCCAGGTGGACCATTTTTTCCCGGACTTGGAAAAAATATGGCTATATTGCCAGGGAGGGGATATTTACATAGGGGAGTTTTATATACATTCTTTTAGTAGGGGAAGGGGAAGACTGATAGGGAGTTATATAGTAGAGTTAGTGGTTAATATGGTGATGATAAACAGGCGCTAAGGTCAGGGACCTTAGGCTAATTTTGGGGAAAAGAATTTGAAAAGAAATAAAATCCTTGAGTGAAGCAGATCTTCACCAAGGCAACTGATATGGATGATGATGAAACTAAGAGGAATCAAGCAGATCTTGACCTCTTTGGGAAGTTAGTAAGTGACTTAGGGAATTAGAAGAAGGGGGAGTTAGTGATGTCCACCTTTGAGCTCCTTTGAATGAAAATTGCCTGCAACTTGATCCAGAAAAATATACACTTAGTAACACAAAATTGATCATACGTCATCTTTTTGTAACCTCTCAGTTACCTACCCAGCCTAATCACCTAACATTTTTTTTTCTTCTTTTTTTTGGTTTGGGTGCACTTAGACTTGCAGACCCAGATTTACAATTTTTCTTTTGAATGTTTCCTATCTAGCTCTACACTTATTTCTGCCAGGGCCCAGATTAAACAGTTGGGTCCCTTTGATTCTCTACCTATCTACAAATATGCCAAGATTAAACTGTTTGGTCAGATGCATTCTCTATATTCTAAAACAGGAAATTGAAACCTAGGGAGACCAAGATTAGACTGTTTGGACCTCCCATAAATGAAAACTCTTCAAAACTGGAACAACTCATCAAAATTGGAATCAGCAGTGGTATTTGGACTAGCACACCTCATGGCTTTCTTCTTTGGTCTCTTCTGGAAATATGGAACACTGCAGCTTGCAAAGTATGACATATTTGGCATGTAAAAATGTCAATCATGAAAGATGAAACCCTGTTGCAACAGGAGGCTAACACGTCTGACAACGTACCTCCGCACTGGTCCTTCTGTGCCTCTGCGTACCTCCGCAATGTGCTTTCTTCTGCGTTGCGTACCTCGCACTGCGCCTTCTGCTGCGTTGCATATCCCCTGCACTGCGTCTTCTCCTGCTCTGCGTATCCCCACACTTACGCCGTGGATCGCCTACGAACCTATGATTAGGGCCAAATTAACAGTCCTCCAATGTGTCACAGACAGTCAGATCCACAGATCTGATCATGCGCCTGAGAGATCTCGACTTATCAATAGATTCTCCTGAAGTTTTCTCCTTGATTTAGATCTAGCATTGTAAAACCAATCACCCAAAATTTCAGATCTTAAGATATTCAAATTTCACAAGTGTCTAGCCAAGTGATCTCCTTCCCCTTTTTATAGTCAAACCCTTATCCACACCATGGGAAAAAACCATCAAAAACCAATACAAGGGATCCAAACTGGGGTTCAATAATTTAGATCCTATACCATGGGCCAAAACCATAGGATCATGAATCGACGGGCTAAATACCAAGGGCCAAACATAAGAAACCCCACGTGAGCTCGCTTCTCTGCATTGGAGTGAGTGAATTGGGGGACCGCACCTTATGAACGGAGAACCTGCGGATATGTCCACACTTCTTGAACGGCGAACCTGCGGGTCCGCACCTTTTGAACGATGCACTAGCAAACCTCTTATTTCCCATCATTTTGAGAGCCTAAATAGAGTTTGAGTGAGTTGCCATCAAGTACAACACCTAAACCATAGAGCCAAACCAGAATCATAATGCCAACAATCTCCCCCTTTGGACTTGATAGCAACCTCTAGATCCTCAACGTCATTCTCCCCCTTTGACATCAAGGGCAAAGGGTTATGCTCCCCCTAAGAACATGCTCCCCCTAACTATAAACCAGATCTGCAAAAGGAAAGAAATTTCTTCAAGAAGAACCATAATCCACCAAACACCATAAATGACCATGAAAGAGATAGAGACATATTGTAGCACGATTCAGATCAGCATCCAAGATCTTCTACCATAATGTCAACAATGCATTATATGCTCCCCCTGAACCTGTGCCATTCGATCTTCGACTAATCCGCAACCCAGCAAATGTACGCGTATACCCCATATGAAACATGCGTACAACAAAAAATCTCTGAAATAGATGAGATTCAACAATAGGATGATGCATCAACAACCCCCAGCTTTTGCCTGAGGTATTCAAAGGTCTCCCTGGGCAATGGTTTGGTGAGTATATCAGCAACTTGTTCCTTAGAAGGAACATACTCCAACTTGACCTTTTGTTCAAGCACTTGTTCCCTGAGAAAGTGATACTTGATCGGTATGTGCTTGGTCTTTGAATGCATGACCGGGTTCTTTGAAATGCTGATTGCACTTGTATTATCACATAAGATGGAGATAGGTGGAGTACAAGTGATCTGAAAATCCTACAAGGTCTGCATCATCCAAAGGAGTTGAGTGCAGCAAGATGCAGCAGCCACATATTCCGCTTCAGCTGTAGATAAAGCAATCGAACTCTGTTTCTTGCTGAACCAAGATACTAATCTGGAACCCATAAAGAATGCACCACCACTTGTGCTCTTCCTGTCATCCACGCTTCCGGCCCAATCTGCATCTGTATAAGCATGAAGTGTGAGATCTGTATCTCTAGGATACCATAAACCATAGTTTTGGGTTCCTTGAAGGTACTTGAAAATTCTCTTTACTGCCTGAAGATGAGTTTCCTTTGGATTTGCCTGAAATATTCCAACTATTCCCACTGCATGCATGATGTTTGGTCGGGTACCTGTCAAATAAAGAAGACTTCCAATCATATATCTGTAGGTTGGTTGATGCACTGCTGCTGATTCATCATTTGCACTGAGGCTACATCCTGTGACCATGGGGGTACATACTGGTTTTGCATCTTCCATGCCATATTTCTTCAAAATCTGCTTGAGATACTTGGTTTGAGACAAGAAGATCCCGCCTTCATTTTGTTGGATTTGCAGTCCAAGAAAATATGTCAGTTCTCCAAGCAAAGACATTTCGAATTCTTTCTGCATCACCAAGGCAAAGCTTTGACTCATAGCTTCTTCATTTCTGCCAAACATAATATCATCTACATACACAACAAGTATTAGTAATTTGTCATTTTCAATTTTTATATAAAGATTGCTATCTGCTGATCCCTTTGAAAAACCTTGTTGATGAAGATATTTTTCCAAGCGGTAGTACCAAGCCCTTGGAGCTTGTTTAAGACCATAGAGAGCCTTTTTTAGTCTGCATACAAGATTTGGATCATTCCCAAGGATGAAGCCATTTGGTTGCTCAATGCACACTTCTTCTTCTAAGTCTCCATTCAGAAAGGCCGATTTCACGTCCATTTGAAATACTTTGAACTTCTGAAAGCTTGAGAGGGAAAGGAACATTTGGATGGCCTCAAGTCTAGCAATGGGTAAGTTTCTTCAAAGTCTATTCCTTCTTGTTGAGCATACCCTTTACAAACAAGTCTGGCCTTGTTTCTAATTACTTCCCCATTTTCATTCAACTTATTTTTGAAGATCCATTTTGTCCCTATGACATTCTTATCTTTTGGTCTAGGAACCAACTCCCAAGTGTTGTTCTTTTCGATCTGCTCAAGTTCTTCATCCATTGCCTTGACCCAACATTCATTTTTGCATGCCTCTCTTACATTTTGTGGTTCAGTGGAGGAGAGTAATGCCAAATAGCTTGAGGCTTCTGCAATTGTTCTTCTTGTTTGTACACTTGCCTCTTTCTGCCCCAAAATATGAGATTCTGGATGATTCTTCTGAACGTACCTGGATGGAGTCTTCTCTTCTATCCTTATCTGTTCCTCTGGTGCCTCTTGAGGTTCTTCTTCATCATCAATCTAATTTGGAGAGTAGTCTTCATCTTCTTCGATATTTTCATAATTTACTTGCCTAGGAATGTATCCTTTTTCATCAACCACTACATCAATGTTGTCAAGAATTCTTCTGAGTCTTTTATTGTAACACTTATATGCTTTGCTATGGGGAGAATAACCAAGGAGAATTCCTTCATTTGCTCTAGGTTCAAGTTTGCCAAGCTGTTCATCATTATTCTTAATATAGCATTTGCTTCCAAAAATTTTGAAATGCTTTACTGAAGGAGTCTCACCATACCAGAGCTCATGAGGAGTTTGAGTGCTGTTCACTCGGACATTTGTTTTGTTGAGAATAACAACCGCAACAAAAGCAGCTTCACCCCAGAAGGTTGCGGGAGTCTTAGACTCATCAAGCATAGCACGAGCCATTTGTTGGACCGTTCTGTTCATCCTTTCCACCACTCCATTTTGCTGAGGAGTCATAGCTGTAGAGAATTCCCTTCTTATTCCATGTTCTTCACAGAAATCAAAAAATTCATTTGAGGTAAACTCCCCACCTCTGTCGGACCTGAGGCACTTAATTTTGTGATCTGATTCATTTTCGGCCAAGGCTTTGAAGGATTTGAATTTTTCGAATGCTTCGTCCTTGTGTTTCATAAGACCCAACCAAACCATCCTGGAGAAGTCGTCAATGAATAATATAAATTATTCTTCTCCTCGAGGTGACCTTGTCCTAAATGGACCACATACATCTGTATGGACTAGTTCAAGAGGCCTGCTGGCTAATCCTTCCTTCTCAAGGAAGTTAGTTCTGGTTTGCTTACCAAACTGACATGATTTGCATATGGTGTTGTCTGGAATTTTGATATCTGGAAGACCACGAACTGCCTGGTATTTGCATGCTTTCCTTATTTGTGAAAAGCTTAGATGCCCCAACCTCCGGTGCCATAACCAATGTTCATCATATTTGCTCAAATAGCATTGTTGTTGTCCTTTTTCAAATATGTATAGATTATTTTGAGTTCTTCGGCCTTTGATCACTGTTTTTCCTGTATCAAGATCACAAACACTACATCCATTTGATCGAAATATTACCACTGTTCCTTGATCGCACATCTGACTAACACTTAGTAGATTATGCTTCAAGCCATCAACATACAAAACATTTCCAGCTTTGACCTTTTCTTTCAACTGAGCAGTGCCTTTTCCTTTTATGGCTGCAGGGGTATCATTTCCAAAAGAAACTTTCTTTCCCTTTTCTAAAGCAGTATATGATTCAAGTTTTTCTTTGTCACCTGTCATATGCTTCGAACATCCGCTGTCGATGTACCATAGATTTTCTTGTCCTTCTGCATAAAATACTATCCCACATCTTTCTGTTTGTGGTTTCTTTATTCTCCATGTTCTAGTGCTTGGGACTTGTTCCTTTGTCTGCCGAAACCTGCTACTGCATTCAGAATCTTCATGACCGAAGTTATTACAAATAGAACATTCAATTTCATTTTCAAGGGCAGAAAAGTTGTTATAGGTCCTTTTCGTAATCCCAGTCATACTTCTTTGTTTTTGAGCTTCTCTAGTCATGATTGTCTTATAAGCAACACATTGAGCTGCTTTGTGACCGAAGTTATGGAAAGAGAAACATTGGCCATTGAAGAAACTTCTGCGATTATCAAATCTACCAGCCAAATGATTGTAATTTCTATTTTCATCCATTCTTGAAGCAAATTGAGAAGTTTTTACCTGTGGCTGGTTGTAGCTTTTGTTCACCCTTAAGATGGATTGCCCTTGGTTTACCTGGTAGTCTTTGTTTGTTCTTGATGTAATTCATCCGTGCCTTACCCGGTGATCTCCATTGGGCTTTTGGTCATTCTTCCTTGCTGCATCAAGATAACTCTTTGAGGTGGAAGCTTGAGATATTTCTCCATTATAACCCAGACTTGTCTTGATTAGTGGAGAATGTTGTACATTGATAATCTCATCCAGAGTTTCAGATCCTTTAACAAATTTAAGATTAAGAGCCTTTGTTTTCTCAATTTATTTTCTAAGGCCAACAATTTCACATTCTAACTTCTCAAGAGATTTTTCTTTTTCATCAAGTTGGAATTGCAGAGTATCAATGATCATATCTTTTTCTTCTAAACATATTTTGAGTCGAGAAATCTCTTCATAAAAACCATCTACATCTATAGCGTCCATGTAATCATCATCTTCAAAGCCCATTAAAAGTTTATAATCATTACCTCGTTCATCTTCGTCGCTATTTGATAGGCCATCACTGTCTTCATGAGTGTAGTAACTTTTCTTAGTTGCATTCTGTTTCTTGTTCCATCTAACAAGTTACTTCCCTTTGTCAATCTTATCCTTGTGAGGACATTTGGCAGCATAGTGACCGACTCTTCCACAAGCAAAGCATTTGAAAGGTAACTTACCTCGGAAACGACCAGTACCCCGTTGAAGATTTCTGACAAAATTTGATTCTTTTTCTTCTTTTGACACGTGTCCTGACTCATAGTACTCTCCTTTGCCTGAAGCCTTTAAGGCAGCTTCTCTCCTGTCTGATGGACCTCCTTTCCTCATTTCATAAGCAGGTAGAATTCCGTGCAGCTGTGACATTTTAAGGCTTTGTAGATTCTCTTTTTCTTCTATTGCAGAAACTTTAGATTCAAACCTAGGGGACAAAGATCTTAGAACTTTTTCAACCACAACAGCCTCTTTTATTTCTTCACCCAAATTTTTCATACAATTAACAATCCCATCTACATGAAGAAAATAGTTAGCCACACTTTCATCATTATACATCCTGAGATTTTCATACTGAATTATGAGGGTTTGAAGTTTTGCTCGTTTTACCTGATCATCTCCTTCATAGCTCAGAACAATCTTGTCCCATATCTCTTTTGCGGATTTAAACTGCATTACCTTAACAAATTCTGATTGAGATAGGAATCCTAATAGAGTATTAACCACCTTTGCATTTGTTTTATATTTCTTCTTCTCAGCCGGATCTGTAGGAGTTGCTGATGGAAAAGTATACCCTGTATCTATGATATCCCAGACTTCTGTATCAAGAGATTGAAGATAGGCAGTAACTCTTACCTTCCAATAAACGAAGTTTGTCCCATCAAAAAGTGTTCAGGAGTTTACTCAAGAGTTCAGAAAGAAAGCATTGGCGATTGGTATTTCATTGGATACACGTGAAAATTTGTTAAAATACATCGGCAATTTACATTCATATTTGTAGCATACATTATTGATGTTTAATCCTGATGATTTTGATGAGGTGTGTGTTCAGGCCATACATATTGAATTAGGTGGCAAAACATTCAAGTTTTCATCATAGTCATCCAAAGAGTTGGAAACCAAAGATTCTAGTGACTGTAAGGGGAAGAACATTTCGAAGAGAAATAAATTAGCGATCATTCAGAAGGAAATACCTACCTATTCTCATTGCTAGATAATCGGTCATGATGAATCAAAGTGTTGGAAACTCCATCCAGAACTTAAGCCCAAAAAGTTCCTTAAGGAGAAGGATGAAAAGAGGGCAATTGAAGCTATCCAACAAGATCTAGGTTCAGATTTAGGTGATGAGAGGAGGATAACCGCTATGGTTATGACAGGTAAAACTTCTGACACTGGTTCAAGTTCAAAAACTATTGCATCTTCATCAAACATAAATCCTTCACACGAGGATAAAAGGGTTGAATTGTTTAACATAAGGATAACTTCTAAGCATACAAAGATAGATACAATGTTTGATAGTGGATCACGAGCAAATTTAATCTTTGAATATTTAGTTAAAAGTTTGGGTTTGGAAACACAGAATCATCTATGACCTTACCCATTAGGATGACTAAATAAATCAACTCAGATAAAAGTCACTAAACAATGTCAATTAAGATTTTCCATTACAGCTAATTACATTGATGAAGTGGAATTAGATGTGGTTCCAATAGACATATGTGGAGTTGTCTTAGGAAGTCCTTATCTTTATGATCATGATGCAATATTTTATAGGAGAAAGCATAAATATCACCTTAAGAAAGACGGGGTTGAATTTAATGTCAGGGCACATCAAAGTAAAAATCATTTGAATATTGTTGATAATAAGATGAAGTGATTAATAAGTTCAAATAAAAGATTTGTAATCATGTGTGTAAAGGAACAACATAACACTCAACATGATGTTTGTTCAAGTTATGAGACTTAGCTTAAAGATAGTTTGATTAAAGAGATAGAAACTATTCCAGTTTTATGTAAAACTAAACATCTTATTCATAAGTAGGGATTACAACATGAATTATAGTATGTGCCTAAAAGTCCTCTTCCTAATGTCAGAATGAATCAATTCAGTTCAAGTTTGGAAATTAACAGTTATAGGGATACAGGTCAGTATTGGGGAAAGTCAGTATTCAATTTCTCTTATATTGTGTCACCATTTCATGTTCCGAACAGTTTGGAAAACTCTTTTCAAGTGGAGAGCAAACATATTTGTTTTCATATCCAAGCCTTTTCTAAAGTAGTGTCAAAGTGTCTAATCGGGACTTATGCATCAGAGGAAAGTGCTAATCAATGGAAAAATAATTTAATAAATGAAGGAAAAGTGATTCAAACAAATCAATAGGTAATTCAATACTTTCAAAGACAAACTAAGTTGCAGCAGAATTCACCTTACAGTTTGATAGGTTCATTGGAGCAAGTTCACTTTGTAATAAGGAAGTAGGAAAATATATTTAATCAAGTAGCTGGTTTGATGTCAAAAACATCTTTGATTATCTATGTTATTCCACAAAATAGATTGTTTATACATGTTGATGGTATTAAACAATATTCAGTAGACACTGTTTTCAAAGATTATGAATCACTAACTCATGGTTCTTCGTGGAAAGAATTCAAATGCCATGTTTATAACAGGTTGTTTGCCCATCATTGCAAGTTGCTCATACTGTAGATGGATGGAATAGGTCACTGACTCAGAATCTACCATGGTTAGCATCATCAGGGTCATCACTGGTAGGTGATTGATCGAATGTATTGGTACATCATCAGGTCAAGGTGGAAAGAGAGGGAGTTCTACCCTCATCGACTATTTGTTTAGTCAAAATTTTAGTGGTCCAAAAGCTTTCAAGTAGAGAGGATTGATCCAGGAGGATCTCGTTAGATCAGTTGCATAGGTCATCGTTAATGTTCAGTGTTGTCATCAATTCAGTTCTATGTTGTCAGCTTCGACAATGTTGGTTATGGATCAGGTTGTTCAAGTAATATGGTTTTTCATGGTGTTCAGTTGATATGGGTTTGTATCTGGTTGTCGACTTGTGTTCATCAACAGTTCCACCAGGATTGGTCGACGACATGTGTCTTGTCGTTCGCATCACAGGATTTGGGTTGTCGTTCACTCACAGGTTTTGTTGTCGACAGGTTCATCGTCATGTGACAAAAGTCACTAATGTCACTTGGTGTTGTTTGACTGTAAATGGGTTTTGATAAACTTTATATATTAAAACCTAATCTGCATCTAAATCTAATCAAAACCCTAATACAAAACCTAAAGCCTAAAACCCTAGTCATAAATCTATGCAACATGCATTGATAAGTATTACAAACCATGTATCTAAACCTATCAAAACCTACCTAATCTATACCTACCACGTTCAAACTAAACCTAAAACCTGTGCTCTAATTATCACATCACAAACTATGTTTAAAAAAACACCTAAGATCAAAACACAACCCTCGGACATATGTTAAATGTAATTACATTACAATAAACAATACACAGCCAGCTTGACCACGCGGTTAGCCTAACCACATCGGAGGTCATGTGATCAACGTCTGAGAACCGTCAGAGGTATGTGATGACAATTTTGGAGTTCACAGCAGTGGGTACAGTTGCATGTGATCAGGATGTCAAACTGTCAGGTTAACATTCAACTGCAGTCCTATCTGCCACCTCTGACCATGCAGGGCTTCAAACCGCAACATGTCATGTGAACAGCAACGTTAACCGCCAGCGGGTTGGTCATCGGAATTGCAGGGATAAACCTTCCAGGTGGTCGCAAAGGGTTAGATTGCTTTGTCAAATGCTAGCGGTCCACCCAATTCGTGATGCCATAACTATTAGCGGTTTAGGGATATAACCAATGTTTATTTTGGGTTTTTAGTTAAGTGTTTATTAAACAATTATTCTGATGACCATGCCAACCTAACTAGGTGTCATGAAACAACCAGATCGAGCTCCAAATCTATCCTGAAGCAACCAAATTCACCTCGAACCTAGCCAAGGTGGTTTTGATGAACATACAGGCCTATAAGAGGTGGATTTTCTTCATTGAACAGGAGGAGAGTGGTTTTGATATTTGTTTTTAGATTCTGGAGGTCATAGGCAATTTTGTTTTTAGTGTAACAGGAGCATCTAGAGTTGGAATTGGGAACCGTAACAAGCATTGGAAAGCTAGTTCAGAGGGCTATCTGATGATAGTGATCAGAAGTGCCTATGTACACATTCAGACTGATCAAATCTCTGTGTAATCTACCTCATCTGTTTCAATCCTAATAAAGCGGTTGCCCATCTTGAAAGCAGACCTAGAGACGTAGTCCATTAGGGACGAACTCCATAATCAATTTTGTTGTCTAGTATCGCTGTGTTTTTATTGTTTTCACTTCTATTATGCATATTTCTTATGTTTAATCAACTGTCATAAAGTCTTCTTCTCAGGGATTTTTCCTCGATTTCTGCACTTTCAGTTGATAATCAATTTAATAATGGCTAATCAATTCGACATCAGTTTAAGTTTATGATCATTTTCAAATCAATAACCCAAATAATTCAAAGGTGTTCTGCCAAATTCACATTTTGGCAGTTTTACATAGATATTTTCTCTTTTCAAAACATCTAAAATCTGCTTTACATGCTTTACATGTTCATCCCATGTTCTACTGAAAACAAGAATATTATCCAAATAGACTATTAAAAAATCATCAATGAATGGTCTAAATACATCATTCATGACTCGCATGAATGTAGCTAGAGCATTAGTTAAGCCAAAAGGCATAACCATCCATTCATAGAGTCCTTGCTTCGTTTTGAAAGCAGTCTTCCATACATCCTATTCTGCAACTCTGATTTGATGGTAGCCGCTTTGCAAGTCCAATTTAGAGAAGTAAACTACATCTTTTAACTGATCTAACAAATCATTAATACGAGGAAGAGGATAATGATTCTTTATTGTGATTTTATTTAATGCTCGAAAATCAATGCACATTCTCCAAGAACCATATTTCTTTCACACTAACACAATAGGTGATCCGCACGCTGATGTGCTTGGTCAAATAAACCCTTGATCGAGCAACTCATGTACTTGATTCTTTATCTTTGCATTCTCTAGAGTTGATAACCTGTACATTCCAATGTTAGGTATTGGAGTATCTTGCTGCAAATAAATATCATGTTTTGTCTCTCACTTGGGTGGAATCCCTTTAGGCACTTGAAAAAGAATATCATAATCAGAAACAACTTTAACTAGATCTGCTTTCTGTTTAGGATTACAGCCTTGGAATGCATCATATTTATCACTATCCTTTGTTTTTACAATCATAAGTAAAAATTGTTTACTTGAACTTACAATTCTTTTCATCTGTCCTGAATTTATGAGAGAGAAATTATCTTTGAGTTTATAAGCCCTTACAATATATTTAGTTCCATCCTTAGCGAGTTGATACTTATTTTCAGTTTGATAGAAGATAACATTTCTATCGTACAAATATGGACTTCCTAATACAATTACACATATGTCTAATGGGACTATGTGTAACTCAATCTCACCTACAAACTTTGACCCAATAACAAAACAAAGTTTACATTGTTTCGTAACCTGTAGCTTAGTTTTATCACACACCCAACCTAATGGATATGGATTTTTATGAGGTTTTTTTTCTAGACCCAACTTCTTTACAATTGCTTCAGAAATAAAATTAACTTGTGACCCACTATCAAATAATGTATCAATTTTAGTATGCTTGGAAATGACTCTAATATGAAATAGCTCATTTCTTTTCCTCTCATCATTATCATTATCAATAGAATGTGAAGAAGTACTTGTAGATGCTTTAGAATCTTTGCCTTTTATACCTATAGCTGTAACCATTATGTCGTCACCTGAATCTGATCCCAAGTCCTTTTGAATAGCAGCAGCATTCTTTCGCTCTTTACTCTGAACTTTTTAGGCTACAATTCCAGATGTAATGACCAATAGCGTGACTCATTGTGTTCTTCCTTCTTACAATGAGTGCATGAAGGTTTATCCTTCTTCACAGTGTTTGTTTTCTTCTCTTTCTATTTCAGTTTCTTCTTGCCTTTATTCTTGCTTTCAATAGGTTTGGATGATTTCCCAACATCTTGGGTTACATTTTTACCTCTAGCTTCTATATGAGTTACTTGAACTGATACATCATCTAAGCTAGTTGGATTAAACATAAGTATGGTATGCCTAAAATAACTATGAAGACCACCTATGTATTTCAACAATGTCTTTGTTGATTCCAATGATATGCCTAATGTTAAAGCTCTCTTATGGAATTCATGAGTATAAATTTGAACACTTTGACCTTTTAATTGATGTAGTGTTTGCCAACTCATCATTGCTTGTTGCATATAAGCCAAAGGATAAAATTTCTTTTTAATAGTAGAAAAAAATTCTTTCCAACTTGAAATGATTTTACCATGCTTTTGGAGATCTGCTTGTGTCTTGCCTTCCCACCATACAAGTGTGGTTCCTCCAAGTCGAAGGCTAGCAAGCTGGATCTTCTTTCTTTTTAAAACAACTTTCCACACCCTGCAATACACTTCAATTTGTCTTATCCAATTATCAAGCTTTTCAGTGTTAATTTCTCCATCATAAATTGGAAAATCAAATTTTACATCTAATTTGATCAAAGAGGATTTCTTCTTCTTCTTCTTAGAAGGACTAGATTTATCAGAACAAGAGGATGATGATGATGATGGCGATGATGGAGGAGATGGTGGAGGAAGCATTTCTAGCTTTCCCTTATCTTCTTTATCTTTAGGTGATGAAGTGCCTCCACCTTTACACTTTTTAAACTCATTGTACATCTCTTCCAGCATTGCACGTATTGTCATGAAACTATCCAAGAATTGGGATTCTGATCCAAGTGGAGTTTCATCTGCCATCCTTCTTTGTGAAATGACCCTTCCAATCTTTAGATTTGCCTCAACAAGTTCACCTTCACCTCGTCCTAGCCTCAACCTAGTAAACATTCAAATCTCCACACAAACTTGTCAAACCTTAAAAACCTTGTTTCTCTGATACCACTTGATCCGTTAATGAAAAAGGTATTATAGACTATGTGTGAATTTGCTTATGTTACTTAGTGCAATGGATCGAAAGGATTTTGAATAACATAAACACATAAACAACTTGAAAACACATTCAAACACATCAACACAACCAAATTTAATAAATAAGTTCACCAGACTTCCTGGTTGCGTCTCCTGGTCCTTTCGCTTTTAGTGCTGACCTCTTTATTTTTTCTTCAAATTGCTGTTACAAGTATGAGCTCCAAAACAAAGTCTCAAATAAGAGAATGGACATCACCCCTATGTTCAGCTTGAGATTTCGAGTCAAATGAGTATAAACTCGCCCATATCTGGCCACTATGACCTCCAGACCCCCTGGAATGGTCCAAAACCATAATGGTTTTGTTCTGTTTTGGTGATATGGTAATATATACCATATATAGTTGCAATCTATGGTGAATGTGGGATAATGCAATAACATAAAATCAAAGGTCCAACGGTCATGGGGTTGACCCCAACTGTCCAACCTTTTTTTTCCAGCGGAGATCCCGACAACCAAGTTCCATCCAATCTGACAGCTATTGCATCACCCGCTCGCCAAATGGCTTGGCTGATCTCCACCGTCGATCAATCGCACATGATCCAATGGCTATCGTGTCGTCTGCACACCAACTAACTCGGATGATCTCCACCGTCGATGTAACTTGTCCAATCGAACGACTGTCATGAAATCTCGCGTGAAATCTTGCACAACTGATATCATATCGAGAGCGCGTGAGAAAAGTGGTTTTCTCATGCTACGTGTCACCAGCTAAGGTTAATCGCATGAATTTTCAGAAAACTGTTTACCACCTTTAGGGTGCGCGAGATACCACTTCTCACTTTCCTGCTGGAAATCAAACTCTTTTTAATAACTACACTGTGTCCATTTGAAATGATAACTTGCTTGCATGTTCTGAACGATATGCGTCGATCTCCTCTGATTGGATGATCACCACTTCCCTAAGATTTTCGTCAATTTTAGCAGTCTGCCAAATTTCTTTCTCATCCGCCACATTGGGATTTCATGCCAACATTGGGCAAGTCCAAGCTGCTATGTGTTAGCACTGGATTGGCCCATGTGAACCAATCACAAATTGCCACATCACCTTCTATGATGACATCATCCAGAACCCGTGGCTCATTCCCGGGTTGCCACGTGTCCTGCTGACGTAGGCATTGACTGTTGACCATTGACCATTGACACTTGATCCACTTTCATCTGCACTTGAAGAATTTGATCTGGAGGCAAAAATAAATCCATTTTGGATCAGTAATGGACATGGATACCAATAGTATGAAGGGGACTATGAACTGGGTTGATCTATGCCGGTGGGGCTCCATCGACCTTCATGGACATTACCATGTGCAGGTGGGGGGGGTGGTAAATGTCGTCGAGGTGATGGACCCTATGGTGCATTTCAGATAAATGATGTTATGGTATGCAAAGATTTGTAGGGAGCCTATCATGGTAGGTGGAGAATGATAGCTTCACTATTGACAGCTACCAGGGCATTGGTTCTGTTGGGAAATTGTTGGTATACCTGCAACATTGAAAACCACTACCCCAAGTGAAAACATCTTGATAAAAACATATGTAAGCTAAAATATTCTAAACAAGATGCAATGAATGAACATGAGAAGCACACTTGAAGTGGTACTTCGAACGTGAGATGGGCCCAAAACTGAGTTTGGGGCCAAAATGGAACAAAATGTACCATGATGGAGATGATGTCATCCTAATCCTTGTGTTGTTGATGGTTTTGAAAATGGAGGTCGTTAGCTCCTGAACGAGGCTATAGAAGATGAAAAATAGGGTGATATATAGAGTCATGTGGGCCATATGCCACCTCATTTGTACTTGCTGATTTGGAGTATAGAGCTAGGTCCAAGAGCTATTTTCTATTGTAGCGATCAACTTGTGCACCAGGGAAGCATGTGGGGACAAAAAGGTAAGAGGTCTCAACTAAAACTTCATGATTTTGGTAGGTTAAGGTAGGTATACTATACAGGGTGGCATGTATGAACCTATTTTTAGGGAAAAATGGAAAAGTATGTAGGCGACTGTGAGACAGTCGCACGGTCCTCTCGGGCAATTGAGAGATAGTCATGGATTCACCACGGGTTTAGTGAATATGACCGTGCAAAGAATGCAGCTACAAGTAAAACAACCACGTGGTCTCTAGCTTGATGACCCTGTGGCTTTTGGGATTACATGCATGCAACTAGCATGATTGTCCATGAAATAGTCACACGGTTTGCACGCCTATGCGCAAAACAGACGCGTGGTTGTTGGGCCAGTGTCCCCACCACTTAAGGGCTAGTAGTAATGGCAGAAGTGTCCTCAGACACGTAATTTTATTAATCAGAAAAAACAATTACATAATTGATTTGCAAGAGTTTACACTCGAACAACCAAACACTCTTGCAATGAGCTATTTATAAGCTCCATGTCCAAACTACCTCTAATTATGGATCACTTACAAGTGTCCATTTACAATAAATGCTATTCAAACCAACTAGCTAACTAATCTCCTATAATAGAGCCTAAGATACGACTCATTTGGAGAGTCATATCTTGTTACAACAATATTCTAATTGTCTCTAAAATAATTAATCATTCTAGAATAATTATTAATTTAATTTCTTAAATTAATAATTATTTTATTTTAATTTTATAACCTATGATAATAAAGTATTTTTGGATCATATAACATTCCCCCCTATGATCCAAAGATACATTACAACAGATACCAAGTTCATCCCTGAACTTAGTAAATTTTATTCTACCAAGTGGTTTTGTGAAAATGTCGGAGATCTGATCTTCTGAAGGACAATAAACTGGTTTGAGGACATCTTTGGCAATGAGAGACCTGATATGATGATACTTGGTGTCCACATGCTTTGTCTTTGAATGAAAAACTGGGTTCTTGGCAAGTTTGATGGCTGACTGGCTGTCAATGAACAATGATGTAGCTTCTCCCTGAGAAATGCCCAAGTCCTGCAAAATTCAGCGCAACCAAACAATTTCACATGCTGCTTCCCATGCTGAAATGTACTCTGCTTCTGCTGAAGAAGTGGCCACTGTAGCTTGTTTTTTACAACTCCAAGATACTGCTGCTGACCCCATATTCACTAAACAACCTGATGTTGATGCTCGATCATCAATACTCCCAGCAAAGTCGGCATCAGAATATCCACCAAGTACAAAATTTTTAATCTTTGTGTAAAGAAGACCAAAATCTTTTGTTCCTTGGATATATCGAAGAACTCTTTTGGCTGCATTCCAGTGGCTGTCTCGTGGTTCCTGCATAAAACGTGAAAGAATACTGACTGCATAAGATAGATCAGGATGAGTATTTGTCAAATAAATCAAGCTGCCAATCAACTGTCTGTAAGTTGTACTGTCCACCTTTTCCCCCCCTTCAAATTTTGAAAGTTTCAAGTTTTGCTCCATGGGGGTGAGAACGGGCTTGCAATCTTGCATGCCAAATCGCTGAAGAACCTCTGCGGCATACTTACTCTGAGAAATGAAAATATGATGTGCACGTTGGAAGACTTCAACTCCAAGATAGTAGTGAAGTAATCCCAAATCTGTCATCTTAAAACCTGCATGTAACTCCTTTTTTACCTGTGCAAGATGATCATCATGATTGCTAGTGATGATCAAATCATCTACATACATAACAAGAATTACCAGATATTTTCCCTGTTGTCGCACATACAAAGTATCATCAGATTCACTGCGATGAAAACCAACTTTCTTAAGGTAATCATCCATCTTTGCATACCAGGCTCGGGGAGCTTGTATTAACCCATATAAAGCCTTGATCAATTTGCAGACTTTATGTTCTTGTCCTTCCACTTCAAAACCTAGTGGTTGGGTCATATACACGTCCTCCTGTAAATCCCCGTTGAGAAAAGCACTTTTCACATCCATTTGATGAACTTTCCATCCTTTTTGAGCGGCCAATGCAAGTGTTAATCGGATGGTGTTCCATTTAGCTGTTGGAGCAAAAGTTTCTTCATAATCAATGCCTTCCTGTTGCGCAAAACCTTTTGCGACAAGTCGTGCTTTATACTTGTCAATTTCACCCTTCTGATTATACTTAATTCTGTAAACCCATTTGCATCCTATGGGTTTAACATTTGCTGGACAATCAACAAGTTTCCAAGTGTTATTATCAATTACTGCTTTATATTCTTCAACCATAGCCTGTTGCCATTCTTTATGTTTTACTGCCTCTTTGTATGTGGAAGGTTCAGTAAAATCATTTGCTATCAAGGCAAAATTGCCTTCACTTCTCTGTGCCCTTCTGGTGCCAGTTTTATTCTGTTCATCAGGCTTTACATCTTTCAAAAGTTGAACTTCCCATTTCGGAAGTTGGTGCTCACTTGTTTGTGCTTCTATAAAGTCCCCATCATTTTAAAGAGGATTAATATAAACTGATGTACGTCGTTCAGGTGAAGAAGGTGGAGACTCACTGTCTGAAGAACTGCTGCTGCTTGGAGATGCGGATGAACTGCTAGAAGACACGGATGATGTTGTTGATGTAGATGGACTGGATGACTCATCTTCAGAGGAAGGAAAATCAAGTTCATACCAATTTGGTGAAGTTGGTTGACTTTGCATTTGTCCATTTCTTTTACTTCCCTTAGTTTCTAATTTGTGAAGAAGATTTTCAATTTCTTCAGCACTCTTACTCTCTGTTTCATAAAAAATAACATCCCTGCTCACAATGAATTTTCCATTGGTCAAAAGATGATACCCTTTCTTCTCATCAGAATAGCCAATCATTGTGCATTTTAAACTTCTTGAGTCAAGCTTAGTTCGCTTTTCTTTTGGAACTAAGGCATAACACACTGACCCAAAAACTCTAAGATGTTTAACTCGAGGTTTGAAACCAAACCAAGCTTCATAAGGTGTGATTCCGTCTAAAGAAGCAGTTGGAGATCTGTTTCTTAAGTAGACAGCTGTATGAATTGCTTCAGCCCAATATGTTGGGCTTAACCTCTTGAAGGTTAACATGGATCTCGCCATTCCTAACAAAGTGCGATTCATTCTTTCGACTACTCCATTTTGCTGTGGAGTGTAAACATTAGTGAGATGTCGTCTTATGCCATTTTCACTGCAATAAGTTTTGAATTCATTTGAAGTGAACTCTCCCCCATTATCCGTCCTGAGAGTACTTATCTTTTCTTTGACTTCATTTTCAACAAGTTGGCGAAAAATTTTAAACTTATCAAATGCTTCTGACTTGTTCTTCAAGAAGTAAACCCAAGTCATTCTGCTGAAATCATCAATGAATAGTAAGAAATATTTGCAACCACCAAATGAAGTTTGTAGTGGACCACAAACATCACTGTGAACTAGTTGTAGCCACCTGTTTGCACGCCATGAACTTGTTGGAAAACTTTCTCGGTTTTGTTTGCCATAAATGCAAGCCTCACATTTTGCATTTTCCCTTTTGAATGTGGGAATTCCTTTAACCATTCCTTGTTTCTGCAATTGAGAAAGACTCTCAAAATTCAAATGTCCATATCTTACATGCCATAGTCTAATAGGTCAAATACCTGTAGTCACTGCCCCTGCAAAATCAGAATGCCTTGGAATAACTGTCCCTTTCATCCGTAACAGTTTTCCATCTTCATAACCTGTCATAACTGTTTTCAAGTTCTGTTTCACTGAATTAATCTTCACTAAACCATCTTCCATAATTACCTGATGTCCTGCTTGTCGAATCGTGACTAAAGAGAGCAAATTTTTCTTGAAACTAGGTACATACCATACATTGGAAATCAATTTTTCTCCAATGTCAGGGAGAAAAACTTTTACTACTCCTTTTCCATAAGGAGTATGTTTTGTATCATCAGCAAGAAAAATTGAATTAAGTTGGAATTCTTGAAAATTCCAGAAAAAATCACGTCGACAAGTCATGTGCTGAGTTGCCCCGGAATCCAAGATCCAGGCATCTTCATAGTCACTTCTAAGATGAGATGAAATTTGTGATGCTGGTGAGGAAGTAAAAACATATTCTGAGCTATCTTCATCTTGATCATTTGCAAATTGTGCTGAATGCTGCTGAAACTTGGGAATTTTATTAAGTGAAGTTCGACAATCTTCAGCATAATGACCAATTTTGTTACATCTTCGACACACAATTTGACTTAAGTCTCTTCCTCGTCCTGAAGATTGTTCTCTACCTCTACTTTGACCTCTATTTGGAGATTGTCCTCTACCTTGACTATTATATCCTTGTGCTTGAAAATTTCCTCTTCCTTGGTTGTTTCCTCTACCTTGAAAATTATTTCTTCCTCCTTTGTTAAAATTGTTGCCTCTACTTGGGCTTCGACCTCGATTATGTGTTGCTTGATTCTGATTCCATCGGCCTCTTCCTCGAGAACTATCTGCTGAAGACTTACTTGTGCTGGCTTCTATGAGAAAAACATCTTCACCAACTTTCTTCTTCTTCCCAAAAGTTTTATCATGCTGACTTAACATTTCACAAAGTTCATCAAACTTTAGTTTTTCTAATTTCCCAGTTACTTGTAAAGTTTCTAAAAAATGCGTATAGGAAGAAGGAAGCCCAGCAATTACAATTGTGACCATAAAGCTATCATCAATTGCGGGAAAACCAGCATTAATAATTTCCTGCTTAATATTCTTAAGTCTGGAGAGATATTCAAGAATATCACCATCTTCAGTTAATTTTTGTTGCAACAATTTTAACTGTAGATCAACCTTCTTTGATTCTGGCTGAGTATCAAAGAGGTCTTTAAAAGTTTTCAAGGCAGTCCATGCATCTGTGGCATTCTCTATATGTACATACATTTCATCATTCACAGACGATTTAATAAGAGTTAAGGCTTTAGCATTCTTGATTTCCCATTTTGCCAGTGGATCTGCATTTGTGGGTTTATTTGGCTTTACATCTCCATCACATATTCCTTGCCATAATTCATTGTAAATGAGTGTGCTTTCAATAAGACGATGCCACGTTTTATAAGATTTGGTGCCTTCTAGTTTGTCAGAATCAGAAAATAAGTTAATCAACTTAGACATTTTTAGCGTTGAAGAGAAGCACCAAGAAGCAGAACAGAAAGGACAAAATAGTCAACACAACACACCACGCAAAAAACACGATCTATCGGGGCTTGGCCTTGACCCTCGAATAGTCGTCAAAACAGGAGAATATTGACTGAGCTTTGCACTTGGCTCTAGTCAATTTCTCAAATTTTTACAAAGCAACTTTCAAAATTTGACTTTTTACAATGGTGCTTTTGCACAATATGGTAAAAAAGAAATGATCCCCCCTCAAAGTAAAATTACTTTGAGTTACAATGTGATGATACCAAAGAACTTCTGAAAAATAAATTGCCCAACACACCTTATTTCTCCAATTTACAAATTACAAATAAAACTCCTTATTACTCCAAAACATTACAATCACCTTATTTCTCCACTAATAATAAATTCCCAAAATTACAAAATCACCAAATTTCTCCCAAAAAAATTATAATATTCCTTATCTCTCCACAAGAATTACAATCAATCGAATAACCTTATCACTCCATTAACATTACAAAATTAAAAAAAATATTTCTAACTGCTGGCAGGCTGGTTCACGCTGGCTTGTTGCTGGCAAGTTGGTTCACGCTGGCTTGATGTTGGGTTTGCTGACTTTCTCATGGCCAAATTTATCAATCTAAATCCTCTTGTTCATTCTTCAATCTGGATTGATGAAATGGAACAAACTGAATATTCAATCGAACTTCCAAGGTGACATTATCATTTGACGCTTCCTTCGACTGTGATTCATCCTCCTTTAAACACTTTTGAATCACCTTAAAAGCACCTGAGAAAAAATCTGAAACTTTTGAAAACTGTCTTTCATTTGCAAGCACTGATCCAGCTATACCTTTGGACAAAATAACGATGGGTTTTTGGCGGCTAAGTGGCTCGGTGTTTGGGCAGCAGGTTGCCGAGTAGGCATTGGCAGAGCCGTATTTGTTTCGGACTCAAACAAACAAAAAATGCTGTAGAGGTCCTACGGAACAACCTTTACAGACGGTTTAGCTTAACTATCTTCTGATATCTGCAGCGATAGTCAGATTTGCAGGATACACAGGATGGGTCACGAAGGCACATATTGGTGCTGTTATAAGGTCCGAGGTTGAACCGAACAGAGAAAACCAATCCAAAGCCGAACATGAGCCGAACCAGAACTTGTTATTTCTGGTTGGTCGAACTTCGAACTCTGAAGAAATTGAACGGATTCACAAAGACAAGCAGTCACGAGTTCATGAATCGTAAGATCTATATTGATGCAGAGAATAATAATCATTGTCGAAGTTAAACTTCACCATGATAGAGCTGGAATTCAACACGTAAATATTGAATTTAACCATTCAAATATTCCACAGTTGAATTTTTGTATCCGCTTTGTAATTGCGAAGGGAATTGATGGGAGTGTAGCGTTTGCAGGGCGCAGCTAGCACTGATAATCATGGAACATGCAGTAAAAGAAATCTAATAATAATACACAAATTCATTTGCAGATTAAAATTCTAAAATCAAGAAGATTTTTTTTTTGTTGAACATAAAACTGGACAATTTCATACCAATCATTTGTTGATCAATTGAATGAAGTTTTCCAGGACTTTGTTGAGCTGGAATATCCTCCTCACATCCACTGCAACATTACTGGAGCTCTGATACCACAATAATGGCAGAAGTGTCCTCAGACACGTAATTTTATTAATCAGAAAAAACAATTACATAATTGATTTGCAAGAGTTTACACCCGAACAACCAAACACTCTTGCAATGAGCTATTTATAAGCTCCATGTCCTAACTACCTCTAATTATGGATCACTTACAAGTGTCCATTTACAATAAATGCTATTCAAACCAACTAGCTAACTAATCTCCTATAATAGAGCCTAAGATACGACTCATTTGGAGAGTCATATCTTGTTACAACAATATTCTAATTGTCTCTAAAATAATTAATCATTCTAGAATAATTATTAATTTAATTTCTTAAATTAATAATTATTTTATTTTAATTTTATAACCTATGATAATAAAGTATTTTTGGATCATCTAACAAGTAGATATGCTAACTGCATGTCTGGATGGATGAATTGCATGTTTACCATGCATCTGTCAAAGAAATAGACACGTGGTCATGTGCATGTTATGGAAACAGGCGCGCGAGCTTAGAGATAGCTATTTTTTTAGCCTATGAACTATTTTTTTCTTTTCTTTATCCTTTTTACAGGATGGGGATAATGTGATGTAAGCATGACTGGGAGCCTATCTGGATCATGATTGCTAGTGATACCCAAGTGAGTGCTACACTAGATAGATGGGGGGGTTGTTGAAGTTCGTTCAAAACCACTTGCTCGGGTTGCAGGATGAGTTCCTACATTTTGTAATACAGAGGTGGGACCTAGATCAAGAGGTGTTAAATATCTTTAATATAGAGTTTCCATTCACTACGTTAGTGGATGTTTATTTTTTTACAGGGCTGGTGCATCATGGAGAGGTACTATCAATGTCGCTTCCTAATGGGAGGGTGGATCTGCATGCATGGGCGAGGGGGCATTGCTGGCCCAATGCTATTAATCAGGGGTGTGTATGGATTGAGATTGTTATTATTTATCTAAGCAAGACACTTTAGTGATGATTGTGCACCTTGTTGGTTCAACCACCCCTCACTGTGTCTTGGGATCACAGATTGTCATCCTTCAGAGCCTTCATGAGGGCCATTTCTATGACTAGATTGTCTTTATTTATAGGGGCCTCAAAGGGATCCACGGATATGGAGGTGAGGTGGGACGATAGTGGAACCCCACGGTAGAGGGTTGGTTTCTATCCAACCCTTAGATGATTCTAGAGTACCCATATTGCAGCATATATTTTATCTGAGATCTTGAGATGGGATTACCCCCTGACGATGCTTGGTGTCCAACAACTATGTGATTTGTGTGTTCTGCATTTGTGCTTACTTTCATGTATTTATGATGTATATTTATGATGATATCGATCCCTGTATGCTTGATTGCAGACATGGGTCCTTGTGGATGACCATTGGCCTACTTGGTGGGAAACGATACTTGGCGACTAAGCATAGCTAGTGCAACAGATGTGCGACGACAACAAAGAGATGACAAGGTTTAGGAGGAACCTATAGATAGATAGGTAGTTCCTCTGCCTAGTTTGAGATGGCGAGACTTTGAGAGTGTTCATAGGCTATAGAGGCTCAATTGAGGGATGTCAAGGATGCATGGGGTCGAGTGGCTGCCCTACTGAGGAGGATGCCTGAGGAGGGTTGGGTAGTGTTGGGGGAGGACACGTTGGAAACAATTATGATTCATGATAGAGCGCGGTGTCTGGTACTTTGTCATCTTGTAGCGGCAGTGGCAACTACTCGTCCTATCATGTCTTCAGCACCAAATGAGGTTGAGGGGCCTCAGGTAGGGGGTGCATGGGGTGATGGCCCTTGGCTCTCAATGTATTTAGGATGTATGTACTAGGGTAAGCAACCATTATGAGGATGCTCCCCCATTGATGACTTATGTTTTCTGGTGCGCACCAGCAGATGTATATTTTTTGTACATACACTTTTTTGATATATATATATATATATATATATATGAGATGGTGACTTTTACATATCTCATGATGTGCTTTTATGTACATGCTTCTATACATGTGCTATACTTTTTTGTTTATTTGATGGATATGGTGTTTATGATTTATGTGTCTTGATGATGATATATATGTGATGCATGCCAGTATAGGATTTTATTAGCTATGTTATTTTGATCTATTGGTATATGTGAGAATGTGATATGATCAAAACTATGAGCTAACCTTTGTGCATGCATATATTTTTGAAAAAGGCACGGATCACGAACTTTGAAGGTTTTGTTCAATTTTGATACAAAAAGTTGGGAATCAAGGAATATATGCAAGTGATTGATACCTAGATGGGAGGCATCAACAAAGAGGCCTATGTGTTGTGGGGAAAAGTATCCGATGCGGATGACCCTATCCCTACTCTAAAGGTGACAGTCTTTAGCAACAACTGAAAGTAAAGCTTTGATGTTTTCCTTTATGAAAGTACAGAGAGGGGGAAGAAATGATCAACCAACCTGGTATCCTTCGCTTAGTCGATCTTGATCCTCTCTCTTTGTCTCTTGTTCCCAGCTCCTTGCTCTCTTTGCCGGTCCAGCTACACACAAGCCCTGCACAAAACGAGAGAGGAAACTACAAGATACAAGTACTCATAACTGATGCATGGATTAGAGTGAATCAAATATACATGTAAATACAATACATCAATGCAATACAAGTATATAGGAGAACATGCAAAACTTTATTGATAGAAGTAACAGGGTTCTGAGAAGGTTACAACCAATGATGGCTCCAATCCAGCAGCACCTCCCCAGCAGCAAGAAATCTCCTCTTCACCTCTAGTAAAACAATCACCCAATAGCTCTAACTGTAATCCAACAGCACCTCCTTGCTTTACACAAAATTCCAGCCCCCTTAGACCTCATAGAAGAGCTCTATATATAGGAGAGAAGAAGAAAGGATGAGTCAGCTTGAGGCTGGCATAGAGCTGACTAGTGTCCTCTCCCTCTTCAGTTAATCTTCAGTTCTTGAGTCCACTTGGAGATCCTTGCTTACACATGGTGATCAAGTACCTCTTACTCATCACAGGGCGAATCTCATGAACCAAGTGTCAGTTTGGAAGCTTCCTGGGCAGTTGACACCTTGCAGAATGACTGTGCCACTTGGCCAATCTCGCCCAGCGCAGGTAGCCTTCATTAGATTTGACTTCCAGCGCAGGTACAAAGAGGAGCAGTTGCATTCCAGTGCAGATGCTCAGTGGAGCAGCTGACATGATCCAAAATTAGCCTGTTTTGAAGTGTTTTCAGGTGGAGAACTGATTGGAAGTGCTGTTGTTTGATGACCTTGTTCTTTTAGGGGTAAGAACAACATGTTTAGGGACTGAGGATCCCTGTAATTATTGACATTTCATGCTCCATGTCGCGAGGCACAAAAATGTCTATAACAGTTGCCCCCTAAAGTATGAGGCCGTTTATCGGGTGAAATGCTTTATCTAGAGGGTCCGAAGTTCATTCCAGTGCTGAGGAGGCGCCCTGTAATACAATACAATACAATACATTATTTTTCATTTTGTTTTCATGATCTAGCTGAGGTGGGCATTCCCATGCTCAGCTTTATAAATACATTTTGGTACATAGAACAGACGATCGTCTGATGGTAGACTGATAATTCTCTGCTGAAATTATCATCCTTTGAGTAGGATGATCATCTGCTGCAATGATGTACATGACAAATGCTTTTATATTTCCTGAATATGTATCGCAGCCCGGATGGATGAAACTAGATCCGGGGTCTTCAAACTCGTTCGATCTTCACTCTAAGTACAAGTCGATCCATGTGAGAATTGCGCTGAAGTCGAACATGGAAAGACATCGCTTGATTACCGGTCAATAATGAAAACCGTTAACAAGCGCGAGAGGAATCCCCAATAATGACGATGACCCTCAAGGTACTACAGTACAATTCACGTGGCGTGAATAAAGGACTTGGTGTCGAACGCCACGCAAAATCTTCTGGTCGAAGGTCATTGATGTATACCTGTCGCCGGAAGTGAGAAACTTGCCATTGAGGCATGCAAGCTTCAAAGTACTGATGGGGGTGTTCCTAGATCAACTTCTTGGATAATGAGTTGAAGTCGACAAGAAGCGATCCGTCAAAGGAGGGCCTTAATGAATCCCACATCAATGACACGGAACGGAGCTAATGATTTTAGTGGAGGTAAAAACAAACTGTGGCATATGATTCAGGGTGGCGATCATGAATGGATGAAGGATAATGTATGGTAGTGGATGGGACACGGTTGACACTTTCAGAATGACCCCTCTTGAACATATAACGACACTGATGCGATGGATCGGTAGCATTACCCCAAATGTGGATGGTGTGGCGAGGACCATGGTGATGAGACCGGTGAATGAAACAACCCAACCCGATGTGATACGGAGGAAAAGTGTCATGTTCAAGAGTGACTCGCTACCATTAAACTTTGAATGTTCTCCCAATTTTTCCCCAGTCATTTCTGACCAGTACCTCTTTATTTTTGTCAAGCTTGAGGAGGATAACATATGCTTGTTCTATAACCTGCCCTTCGGGCAAGCCTATCGCTATGATTTAACGAGCCTAGCGATAGGGAAACTCGTTCTCGTCTAAAGACAAGTTTGTCGCTATTTAATCATTTTAACGAGTCTAACGACAAGGAAAACTCGGTCCTTTTCATTTTTAGAGAGTCTGAAAAGGTACAGAAAGTCAACTCCATAATTCCTTTTTCGTCATCTAATCCCTTAAGTCCGAAAAGTATAAAACAATACAGAAGGGACGAGTGTTCAGTACTTTTAACGAGCCGAATAAGACAAGCGCTCGATCTTTTTGTGCAATAATCCCTCAGGTCCAAAAAAGATTAAAATCTAGAGGAGGGATAGCTCTTCCAGTCGTTTAACGAGCTGGAAGGCCAAAACTCGGCAAACTTTTCATATTTTACGAGTCAGATGAAAAGAGCTCAAAGAAGACTCGTCTTTTGAGGAACGAGTGATAAACAGGGATAGCAGCAGATTCCAGGTACAGGTTGGAATTCTCTAATCACGGCAGTGTCACAAGGATGGCTAGGTGAAATCACTCTTCGCAGCTGTTTCTCAAAAGAGGTAAACACACAAATGGAGGTGAATGATCGGCCAAATGAAAAGTGGAGGTGACGGTGCACAAACACGACCAAGGCTTTTATGGCTGATGGATTTACGATCTCAGAAGGTTATTTACCGGGATAGGTTCTTTTTTTAGATAAAAATGAGCTTAAACTCTGGAGGGAACATTGCTCACTGCTTTTATTTATTTTTTAACGAGCATGAAGACCGCGTTAAAACTGCTCGGATTTGCATGCCCCCAGCATCATAATAACGCATGTCAAAGGAGGGTGCCCCCCAAGCTTCATTGCATTCAACTTGGTGGTTGGAATGAAGGTTTACCTTTGAATTTTGAAAGGGGATTTGTTTCATTTTTTAATGAGGTTGACATAGTAAAAGAACTATCCTCATGACTCCTTGTTTCATTTTTTAACGAGGTTGACACGAGATAAGAACCGTCCTCGGAGCCCACTGTATTTACAGTATTTCCATTAGGGCGATGATCCATGCTGACAAAATGTTTAGGAATCTTCCGAATCCATTAGACATAGAAGATCTCATATTGTAGGTTTCCACTGTGGCCACTTCCGCCAGATTACTTTCAGGCGGTAGGGCAAAAGTACCCATTAAGGCAGGGTCTTTCAGGAGACCTACTCCAATATTTTGAAGTGAATGATCGCTTCCATGGATCATTGGACTGCTTCCCGTAACTTGTGAACTGTCGGGGAGGAAAGTTTGTTGGTCGACGACTGTAATCCCTCCTTGAAAGGGAAATGCAATCTTCCTGAAGTAGGTCGACACGACTGCGGCCATGGCATATATCCAGGGCCTTCCTAGTAGGATGTTGTAATCGAGGTTTCCATCGATTACTTCAACATCAACTTCTACTGTTTTGTCCCCCAGTTCAATTTGCAAGTCACTTAAAATCCCGTAGGGAGTGTATGATCGTCCATCAAATGCTTTTAAGGTCGTTGACGATTTCGACAAGGGTGGTGAGCCTAAATTTTTCCAGCAACTCATCGACATAAGACATGTAGATGCCCCCTCATCAATAATTGTTCGATGAACAGTTTTGTTGAGGGCTCTCACTTGAATAAGGAAAGCTAGTTGAGCTGGTAACTTAGGGTCATATCCTTTATGATCAAAGGCCACAAGATTGGAATCCATTGGGCCAATCCCACCTATTTCTGATAATAAAGTTTGCTCTTGGGAGGGGTAATTTTGCGGTACCTCAAGTGTCGACATAGCGGACGGCGATTGGGCCAGGTCCTCTGTTATATTATAATTCTGTGCTATTTTGGCACGAGGATTAAATGTCGATTTGTGTACTACTCCCTTTGGCAACTTTATCATTGGTTTAGGAATGATGGGTGGCACAACTTTGGTCAAAGCTGTCGTCGAACTACTAGGTTGTTCATTAGCCTTCTTATTTGACAGCCATGGATTCCCGTAATCTTTATTCCTTGTCAAAGCATTATTCTGCTGCTTTGAGGTAGACAACATAAGCACTTGGGATCGGGAAGCATTTTGATTAGCAACCAGATTTTGACCAGGATTAGGAAACGGATCAGTCAACACAGCTGAGGTTTTCGGACTCTTAAAGAATCTTTTAAGCTCAGCTTTGCATGGACAATCTGCTGTCCAATGATCCTCATCGCATATATGACACCCCGAAGGGGGTTTCCCTTTTCTCCCTTTCTTTTTCTTCTTGTCTCCTGGTTGCTTCAGTTGTTTGCCCTTGTCGTCCGACACGGCACTTACTTCCGAGGCAAGAAGTTCTTCATTTGCATTTTGATTCGAAGTCTTACGGGTTTTCTTAGACGAATCCCGTGTTGACTTTGCGTTTGCAGTGCCAATCACACCATCGCCGGCATGAGAGTCACTATTTGATCCAAGAGGGGGAGGAATTGAAAATTCCGGTCTAGGGGCGTCAGGTATCTTGTCATAGAGCGTGCCAGACTGAGTATATACTAAGTCTAAATACTGGGCACGAGCAATAACTTGCTCCTCTGTTACGACTCCTCCCTTGGCCACATCTTCTGTTATAGCAGGAAGAAACGACTTTATAAACCACTCAGCTAAAAGCTGATCTGGAACATAAGTCTTTACCATTCTGCGACGACGACGCCACTCATGTATATGATCTGATATATGTGTGGCCGTTGTCTGCTTGAAATTGGTTAAGATCTCGGTTCCAGTTTCGTACCTTATAGGTAACTGAAAGTGTGTTAAGAAAGTCGTGGCTAGGGAACTAAAATTGTCGAAAGAGGCTCTAGGTAATTCAATATACCATTTAGCCGCCGGACCAGTCAATGTCCTCTGGAAAAGGCGAAGCCTTATCGAATCATCATTCAAGGTATTCGACGAACACCACAGATGGAAAGTCATCACATGATTCGACGGGTCTTCGCCAGGATTTCCATTGAATTTAGGAATGTCCGAAGGAAGTTTGTGAGGAATCGCTGGCCACCAATGGGCATAGGCGATTGGATCATTCGTCAATCGATGTAAATCTGGTAATTCTAGAGTCACCACGAATGGCAACTGCTGATTCAGGTTTGGCGAGGCGTACCCAGGATACGATGGAATCGCCTGAGCAGTAGGCCTTTGCATACCAGCATAATGCAACTGATGTTGATAGGACTGATATGGCTGGTGGGCTTGGCCACTGTAAAGTGGTTGATTTAACCCGTTCTGAATATAGGGTTGCCCACTACTTGCAAAGATCTGTTGCTCAGATCCCTGGTACACCTGTTGAAACTGAGGTTGTTGGTATTGCACCATCCATGGTTGTGAAGCCATGTTTTGCTATGCGACACTAACCGACGGACCAAGATGCGGGGTTATGGTTCCCGTTTGTATCTGTGTCGTCCCGGCAGTTGGCGATTGTGGTTGTGTTGCAGGGTCAATAGGCTGTTGCATTACAACTTGGGGTTGACATACAACAGGCATCGATTGAACTTGCGACACGGTTACAATTGCTGGCGTTGTCGGGATACTAGACATAGGTACACATTGTTGCATGGAATATACAACTCTTGGTTGTTGGGGTAACATAGGTACCCAACCACTCGTCGTTACTTCAGTCAAACCTGAATGTGGTTGAAAACTGCCGTATGGGTATCCCCCCGAAAGGGGAAGTGAAAGGGCATATTGCCCCCCATACGGTAACAATCCGGAGCTCAAGGGTATAGATGGCCTTTGAGGACTGGATGGCCCAAAATGATTCCCAAAGGGATCAATTTGTCTAGTTTCAACATAAGAATTACCGGGTATTATACCGGAAGAACAAACTGGAACAGACCAAGTTGTCATAATAGTCCCTGGGTGGACTCCTTCTAGTTGATGAGAACTAGTTGGGACAGATGGTATGCCGGCAAACATCGTTGGAGTGGCAGCAGGAACTTCTGCTATCGCTGTGTCGTTTGGCACAGTTCTAGATGTCGACGGTTGTTCAGACATTTTAAGTCTATCCAATAAACTTCCTAACGATTCTTCAGGAACTTCTGGTGGCGATAGACAAACTTCTGATGCAGAAGGAAAAAGAGGGGTACCTACTCCAAAATGAATTGGAGTATTTGCTTGCTGGTCCTCTACGATTTCCTCTATTGCAATCAGACCAGGAGGAAGAGACAGACCGTCAGGTCCGTAAAAGATTTCTGGTGCCGAAGAAGGGGTTGCTTCGACAGCGACAGTCGTTTGAAAAACAAGACTCTGTGGACCGGTTTCAGATGGAACTGGTTCAGTTATGCAAGTACTTGTTCTCAGACTAGGATCAGTACAACTGTCCCTCTGTCGCTGTTGAACTTCTTCAATAGAGGCAGGGATTCCAGAAATATTAGGAGTGACCAGAATCTCAGATGTAGTTGGAACTGTTGTTCTAACTTTAATGGGAGATTTTGACCCGGTCAAGCGAGTTTGCTTCGTCCGTACTACTCTCGATTCCGGAGACAAAGACGGTTGACTCGCGAGTCTCCTTGAACGACGGGGTTTTAATTGACTTTCCTCCACGGTTGCGGATTACTTGATCAACTAAAATACAAAAAGGGGAATTATGTTTCCGTATTGAATGAATTTTATTAGACGCTTTTAGACACAACTTTGCTTTTTCATGTTTTAAGAGTCGAGAAAAAGCTAAAGATGACTCTAGTCGCCTTCGATGTATTAACGAGCCCGAAGTGACAAATGCTCGGTTGGACCTTTTCAGTTATAGAGTTTGAAAAGGGCCAAAAGAAACTGCTCTGGAGATCTAGGCAGAGGGTGTGCCAAACCTTTCGCGAAACCACAGAATACGTTTTACGGTACGGGTGGTCGATCTTCGTGAATGCTGTGTTCACTGCATCGCGATTAGTAGGGCGGTCGACACGGCTTCCTAAGGATAAAGGATAAATGCCTATAGGGGTCTCCCAATATACGCGACGGTACGCGGGAGCTCAAGTCCGTATTAGTGCCACCGACTCTCAGGAGGAATCACCCACCTTCGTAGAGATCGACAGTCACTACGTTTAACGACGCCGGAACACGTCTCTACCTAGACCTCTATTGTGAGCGTTATGTTACAATGCGTTTTTAGATTCATTCAATATATTTTAGGTTGATCTTGTTTATCAGTTTGTCTTTCAGGATCACCACGAGATGTATTGGTACAAATTCCTAAATGCAGCTAAAATGATAAGCAAGCTTTAACAATCTTTTTAGCTTTGAAAATCCTAACTACTGAGGGGAGAGAAAAAACAATATCTTTCCACACAGAGCACCAAGCACAAACTAATGCACTTTCTCCTAGATCAGACACCCAAACTTATCAAAATGCAAATGCAAGATGCATGTATTTCTTTTCTTTTCCTTTTAATGTTGATGTAGACAAAAGGAAAACTGTTGTATGACTTTCGAATTCAATTTGAAGCGTAAACAAACCAATTTTTTCTAAAATGAAAAAACGCTTTACAGGTACTTGTTTCAACACTAAAAATATATGAATTCAAACCATAAAGTGAAAAACAAACAAACTCAAACAGCCATGAACAGTAATAAAACTAGCTCATAAGATCACAAAGACACTTTTACAGTTCAGGATCTAAGAGGCCACAGCTATACTGGTTCGCTTTTCACAATGGGAAACTGTAACTGAAATAAGAAATACTGAAAGAACATTCACAGTTTCATCACACAACTGAGGCGGAATAATGTCAAGGAGAAGTGGCTTACAGCAAGTACAATAACCAGCAAGCAATCAGCCAAAAACAAGTGCAAACAGGGCCAAGACACAAAGGGAAAGCTAAGCAAGACAATGGCTAACTGGACCAGCGCAGGTTCTAGTCTGCCAATTTGACTCTCAGTGCAGTTCCCGAAGGGAGCACCTGCGCTGTAATGCAGACTGCCTGCGGACAGCCTGCACTGACTCACGAGAGTTTCGTCTACAAAGAATTCCGGGTCATAAAAAACTCAAAAATGCACTGTTTTTGATGAAATAAAAAGCTATAGGTCAAGTACAGGCTAAGGGATGATCAAGAGGATGAAGATATATCACAAAGAGTAAAGAGTCTTTTGTAGATAAGCTCTTCAAATCTTGAATCTGCTCAGCAAATGAGAAAGAGTAGCAGTCCCTCTACTTCGCTTTTGATATAGTCAAAAGCTTTTCGATTTGGTACTCTTTTCTTCAAGAAATGAATAGCAAAATACTACAAACACCAACAAGATACTAGGCTCCCCAACGGAGTCGCCAGTTTGTTGTGGGGAAAAGTATCCGATGCGGATGACCCTATCCCTACTCTAAAGGTGACAGTCTTTAGCAACAACTGAAAGTAAAGCTTTGATGTTTTCCTTTATGAAAGTACAGAGAGGGGGAAGAAATGATCAACCAACCTGGTATCCTTCGCTTAGTCGATCTTGATCCTCTCTCTTTGTCTCTTGTTCCCAGCTCCTTGCTCTCTTTGCCGGTCCAGCTACACACAAGCCCTGCACAAAATGAGAGAGGAAACTACAAGATACAAGTACTCATAACTGATGCATGGATTAGAGTGAATCAAATATACATGTAAATACAATACATCAATGCAATACAAGTATATAGGAGAACATGCAAAACTTTATTGATAGAAGTAACAGGGTTCTGAGAAGGTTACAACCAATGATGGCTCCAATCCAGCAGCACCTCCCCAGCAGCAAGAACTCTCCTCTTCACCTCTAGTAAAACAATCACCCAATAGCTCTAACTGTAATCCAACAGCACCTCCTTGCTTTACACAAAATTCCAGCCCCCTTAGACCTCATAGAAGAGCTCTATATATAGGAGAGAAGAAGAAAGGATGAGTCAGCTTGAGGCTGGCATAGAGCTGACTAGTGTCCTCTCCCTCTTCAGTTAATCTTCAGTTCTTGAGTCCACTTGGAGATCCTTGCTTACACATGGTGATCAAGTACCTCTTACTCATCACAGGGCGAATCTCATGAACCAAGTGTCAGTTTGGAAGCTTCCTGGGCAGTTGACACCTTGCAGAATGACTGTGCCACTTGGCCAATCTCGCCCAGCGCAGGTAGCCTTCATTAGATTTGACTTCCAGCGTAGGTACAAAGAGGAGCAGTTGCATTCCAGCGCAGATGCTCAGTGGAGCAGCTGACATGATCCAAAATTAGCCTGTTTTGAAGTGTTTTCAGGTGGAGAACTGATTGGAAGTGTTGTTGTTTGATGACCTTGTTCTTTTAGGGGTAAGAACAACATGTTTAGGGACTGAGGATCCCTGTAATTATTGACATTTCATGCTCCATGTCGCGAGGCACAAAAATGTCTATAACACTATGATGGCATCATATTCCGCTTAATTATTAGTGGCTAGCCCGATAAATAGCCCATGTGGTGAAAGGGTGTCAGGCCAAGAGAGTATATTGCCTTGGTTGCTACAACAAGGTTTTGCGACCATTGACAAGCACCATCAACGAACCCATGATGATAGGCTAATGGATGATCCATCGACAATACATGATGAGAGAATGATTTTAGTGTACATCCATGATGCGGTGGTCATCATAAAAATAATTCATGGTGCATACATGTATATTCTAGGGTTGTTTTAAATGTTATGGATGGAATTTATTGAGGTAGAGTCCATTGAAAGGATATTTGAGGCAAGTCCCATTTGGCTCTTCTAAGATGTATGCATCCTTGAGGAGGTAATGTTTAATAATGTATGAGCCCTTCCATAATGTCTCGAACTTCCCCGACCCTAAGGCTTCTTTGGAAACATCGTAGTGAAGGACTAACTCTACCTTCGTAAATTATCGGGGGTGAAATTGTGGTCAAAAGAGGCTTTAGTCTGATTTTTATGCACTTCATTATGCTACAGAGACTCCTACAGACTTTTGTCAACATGGTCCAGCTACACCAACGTTTTCTCTAAAGGTGTAATGTCAGAGAGAAGTTTGATGGCTGAGTCTAAGGTAGGGATGTCACACTTGATGGGGAGAATAGATTCAGCCCCATAGACTAATTGGAAAAGTGTGAATCCTATCGATTCTTTGACCGTAGTGTAGTACACCCATAAATATGAAAATACCATGTGGTGCCAATTGGTTTTATGGGTTTTCACCATATGCTGCAACATTGTTTTGAGAATTTTGTTGACAACTTCTACGTGGTCATTGGACTAAGGGTAGTATGGGGAAGAAAACTCATGAGAGAAACCAAGATGTTTGGATAACTCCTGAAATATCTCGTTCTCAAATTTTTTGCCATGATCAAAGACCAACTCCTTGGGAACACCAAATCGTGTTATGACATGTTTAAAGAAAACCCGTGCAGTAGTGTTGGTGGTGTCATTATATGTGGGAATGGCCTTTGCCCATTTGGTGAAGTAGTCAATGACCACCACAATGTACTTATGGATGCCTAAATATGGGGGATTGCAGGTCATGAATTCTATTACCCATTTACAGAAGGGGTCAGCAACGATGATCGGGTGCAGAGGAGCTAGTGGAGCTTGCACCTTATGAGAGTATCTTTGGCACTCTTCACATCTCTTGACTGCATGAATACAGTCACAGAATAGGGTGGGTCATAAATAACTGGCACAAAGTGTTTTTTGAGTAGTGGCCATCCCTGAGAGGTGACGAACACAAGCCCCACTATGGCAGTCATTTAAGACCTACTCATCTTGTTTGTCAGTGAGGCATTGATGAAGGATGGTTTCAATGCCCTGATGATAGAGGAAATGCCCCATAAGGAGGTAATGGGGGGCTTGATGGTGAATCCACCTCTGGTCATTGTAAGTAAGTTGAGGTTTGAAATTTTGAGTTCTTAGAAAGAGGAGGATGTCGTCATACTAGGGGTCATCCGTTGATACAAAGAATAAATGTTCATTAGGGAAAGCATCCTTATTAGGAGACCCTTGGGTCTATGTAGGGATATCTGTGATGAACTCATCTAGGATAAGTTCCTTATTTCTCTTGAGGGAGGAAAACTGTAGATCAAATTCCAGCAGAATAACTACCCATTGGGCATATTTTTGGTTCATCATATGACGAATGAGTAAATATCTCATAGGGTTGATATTTTCTATTATGATGGTAGTCCATAAGATGATATATTTTTGAAGCTTCTGTACGGAGTGTACTAGGGCTAAGGTTTTCTTTTTGGTTGTCTCATACTTCGATGTAGGCCTAGAGAGGTCCTTGTTGATGTAATAGATTATGTGTTCTCTATTATCAGGTCCTTCTTGGACTAATACCCTAGTGATGGCTACGTCAGATGCTAATAGGTAAAGGGTATAGTCCTTGCTGATGTTATGGGGGATAATCAATGGAGCTTTAGATAACACATATTTTAGGGCTTCAAATGAGTTTTTTTCCTCCTCATCCCAGTGGAAAGAAATATCCCAACGAAGCAGGCACAAGAAGCCATGTGCACAAGTGGCGTAGTTGGGAACAAAGCGATGTAAGAAGTTGGCCTTACCCTTCAACCTTTGCAATTGCTTTAAAGTTTTCAGAGGTGGTATTTCCTTGATGGCCTAGACTTTAATATGGTTGAATCTAATACCTTGTCAGGAAATAATGAATCCCAGTAGTCTTTCTGCGTTGATGCAGATGACACACTGGAGAGGGTTCAGGCATTGGTTATATTTTTGAAATCTCTGAAACACTAGGAAAATATCCTCCAAATGATTAATGTGCTTTTTGGATCGTTTGGTGAGGTCATCCAAATAGGTGAGGATGAGATTAGATAGGTTATGAAAGATATAATTCATGGCTTGTTGGAAGGTGGCACCAATGTTTTTAAGACCAAAGGGCATGACTCGGTATGTGAATGTGCCCTAGGGGGTTGTGAAGGTTGTTTTATACTGATCCATATGGAAAATTGAATTTGATTATACCCAGAGAACCCATCCATGAATGAAAGGGCTTCACGATCGGCACAAGCGTTGATAACTTGGTCGATGAATGGTGTAGGGTAATTGTCCTTGGGACATGCTTTGTTCACATCTTGAAAATCAGTACAAACATGATTGGTGCCCTATTTTTTCATGATATGCACAGGGTTGGAAATCCAAGAAGTGTAAGTGATAGGATATATGAAACCAAATTTGTGGAATTTATCAATTTCCTGATTGATTTCTTCTTCCTTAGAGGGACGAAGCTGACATTGTTTTTGTTTAATGGGATGGGCATTTGGCTAGGTGTCAATATGGTTCTCCATGATGGTGGGACTAATACCTGGTATTTCAGAGTAAGCTCATGCAAAGATATCCCTATATTCTTGGAATAGGGTTGTGTATGATGCCACCTCCTCTTGGAAGCATGCTGGCCCCACTGAGATCTCTTAGACTATGCTAGGTTTATTTGAAATATCAACCTTAATGGCAGGTGATATATTTGAAATGTTACCTTCCTCGAATGCATCTAGTGCCAAGATGGGATTTTTAAACCAATCTATCTATCTTGGTGTTAAGAAATCCTTTGATTCTATGGCGCAAATATCATGGCTTGGTGCATCCGTAGGAACTATTTTTTCTTAGGTAGAAAACACAAATGATGGTGCATGGAATCCCATGGACATTTGGGTTTCGTCATGGCCTCTAGAATATCTTTTTCTAATTGAAAAATATTATTTAATGTTCAATTGGGTTGTGCGATCCTTGTGAGGGTGGAGTTCAGGCCTAGCTATGATAGTAGAAAAAAAATATATGATTTGGTGGTTGATGTCATAGAACCTAGCGAAGTTGAAAATGTGCAGATGGGATAGGTCTGTACCATCGATGATGGTACCACCATCATGGTGGTTTTAGCAGTCTCGACACCAAAAAATGATGAACAGACAACACAAATCAGGGTTCCTACAGAAGAGGAAATGAATCATATGTGATGTTGCATATCGTTAACATTAGGTGTTGGTAGAATCTCCATAATGGTGGATTGATAATGAGTGGGAGGAAGTTCCTGCAACCTTGTTGGCATACAAGGACCCAAATAATCTTCCTCCATGTGAGGCTGGTGTTGAATCCTAAGCTGTATAAATTTTTGTAACATGGGACATGTCTCATAACTATGAGAGTTTCTGTTGCAAATATTGCACGCAAAACTAGTGCTAACATAATAAATGGTGTGGGTGTCAGCATCACCCATAGTGTGAGATCATGACACGTGGTTGGTGTCATGAGATGGGGCATTTATGTGTATTGACCACCTCCATATATTAGTATCAGTACATTGTACTTCCGCAATGTTATTTTGTCTCAATGTTGTTCTTGTTGCTCAAAAACATGGAAGGTATTGGAAATTTCATGTATGATGTGCTTGGGAGCATATGTGACAATGATGGCATGAGCATCTAGTGTGGTTTGAGTGAGTAGGTCGTGGAATATGGACCAACAAGAGAAATACATCTCTAATCTTTCCCAATTCTAGACATTAATTGACTAGATGGTTGGGTTTGTCGCATGGGCACACATGTGGGGCGGTTTTGGCAAGGCTTGCAGAGATCATTTTGCCATCCTTCTAGACCTTAACCAATAGTAAGAGGTAATATGTTGATGGGTGCTTGGATGAATTGCAGGTGATGATTTTTCCTTGAACACACATAATATGGTCCTGGATCCAATGTCCCTCACTGGTGTGGTGTTATATGGGGATTGGGTATCTGTTTGGACAATTGTTGAGTTCTCAATAATGAATTGGCACATAAAATTCAATGTTTCATGGAATCCGAGAAGGTTTGGGAAAAACCAAGTATGATGGTTTTGTGTAGAAATGTGGTAACTATGAAATTCGTGCCTACATCTGTTGCTAGGGACAACTTCATGGGTCGGGTACCATTTCTTAAATTCCTGCAACTTGGGACACTAGTTAATCAAATGGTCTAGTTCATCACATAAGGCGCATATCAAGGTAGGTTGAGGTGTTGCTACTTCTGGTTGCCTCATCATATGGTGGGAGGTTGCGTGACCATGGATGTGAGAGGAATATGAGCATGAAGTTTATTCCTCAAAAACACAAAAGATGGTTTTGGATCCATCATCTACCATTGGTGTAGCAGGTAACGTTGGAGCCATGGTATTGGCTTGAGAAAGTGCACTCAATGCATCTTGATATCGAGGGATTTAAGGGCATTGATGAGTGTAATTCCTATACTCCACACATATAGTTCATGCATGGTTAGTGCATAATGCCTTATTATGTGCCAGTGTGGCCTTCTCTCCAACAAGTGGAGGTGGGGTCATTGGCATTTTTGGGGCAGGCAGAAGATGTTTTAACTCTTCTAACTTGGGGCACATATTGGTAGGGTGCCCAATTAATTCACACAGGAGGTACCTTGGGTGAGGGGGACTTCGATACTTCCACCTTCTTGCCTTTTTGTGTATCCCGCTTGCTGGCGCTGAATGGTATTGACGTAAGTGTTGCTCATTTTGGGGTGGCTTCCTAAGGAGGGGATACATGAATGATGCATGTCAAGGTGATGCCTGAATTTTCTGACATGGATTGAGGGGCCAGAAACCATACTGATATTGTGAGAGCCATATTTTGCAGCTTGAGTTTTTTCATGACTTGGTGCAAGACCAAACTAGGTGGAGGGTATAAGAAAGGTGTTTGGTTGATAACATATGGTAGGAAATTAGAATCAACAACTGCAACACTAGTGGTGTCTAGAACTGGTTCCTGAGATTGGGGGGTGTTTGATGAACTCATCATACACACAAGAGATCCTATGTCTACAAGTTTGGCCTCCAGCGAAGGGGGGTCTCCAAGGTATGTATCGAGGAGCATTGATGGTTTCAATTTCCCAAGTCTAAATTAAGTGAAGGTTGTGATCAACTCAAGGGAAGATCCTACGAAAGGTAGCACACCATCCTGGGCAGTTAATGTATTATTCTCATAGTATGTGAGTTGGTCAACTGTAACAATTTTTCCCCGATGAGGGAACATCATTATCTTGAAGACGGAAGATTCCACTGCAGTCATCGCATACACGTAACTTCAGAAAAGAAAGATATTGTAATCCAACTATGCATCCATCAATGAGCATGGTTTTACCAGTGAGTTGTGTCGACACATCTTGGAATAGGCCTACAGGGGTCGAAGGGTGCCCGTCATATGCTATAAGAGTGATGTCAGATGGTTTGATTTCAAGAGATCCAGTTTTTTTACAAACTTTATTGGACATAATGCATGTAGATTCTCCTTCATCAATTATGCAGTGGTGAATGGTGATATTCCTGATTGTAACCGGAATTTGGAAGGTGACTATCGATGGAAGACTTGGGGTAGCATTATCCAAATTAAAAGACATTAAACAAGAATCGATAGGGTTGATTGCTCCTAATTTGGAAAGTAAGGCTTTTCGTTGGGTTGGGCATGTTTGCAAGGACTTCCAAAGCTGACATAGTTGATGGAGATTGATCTAAGTCATCAACTATACTATAATTATGAGAAACCTTTGAGTTGTGCCTCGATTTTCGTAAAGGCCCTCTTACCATTCTTGGGATGGGTTCTACAAGGTTTTGATGGAGTTTCAAAGGCGTTGTAGGTACTACAGTGGTCGAGGTGGATGGACTGGTCTCTGGTGGAGTTTCGTAATCTCGATTTCACGTCTCATGAGAATGTCTTCTCGTGCCATGTAAATGTCGCAACTTGAGTTACTCTGATAATTTTATCCAGGAGGGTTCTGATACTACTGTAGAGAAGTTTCATGTTAAGTATTTACCACTCCTTGATGGGGGAAAGGATTATGAATTATTGCAAATTTTTGGTTTTGTCCTACTTTCCCCCTAATATATTTTATCCTCTTCAACTTAGGGATTTGAGGGCAATGATGTGTATAATGACTGTATTCCCTAAAGATGGTGCAAGCATGATTAGTCTGTATATTGGTGTTATTGTTTTGCCTATGTGGGTTATTATTGGTTTGTCCCTAGTTTCAATTTTGGTTGGGGATGCCACCAATCAGTGTTTGTGGAGGTTGTTGCTAATTGTTGTCCCCTTGTTCAGGCTCCCCCTAATCTTTTTCTTTCCTTTTTTTCTTAGTAGAATTAGGTGGACTAGCTGTGTCTGCTTAATCAAATGATTGTTTTTGTTTAGTGAGAGAAGGTTGCACAAAATTAACCCCTGCATTAGCCTATGTTGGTGTGTTATTCTGTTTAGGTGTTGGGAAAGAGAAATACTAATTCCATTGTCCTTGACTGGTATATGTGTTATGGGAAGAGGAAATTTCTTCCAAATTCCTAGGGGGGTACTGATGTCCATATGTGGGAGGATATGGGCCACCCTATGTGGGAGGGTATTTTCCATACTGCATGAGATCGTATTGGTTGATATGCATAGCAAGATTCTATATAAGTGTAGGTTGACAGGGGTAATATATTGTGTTTTGTGGTGGTCGTGCTGCAAGCATGGCACCAAATGATTGGCTATTCTACGTATTTCCAGGGTACTAGAAGGTGTTTCCAAGTTGATTTTTGTCTATGGTCCCAATCAATCTGTCGGAAACATTGGATGCACCTGGTAGCTCTAGTTTAAAAGTTTGCAGGTGGGGTTCATTTGGAAGGACATGGTAGAGGTATCTAAATTGTGTGTATATGATCTCTAATTATTGAGCTTTGTTGATAGCCTCTTCCTCGTTTTGCAGGGAGGAATTCACAACATATTTTAAGATTTCGGATGTGAGGGATCTCAAAAATAAGTCAAGGAGGAGTTTTCATTCCAGATGGCCCTTGCACAAGCTACAGCGTTTCTGTCATTCATGGATGTGTTTTGATATGTGTGTAGTTGGTGTTTTCTTGAAATGGGTTAGGAGTTCCAGGACCGAGTCTTTCTAGACTAGGAGTTGGAAGAATGTGAGGAATATTGTGGCTAGACAGCCAAAGTTTCTTTTTGACCTAGAGGATTGGCCTATGTACCATTTTGTTGTGGCCCCTAGAAGGGTGTGTTGAAATAGTTGTAGGATAATAGTGTCTTCCATGAAATTGTTGAATAAACACCAAAGGTGAAAGGTCATGACGTTGTTTCTAGGATCTTCTCCTTGTTTCCCTTAGAATTTTGGCACATTCGTAGGTAATTTGGTTGGAATGGGTGGCCAATTTTGTCCATGTGTGATAGGGTAATTATTTAATAGCATTAAAATAGGGAGATTTAAGGAAGCTAAAAATGGGACTTGAATGTTGTTCGCCATCAAAAAACGATTTTGTACAGCTATATGTAAAGGGGTTCCCTATGGGGAAGTGTGAGAGGGGTTGCCTTGATGGGTGTCTTGTGGACTTTCTGGCGGTGTGGTCTGTGATCTTCCTAAAGGGGTAGTGTGTGGGGACCCTTGCGGGGTAGTGAAAGGGGTGTTTTGATGAGGAGGGGTTCTAATCAAGGTTGCACCAAGAAAGGATGAGCCTATAATGGTGGTTTTGTGGTGTTTTCTACACCTAAATGATAAGAGACTTGGCACACCTCCCAATAATGGGGGGAGGTTTTGGAAATGTCTAGAGTGATGAGGAGTCATGGGATCTCCTATTGTGTTGAGTAGAGTGTGTGTCACTTTGTGTGGTGAGGGAAGAAGATAATTATCAAAGAAACTATACCACATACATAAAACAAAGCAAAAAATATAACAATTACTTTCCCTTCGACTTATGCTATGTGGTCAATCAAACAAAAAATGGTTTTCATTTGTTTTTGTGTATGATAAAAGATACTATGAAGACCTATTCGTCCTTACCATTCTAAAAGTAACTGGGCCTTGCAGAGATATATTTTGACGAGTATTTGGGAAACATTCCGAGAGAAGATGCGACACTTTCCAATAGCCAAAGAATCAACCAAGGTAACAGATGAGGCTTTAGTCCTTCCCACACCTCTACCTATAGGGAAAGGATGCCCTATATTTGGTCACTAAAATACCTCTGTCCCACATGAGAAGTCAAATGTTTATCTTCTTGGTTGTCAGTTACCAGTACCAAGCACTAGATGGGTCGGGTAGCCCAAATAATACCATACGGACTGGACCTAAGTCAAACCCCCTTTGAATCGGGTCTCTGACATGCTCGAGTAGTCTTTTCCGTGGGATGATGAAGGATTTTAAGCACCATAAATTCAATTTCTATGTTTCAAAGATGTAACATGACCATGGCGGATTATGGGATGCTTACCCCCAATGGTCCTAACCTAAACTATAACTTATTTTGTGACCCCTATGGGGAAGTTTAGTTGGGTCAAGATATGGTTTCTTTTAGGATTCTTGCTTCACTTACAGTGTGATAATGTAAGCAAAAATGAACTAAGTACAAAAGGCTCTAGAAATTGGATGTCCCTTTGTATAAAGCTTATAGAAGCTTAGTGTGTGACATGTAATGTGTGCACAAGTGGAAAAGTGAAAATCATAAGTGTGATAAGATTTAGATATGCAATGATCCCATTACACTAAGTTTTGACTGTTCCTTGCATGAAAAAGAAATAGTGTGGGGATAATGGGCCACTTACACTTTTCCTATTACACTACATGTGTCTAGAAAGGGAGATGGAAAACTCAAGTGGTTTAAGAAATCTTTCATATGCAAGCTTGGGTTCATCTAAAATACTCGAGGGAAGTAGAGATTACTTACTTTTTATAGTAACACTTGGTCCTAGTCCCAAAAATTAATAAAAATAAAAAATTCTTTGGTTAGTAACAAGATGTGTGGATAATGGGCCACTTACTCATTTACTAATTAAACTATGTAACTTATGAAAATTAGCAAAATTAATTTAAAAATATATGTGGAATGTGGCCACTTACTTTTTCCCCTAATTAAGATATGCGTGGAATGTAAATAAAATGAAAAGATAATTTAATTACTCTACTAATAGTGATTAGTAAAGAAACTAAGCAATTTTAACTAACTGGAAAAAAATTGCAAAGATGAAGGCAATTTACTAAAGGCTGCCAATTACCTAGGAAAGAAAAATTACAATGTTTTTTTATGTTCTCTATAAACCACGTGGGTTTTCCTGCACACAAACACGTGTGCGTGTCTGTCTAAAAAAAAGTTTCACAAACGACGAAAAAGATTGAACAATCGAGCTTCTCGGTCAATAATAGGTCCAGAAGGTCCTGCAAAAATTATAGAGAGGTGTTGAATGCACAATGAAGTGATAATGTAGACATAAGGTCTTGATAAAACAACCGTTAGAGTAAAGAAAATAAACTAGTGGATTTTCCAAATCTGTGGTAGTGTTTTTGTAGCAGTGGGGTACCAAAAGACACCTTCTTAGCAATTGGTTGTTCCCTACAAAGAAAACACAGATAGTTGGTTGTTGTTAGTGGAAAAACATGAGTAAACAAAGCATTGTAAATGGTGAAAACAATGCATACACAAACATAAACTAAAAACAAAGAGATAAACACATTAGAAATGTTTAATGAAGAAAAAAAGTCAACGTAATGGAAAATGGATGCCTTTATTGAATTTTGAAGGTAGAAGATGAATACTAAACACTTAGAGAGAATTATTTGAGTTATGGTGCTCAAAAATCCTCAACAAGGAGGTTCCTTTCCTCAATCTCTTTGCAAGCTTCTCCTCTCTCTCAAAGAAGTATGAAGACTCTCTCAATGGTGAAATCCTCTTCCACTAGAATGTTGGGTTACCAAGGAGCAATTTTTCCAACATAACAATGCTTTACTTCTTCTTCTCATCAATGGAATGTAGGATTTCTTGAGAGAAATTTTGCAAGCATAACATTTCCTTCTTTTTGGTCATCCAATGGCCTCTTTATATAGAATTTTGAATCCATCTTCCCTCTCTTGGTCCATTAATGAGGAAATTACTTATGAGTAGGAAAAGAGGATCCCTCGGGGGTCGCATATCTCTAGGGTGACTTGAAATCTTGTCTTTAACTGGAACATGTCAGGGAATTCCATCTTCTAAGTGTGTGAAGTGGTATCGGACTACTGAGTATAATTTTTCTTTAACCATGTGGCTATTGAAGGAAAAGCCATGTGGTCAATAATTTCGGCCTTTGGATAGGTTGTGCAGGTGAATTTTATACTTGATACCTTTGGAGAACTTTTGATTTTTGTATTTCATGATGTCTTTAACTAGAAAATATTCACCTGTATGGTCTTCCGAACGAATTTGGGTGCCATCTAGATTGTACAAATGTATGTATGATTTTTCCATGTTAACGCTCATGAGAAAGGATGCCACATCCTCATCTTTTGATTTCTTCATTCTATATAGATTGTTCTGCAAGGACATCTTTTGTCATGTTGTACTTACAGAGTACAAATTCACTATATTTTCATATAAGGCCTCGAAAGTCTTCATATTTGCAATGAACGGAACAAGAGAACCTTTAATAGATTCCACTATGATCCTCTATGCCCTTACTTCCCATTTCCTGTATTTTTCTAGTTCTTGTGTCTTATCTTTCTTAGGTTCAGTAATTTCCCCAGTAACATTTTCTATTACTTCTTGTTCTATGAGTATCAAGTCAATTATTTTCTTCCATTCAAGATAGTTTGATTCCCCGATGAGCTTATTGCTATCCTTGCAGAAAGAACACATATGATTTGAATATTCAAACATGACATAATATTATGAAACTTGATGAAAAAGGTTTTCCTTGAGGATGTCTTCAACATTCTTGATGCCTTCCAGATCCTTGAAGAGTCTTCAACAATGTATTTGAATGATGTCTCCTGGGATTCTTCCAACAACAACTTCCAAGATCCTTGATGCCTTTTTCAAGAACGCCTTCCAAATATATCTTCTTCTAGAGAGAGAGATCAACACTCTTCTTGAAGTATTTCTTTCAAATCTTCCTTTGATGTGAGCTTGATGTAGACTTGTTCTCCTTGTAGAAACCCTCCTTCCTTCAGCCTTTTCTCAAATGATTCTTCTTGGAAACCAAATTCTTCTTGAAGAGGTTCCTTTTTCCTTCCCCTTGACTAGTAACTCCTCCTAGTGTCCTTCCAGTTTCCTTCCTTGTTTAACTTGGCTCTGATACCATGTTGGAAAATGGATAGTGGTAGTTATTAACCTTATTTTCCTTAACCTTGATATTTTATTGTGAATCTTATTTATGTTCTTTAGTTAAATCTTTTCATCAAACAATATCAAGAACAATAATTCCATGGTTGAAGAAATGGTAGCCTTGGACAAGAATGAGGCCTAGAATGTAGTGGTGTTTCCAACGAGAAGAAATCCCATTGGCAGAAAATGGATATTAAAAAGAGGTTGAATGCATAAGGTTGAGTAGATAAATACAAATCTCGATTAGTAGCAAAAGATTATTCTCAAGTAGAGGGAATTGATTTTGATGAGATTTGTTTCTCTTGTTGCTAAGTTAACTTCTATTAGATTTATTTTATCTATTTCTTCTAATTTTGATTTTTAAGTAGGACAAATGGACGTGAAGATGAAATTTCTACATGGGCATTTCGAATAAGAAATATACATGAAACGACTAGAAGGATTTGTTCTGGGAGGAAAGAAAGAGCTACTATGCAAGCTAAAAATCTCCATGTATGCGTTACAGCAATCAACAAGGATGTGGTATAAAAAAATTGATACTTATATATTGGTACTTGGGTTCACAAGGAGAAAAGTGGATCACTATGTGTATTTCAAATTAGTTGGCGATCATCTTATTTGTTTGGACTTTGTTGATGGTACTGGACCCACCAAAATTCATGGGATCTCCCTAGTATGAAGTCCCAACTAGACCTCACATTATTTGGTGTAGGAGTCCCATCTGGTACGATGGCTCAATTTCCATTATCTTAGAGATTTTCCTTATCCCTTGTTGTTTAACACATGAGAGTGTTATGCTTCTAACTTCAAGAAAGCGAGGCGAGTATGCCTCATGAGTGTGTAATGTAACTTTGTGTCTGGGTTCTCTTACTATAAGGGAGAGGGTAAAAGTGAGCCTCTAGATGAGAGGTAGTAGTACCACCCAAGGAGAGATACACATGAAAACAACAAGGGTATGTCTGGCATCTAGTGGAATAGTCCACAATGGATGTGGTAGTCACTAAAACCAGAGTTCAATGAAATACATGTATATTGTCTAGCAGAGTATTCCACACGGGCATGATGGTCATTAAAACCAAGAAAACACAAGGATGGTCTATCTAATGTCTGGCAGAGTAGTCCACACAGACGAGACAATAGTGATAAACAATATAACACATTTTCAACAATGTAAGTACTAAAATAATCGAAGTAGTTCAACTATCTTAGTAGAGGTTAAGCAAATAGGCATTACAAACATTTAAAGAATATTATTACAAATAGATACAAAACATACATGAAAACGTGCTAGCCTGAGGCAAGATTCTGAATTAAGGAAAAGTTCCAAGACACATATGTACACCATACATCACTAGCCCCATTAGTGGGACATTGGAGCCACTCCTCACTCCTCAAAGAATAGAATATAGACTCTCAAGTCTATGTGGGAGGATCCAAGGTGAAAATTCCTTTTCTCATATAATGAGGGGGTATATATAGCCAAGGGGGATAACTAAGCCTTATGACTCTTCAACTTCCCTCATGACTGTTTGAATTCCTATGAATTTTCAACAGACGTGACTCTTCATCTTCACATGTATGTCTGTTGGAATTACACATTACATTACATTTGATTACACAAGTATGGTCCATAGTAGTGATGTGGCCAACACAATTCATGACACAACTCGACATGACAATGCTGACATGTACTGGCTAATTGTGGTGTCTGTGTCGAGCTATTGTGATGCTGAGTGATGGGTTTGCTCTCGATGTATCATGTCTTCACCTATGCATGGAAAAGTGCATGGGGTCTTCGATGGTCTTGGTCTTGCTTGATGGTGCTCGTGTACGTGTCCCTTTTGCTTGCTTCTCGATGTGATTTGTATGCTCATTCAACTGCAAGTAAGTTTTCTAGCATGCACTCCTTCTTCATCCCATTCATTATCACACCATTTTTCATCAATGTATCTTTTCCTGCAATCACTCATGATGAGATGACATAAAATATAGAAATCCCCTAGTCTATCATGATGCAATGTTTTCTGTTTTGGGTGCAGGTGATCAAGAGAGAGGACAAGGCACTGAAACTATGTAGAGCACAGCTCAGGCTGGGATGTGAGGATCCAGAGCACTGTCGGGAAAAAATGTGCAGATGTCACTGGGAGGTAGATTTGTACAATCTGGGACAAAGTGATAGCTCCAAGGTAGAACCCAGCTAGGAGACAGAATCGCATAGTTTTTGGGAAGAAGATAAGGTAGGGTGTCAGGAGGAATTGTTGGGCAATTCTGCGTAGTTTTCAAGATGAGGATTGGGTAGGTCATTTGGGGGGCTAGATGGGAATTTGCGCAGTTTCTCTAAGGAATATAGAGCGGTCAGTAGGAGACACTGGCAGACATTTCTGCGTAGTTTTCCAGAGCAAGGTTGGATCGGGCTTCGGGGAGCTACTGGTCATAATTGCACTTTTTTGAGAGACAGTGTCGGATAGGCAGTTTTTGTGCAATTTCCTGGATGTGTACAGAGCGGGGTAGTAGGGAGAGTGACAATCAAAACTACACAATTTTTAGAGGGAGAACAAGGCAAGCCAACAAGGGGCCTCTCAGTCAAATATGTGCAATTCCTTGGAACAATGAAGTGACAGGTAGCAGAGGCCTGAATCACATGACTGCGCAGTTTCTGTAGACAGTAAAAGGTAGGCAGCTCGACAACTTCTGCGTAGTTTTAGGGAGCAATGCAGCCCCGGGTCATAGTACAGATCAAGTTTTCCAGTAGACCTGAGGGAGGCTTGAAGAGTAATATTGCGGGAGCGCAGATTGGGTTGGACTTGGGGACAACTTTTGCACAGTTCTGGGAGATAGTTGACATGCTCACTTCTATGATTGCATAGTGGAAGATGCCCTAGAGGATAGCCTCAAGCTTTCCATAGTTTTGGGTAGCAGAGTAGGGTCATTGAGAGCTGAGACTGTGCAGTGTAGCTCAGTTGAGTTTTGGTTGAAGGAGGGTTGTTTCAACAAATTTTCAAGAAAAAATGATTAGTGTGAGAGCAAGTGAACTTGTGCAGACATGACATTTTGATCACACACTTAGAACGATTCGACAATAAGACACCTCAAACCAACAAGACAAAGATGTGCTCAGAGAGACTGCGTTAAAGGTTAAGAGTGACAAGTTCAACACTTGAGATATAGCTTCAAATGACCGTGACGACACTTGCACGATAGTGTGTGAAAATTTGTGTGTGAGTACGACTAATGTTCATAGAGCAAAAACAACTGATGCAAACAAAGACAAAACTTCAAAATTGCTAGAACAAACTTGCAAGCATGACATAGAAATCATCATGCCAAAAAATGACTAGTGGTCGATCAAGAAAAGGGGTGAAAAGACTAGACAAGAGCTTATGGAATGAGCCCAAGTAATTGCAACCATTAGGGGAAAAACTAAGGAAGGCTCCAAAATTTGGATACAGACCAAAATTTTGGAGGGTGTTGTAGCCACTACAACACTTGGCGTCACACTGGTTGAATACCAGCTTGTCTATTTCAATTTATTTTCAGCATAGGGCCTTTGCCTTTCAGGGAGTATTGATTCGTTGTGCAGGTTACTTTGGCTTCCCCACTTACCCCATTTATAGACATGGTTCACCTTGTACCAACTCAATTAAACACAACAAAATTTTAAGCTAGATTACAGTGTTTCAAAATTAGGAAGGGCAGTTAGGCTGAGCTTAAGATCTTCAGAGTATAAGGTTTCATCTCTGGTGTTGCTCCACTTCCAGTAGGCTTGGACAGTACCCCGGCGGAGTCATGCAGGAACATAAGCATTGCTCCACTACCAATGAGCCTAGTCAGTACCCCAGTGGAGTTTCCTACTTCACCTCTCTTCGTAGGAAGCCTTTCTCTTCTTTCGCCTTTGTATTTCTTTTTGAAAGAGAACTGTGCATAGGCACTTCTTTATTTTTGGGCAGAAGAGGGATCCCAACTTATTGAGAGTAGAAGAGGTTGTTCCTTCATAGAAGCATGTAATACCTCTGATTTAGGTTTGCTCGTTTATATTTTTCCTGTTCTTTGTTTCTACTAGTTGGATAAGCTTGAACACACAAAGCAGAAGACCGAGTACAGGCATGGGGTTTCCTAGTTTAGACACAGGTTCATGGTTTGACCAGAGCTTCCCTTACAGATGGATCATATTTTCCATCAATGCTTTATCGGCAAAAAGTTACAACCAAGCACAAAGAAGACAAAAACAGGACTAGCCAAGTGTTGTAGTGTCACAAGACTCTTTAACTTCAACCACATACTTATTCAAAAGCCAAAACACAGTATAGGACAACACTTATTTACAAAATGAAAATGAAAAGACAATCAAAACAAAGTAAACCGAAGTGAAACAAAACAAAAAAGTAAAGCAACCGAACAAGAAATGAAAAAACTATGTACATAGGGCAAGGCATAGCCCCAGTTCATTAAAAATAACATTTTAAATATTTTCCATTGATAGGAAGGTTGTGAATCCTCCCGTCAAGTGATTGTAGACGATACGTGCATTGGCCAATTTTTTCGTAGACCATGAAAGGACTAATCCATAGGGACCGGAACTTCGTGTGTTTGCCTTTATCTTTGTGTAACTTATCCCACTTCAAGACTAAGTCACCCATAGCTAAGCTGGTGTTCCCTACAGACTTTCGATCAAACCATCTCTTGATATGGTTTTGGTGGAGTGAAATATTTTCTTTTGCTTTCATCTATTCTTCTTGTAACTTGTGTAGTGTGTCCATCCTACGCTGAACCAATAGACATGGCTTGCCTCGAGATTCTTGGGATAACTGAAGAGTAGGAAAGTATATATTTTTTGGGAGGATGCCTTATTTTCTGTATACAAGGACTTATGGAGATGTGTTCAAAGAGGGCTTGGGAGTAACTTGATCTACCCAAAGTGCATTCACCAAAGTGGAATGCTAGTTTTGCTGCTCAGAGTAAATGGTCTTTTTATGATGTGAATGAGACTGTTGTTTGTAGATTCAGCAAGACCATTTCCCTACAAATAGTATTTAGATGAATGTTTAAGCATAATACCATATTTCAATGTAAAATCATAAAGTTTCAACAAAGAGAAGTCGCATTGTTAAAAAAAAGTGATACAAGAACGCCAAACCTCGAAATGATGTTCTGCTGAAGGAAGCTGATGACTTCCTGGTCATTCACTTGTTTGAGTGGAATTGCTTCTATCCACCGTGTGAAGTAATCTATAGCAATCAAGATGTGGTGGTTCTTCTTTGATGAATGTGGGAATATTTCCCCAATGATGTCTAAGCCTCACTATTGAAATAGTGCATCCACTGCAATAGGTTGCATCAGCGCTAATGACCTTCAAGTTATGTCAGCGCATTGCTGACAGACCGGGCACTTGTGGCCATAGGCGTGTTCATCCTTGAATAATGTGGGCCAGTAGAAATCGACTCTCATGAATTTATGTGTAGTTGTGTTACCCGCGAAGTGACCTCTAGCTGGTATGTCATGCAGATCACATAGCACTCTCTCTGAGTCTTGTGCCTCTCGGCACCTAAGCAAAATTCCATTATTGTGCATTCTATAAAGAAATCCGTGCATCAACTCGTAAGATAAGGCTTTGAGTCGAGGTGCCCTCTTTTATCACATGGAAAAGTGAGAGGGCATGGTGCGGTGCTTAAGGTACTGGTGCACTTGTTTGTACCAAGAGTTGTGCGAAGTTGGTTATGCTCGCTCTACATTATACATGTTGATTTCTTGCTCCCAACGACGAGATATTATTCTTCCTCTTGTTCTTCTACCACTTCTACTGCTAGTCTGCAGAGACCATAACCCTTGATAGTGTGAACTGCCTTGATGTCAAGATCATACTCTTGTATTCCTATCATCAAGTTCACATGTCTTTCACACAGCTCTTGTTGAAGAAAGTAGCGATCTGACTGCTGGGTGCGACACAAAGACTATGCAAGGATTTTTTAGCAGGAAGGGGCTAAAGTGTTTCACGACCTTATATACAACATATGCTTGTTTACCCATGGTGGGATGGTTGAGCTCGAGTTCTTGCATGCTTGTGGTCATGAAGGAGATGGGATGTTTGTTGTTCAGTGCATCCTTCAGAGTGAGCACTATAGCAAGTGAATTGTCAGAAGCGAAAGTATAAAGAAAGAAATCTTTGTTGAAATCTGGACTATATAGTGTAGGTGCATCTGCTATCGCCTGCTTGATACGGGCGAATGCATCCTTTTCCTTCTTTCCCCAGCTATAGACAGTTTCCTTCTTTATCATCTCTGGTATATGTTTGACAATCTGCACATAATTTGAGATGAACTGTAGGAGGAAGTTAATATTCCCCAAGAAGGACCACATAGCTTTCTTGTTTACTAGGTAAGGAATCTGTGTGATAGTCCGAACTCGGTCCGGATCAACCTTGATCCCACTCTTGGCGATTATATGCCCAAGGAGGTTCCCCTTAGACACTAAAAATATGCTCTTCTTTGGATTCAAGGATATCTCGTACTTTCGACATTGCTCAAAGATATTCTTAGGTTAGTGTAGGTGGTTTGACTGTTTTCTGGAAAAGACTGTCACATCATCAAGGTAAACCACCATGCTTTGTTCGATGAGCCCACGTAAGGCGATGTCTATAGTGCACTTAAAAGTAGTGCCTGCGTTTACCAACCCAAATGGAATTATTCAATAAGAAAACGTACTCCACTTGGTACGAAATGTAGTTTGGAGTCTGTCGGGTTCTGCTACAAGAACCTGGTTATATCTGGAAAAATTGTTTAGCAGAGAAAACATTTCTACTCTAGATATATCTGCAAGATGTGCTCCATAGATGACATAAGGCAATTGTCTTTGTCCGAGTCCTGATTCAAATTTCAGAAAAATATGCACAGGCGGATCTCCCTATAGTTCTTCCTGATAGGAACTAAGTTTGAAACCCAAGTAGAATAACAAACCTTGTAAATGATCTGAGCATCCAACAACTTAGTCAATTCTTTCTGTATGAGGGGTTCAAGTGATGGATTGAATTTTCTAAACTTCTACTGAAATGGCTTGACCCCTTCTTTGATCGGAATGATGTGTTGGATTATTCACGTGTCATATGTTTTCAAGTCATTGTATGTCCATGTGAATACATCATGGTATTGTTTGAATAGGTGGACAAAGGCTTGCTGCTCTTCCAGTATGCAACATGTACCAAGATTCATGAACTTCAGATCTTTATATATTCCCAAGTTAATATGTTTATGCATCTGTGTGGACCTATGGGTTTTAGTGTTCCTAGGCCCTTTGAAACAATTATGCAAGGCATGTAGCTTCTTGAGTGAAACCACACCCTTAGAGATGAGGTTGTCTTTACTGTCATCATTTGTGTCTTGCAGAGATTGCTCATGCACATCTCCTTCTATCGATGTGTCTTTGAAGACATCAGTTTTGGCCATGAAATATAGTATCTGTTCATCATCATGAAAAACACGCAAATTAGTTATGTTGTCAGGGATAGATGGCTTATACAAAATTTTAAATGTAAATCTATCCCTAAGCGGTGTCATCCTAGTAGCTGCATTTTCCAGAGCATCTAAAACTACATTGGGCATTCTTGGTACAAAGATGATCTTAAAATCTTGGAAATTAGAGATAAGATGCCATACCTCTTTTTGGTAACTCTTAATATGAGGTGAGACACAGTGTACGTGTTAGGTACATGTCGTACCACAATATCTGAATCACCTACCACTTTGACCATAACAATTTTGAGGCTAAGGGATTTCTGTAAACCCAAAACTAGTGCTTCATATTCGGCAGTATTGTTCGTGCATGCAAACCCCAAGTGGCACGAGACTAAGTGTTTCATTTTCCTTGGGTCTATCAAAACACACCTGAATCTAGATCCATCCCATGTTTTGGATCCATCGAAATACAAGGTCCACAAGTTATTTGTACAAGGACCTCTTGTCACACTAGTACCACCAACACTACTGCTACTACTGTTACAATGTACTGTACAGGTTTCATTTCCACCAGTTGGCCAAGGAAGGATACTGAACTGTGTATCTGGTGGGGTGGGTCTCGACTGTGTAAGATAACACCCAAAATGTGTTTCCAAAAAGAAATTTCCAAACATAATTTCTGTGAAAGCCAATGGTTAATTCTCACCATCCAAGGGATTAATGTTGTGTTTCATATATCTCTCTGAAAACACATGGATCTGATTGTTTATGCCCTGATACGGAAGACATAAGTGTGACCAGTCTGTAGCAAAATATCCTTGCAATATATTGGACCAGTCTCTGCTGAGAAATAAGCCATATGCTTCTAGGATGTCCACGATCACATTGTTAATGCACTGGTGAACTCATTCGTCGGATGATAACATGTCAGAGTTCACCAATGGATGGTATGCATGTTTAGTCAAGTTGGATTATCTCCATAGTTGTACTGCTCCATTGCACGTTGATCTGTTTAGCAATGGAGAGTGGCATGACATTGACTGATGCACCAGAGTCAACCAAATTGTTGTGGACATTGAAGTTAAATATTTTGAACGATAACAAAAATGGTGGGCAGAGCGAGTTCGCTTCTTCCATGCAAAGCACATTGAGTACAGATGAGAGTGATTTGGGTGACTTGCTTGGTCCCTTGCTAGAAAAGGCAACATTTTTTGTGGAGATTTTCCCCAGTGCATGCAAAATAATATCTTGTTGACCCATGAGCTTGGTTAGCTCGTATCTTCAACAATATTGTAATCTAAAGCGAGAAGACTCACTAAGTTGTCCAAGGGAATACTTTTTTTTTATAATATCCAATGGAGTGTTTTGGAGTTTGATGCTCATGGATGTATCTTTTGCTGTAGTTGTCTTACCAGACTTGCTTTGTGTTTTCTCTGTTGAGGATGCTGGTGGATCAACTGTTCTAAGCAGTTGTTTGAATTTTTCTTTTAGTATCTCAATCAGAGTGGGAGCCCCTTGAATTCTCAAGTTGTATCAATTGTTCTAATTTAGGGGCTCCTTCTTGGTGGTTATTTTCTTCTGGGCATCATTATGACACTGATACATGTTAACTACATGCCCGAGACTTGGAGCTTCATCAGATGCAACATCTTCTTCTTCATCTTCATCCTCTGGTTGAACCTGCTCACCAGATTTAAAATGATCATTCATCCTTGAAGCCATAATGCTCATAAATCGGTTCCATTCTGGACAATACTTCTCTAAATGTCATTCTTCATGGATCACGCAGTAGTTATCCTTAGTAATCTGGTCCAATTGGAACACAACATTTGAGCTCTACGCAGATTTAGCAGGCTAACTACTACTTCTACATGATGTCACATTTTTCCTCTACGCAAATCTAGGAGGTCTGCTACTCTTTGTTGTCTCGATCATCTGTTGCTTGAGTTCTGCTACTTTGGTTGTCAAGTAATTGAGGAGATGAGTAAGGGTCTCAATCTCAGTTGTTTCCTTTTCCTTTACCTTATTCAGAGTAGCCTGAGACCTCCTTCCCATGTATTTGGAGTCCTTAGCTGGTTCATCATCTACAATGATTCCAATCACGCAAAAATATTTCTCCACATCAATTGCTTCTTGGAAATTTTCTAAAAGTGTTGGTTTTGCAGCTCGCTTGACGAAATGCACAATGCTAATCGATAGTGTAGACATGTAGTAGTCAATTGTGATGGATTTATGATGTTCAGTTTCTGCAATGAATGATGAACCTCATCATTGGGTAATTATATGGGCCTTAATTCACCTCCTAGCTTAGTAAAACCAACTTTTCTCATAAGTTATTACATGTTTTTTATTATATTTTGTTTATGAGGTGAGTTAGAGTTGGATATTATGCTTAGTGGACTAATATGCATTGAATGCAGGTTTAAAGGAGAAAATCAAGGATTTTTGGTAAAGAATAAGGTAAAAACTCGAATGGGACAAGGGAGAGGGATTGTAGGAGGTAAATCCTCCTCATTTACTACTCCCCCATTCGAATATTCCTCCATTCATCACATCAGCTCGAAATGCAAATAGCCAAATCATGAGGATTAGAAGACAATCGAGCAAGTGAAAGAGAAAGCACCAATTTATCTCTAGTTTGGGAGCCGAGCCTCCCTAATTTTAAGGAAGTCATTGGGGACTTCAGTTGTATAAGTAGAGTGGCCTAGGAACTCAGTATGATTTGGATTTTTAATGTAAAACTCTAAGCTATTTTCGAGTTGCAATACTTGTGAAAGTTCTATTTATGTAATTTGTTGTTTTGGTAATAAGAATGAGTTTTGTTTTGAGCCAACACTGGGTTCACTTAGAGGGTTGAATCTTTTGGGTTAGGACCCAACCCTAGCAGCCAAGGCTCCTCTTTATTGTACATGTATGTTTGGTGTAGATTCATAGCTTCATTGTTAATTTGCTCTTTAGATGCATTTCCATTACAAGTAGTGTAGATTATATTGGTTGTTTATTAGTTTGCTTCCATTTGTGCCTTACTTCAAGCAACAGGTTAGCAAGGAGAGAAAGGATCACCACAAGGTTGTCAACAGGTGTCTCGGCCTCACTTCCTCCCTCTGGGATCATGACTTGAGGAAGGGACCCTTAAGCAGCCCCCAAAACACAGATTTCTAGTTCTTTTATGAGCTTTGGACTTTTCTGTCTTTAATTTAGTATTTGGTTAGTTTTGCAAGGTATATTTCCATTGTCATCTTTTTCATCTCCATTTTTGCAGTAGATCTCATCCATGCTTTCATTCCTTTCAACAACTTTCTTCATGCATAGTATAGGTAGTTGATTCATTAATTCTTCTTTTCTAGTTTATGAAAATGTATCTTGTTGCATAGCTTTTTGGAAGACAAACATGTTTTATTTAGAGCAGGTGCTTCAGGAGGAGATTAAGACTTTACATCCAGTAGTCACCTCCCACTCCATTCCACCCATCACACACCTTTCCTAAGCCTCCCATCACCTCCAACACCTCACGTTTTTCTCTCAGCTATATCCTGTAGGTTTCCTATAATTCCTATAGGATCATCTTGTAGGTTTCTAGTACATCCTGTAGGTTTTCCTAAAATGGCCTGTTTTGAGCTGAATTGATCGAAAACCTCTAGGAATTCACCAAAAACCTCCCAGGGGTCGTCCACACCATCCAACCATCTCATATCTTTTCCAGGCATCCTCAAACATCCTTAATTCACCTGCCACATCCAAAAAAGCAATTAGTTGCATACTTGATTTTGCTTAAAAAGACAAAAAAGCAAAAACAGATTTAGTTCAGTCTCTTTACTTGCACATTAGTGTTGTTTGATGCTTCTTAATCCTACAACTTAGATAGCAACATTTGTTTCATGTGGATTTAGCATTTCAGCCTATCATAGCTTAAATGGTTAATTAGGTAATGGTGTGATTTAGCATTACACGTCGACCTTCTCCATTATTGCAGTAGAGTAACTCTCTCTTAGAGTAGATTTACCTTTCTTCCATCAAAGAATCAAGCTTCTTCTGACTCCATAGAAGTCTAGCTTGGAACCCTAGTGGTCTCTCACTAGCTGAACAATGACAACAGGCAGAACCATCACTTTTACTTGTGCATATAGCACTGTCACCTCCAAGTTTGTATGAACCTCAGGTTGATAAGTAAAGCTGGTAGCCCAGGAGTTGCAACGTCCTTGTTGCAATACTGGTGCTCATCACTTGTTGGTGCCATTTTCGGGGAGGTGTCTGAGTAGAATGTGATTACTACTTTCTTTTCTTCTATTTCTTGTCTTCAATATTATTCCATTAGTTTATTTATGCAAAAGTAATCTATTTGTTTCCTTTCTTCCATTTTTCATTTTCTTCTTTCCTTTCCATTTCGCAAGCAAGATTTCAATTCAGCAAGTAGCTTTTTCATTTTGTCAATAATTTTCATTCAATCAGCAATTTCAATTCTGTAAGTACTTTCCAAGTTTGAATAAAATACGAAACCAAACCAAAAATGTTTCCTTTCATGCCTCGTAGGAATAGGGACAACTTAGGGAAATTTTTTTCCAAATACCCCCACTGCATTAAACAACCAAAATTCCCTCTTCTTCAGTGGCTGTGAACTGGAGGAACCCTTAGGTGAGCAGCCTGACATATTTGAAGAACCTAGAAGGGAAGAAGAAGAAGAAGAAGAAGAGCCCATTCCTACTAAACCAATGGTTGAAAACAGAAATGACAGAGGGAATAGAGAGAGAGTTGAGGGTGCCTTCCCCATCAGGGAAACCAATGGGGACACTAAGATGAAAAATATAAGCCCCTTTGCCCTACCTCATTTCCATGGCTTGACCACAGAGGACCCTGACACTTTCCTATTTGAGTTTGTTGTTATATGCTGAACCTATGACTATATAGATGATGAGCAAAAGTTAAAACTATTTCCATGTACCCTTAAGGATGTAGCATTGCATGGTTCATGGGTTTACCTAGAGATAGCATCACAACTTGGGCTTAGATGCAACAGGCCTTTAACAACAAATATTGGGACTATTATTGGTCAAAGGATACTAAAGAAGAAATTTTCAGGATGACCATAGGAAATGATGAATCCCTAGAGGATTACGAAGAAAGATTCCATCTTAGTTAAAAAAGGGCCAGGTGCACACTTGACCCTGAGTCACTAAAGTTGATCTTGCTTAAGGGAGTAAGGGAAGATATTCTAGATACCCTACATTTGTTAGGAGGAGATATCTACCAATTACCCTATGAAGATAACGAGATTGTCTTTATATACCATTCTAGGGCATCTAGGAAAAAGGGTAGGGGTAGTCAACCTATGGTCAGTACATTGTCTTCCAACTCATCCATCAAGGGTGAAATTGGAAACATGCTGGAAGATTTCAAAAGTGAGATGTTGCAAACCATTTCCTTGCAAATGGACAACCTGCACATTAAGAGGAAGTAGGAGGAAGCAAAGAAAGCCTTGGCCATTTTTTGTCCTAGATGCACTAGGAGGCATCCTAGGAATGAATGTCCATTGAACTCTATTGAAATTTTCTCAATCTGTGAAGAAAACCACTCCATAGACAAGTACCCTTCTTTTCCTGTACTCAAAATTGTATATCAAGGAGTTGAAGGGGTCACTGATAAGCTCTGCTACATTAACCAAAGGAGATCTCATGGGCCGAGACCATACCAACAGGGCATGCAAGGGTCATCTCAAGCAGCAGGTTAGCAAGGAGAGAAAGGATCACCGCAAGGTTGTCAGCAGGTGTCTCGGTCTCACTTCCTCCCTCTGGGATCATGACTTGAGGAAGGAACCCTTAAGCAACCCCAAAAACACAGATTTCTAGTTCTTTTATGAGCTTTGGAGTTTGCTGTCTTTAATTTAGTATTTGGTTAGTTTTTCAAGGTAGATTTCCATTGTCATCTTTTTTATCTCCATTTTTGTAGTATATCTCATGCATGCTTTCATTCCTTTCAGCAACTTTCTTCATGCATAGTATAGGTAGTTGATTAATTAATTCTTCTTTTCTAGTTTATGAAAATGTATCTTGTTGCATAGATTTTTAGAAGACACACATGTTTTATGCAGAGTAGGTGCTACCATTAGTGTGATGACCAAGGACACCATGCTCAAGCTCAACCTCCAAGGTTCATTGAGGAAGACCACAACAATTCTGTAACTTGAAGACCATTCCATAGTAACCCTGAGGGGATTATGGAGGATGTTATGGTCTCCATTAACTCTTGGGAGTACCTTGTAGATTTCCTAGTTCTCCAGCCTAAGGCTAAGCTTACGGGTTACCCTGTCATCCTTGGGAGACCATGGTTGGCCACTTCTGATGCTTACATTAGCTACAGAGCTAGGAATATGACCATTAAGAATGGGCATATGTCCAACTAGTTAGTCCTATACCCTCCTACTCAACCTTCTCTAGAGCATGACTTACCTTTATGGTTGGAGGAGGAGGAAGAAGATGAAGTTTATTCCACCCAACTTTACACTTTAGAAACAACCATGGGAGAAGGACAGCAAGATGAGGATGACTTGATTGAACACCTACTCAAAAGTCTAACTCCCAGTTCATTGCCCTTAGAAGAAGCAATAAAGGAAACCTAGAACAAAAATCCAATTGACTTATGCTTGGCCGATTCCAACCCACTCCATGTCAAAACCATAGAATTTGGCCCAGAGAGAACCTTGAAAATCAATCCATATCTTTCTACTCTCCAAGAAGAGAAGTTATTGAACATGCTAAAGGAACATCTAGAAGCCTTCGCTTGGAGTTACAAAGAAATGAAGGGAGTACACCCCTCAGTGTGTACTCACCACATACACATCAAAGAAGGTTGCAAGCCAGTCTGACAACCCCAAATGAGGATGAATCTAGCTCTTAAAGATATAGTCAAATAAGAACTGCAAAAACTGCTAGATGCAGGATTCATTTACCCTATCTCCAACAGTGAGTGGGTCTCTCCTTTGGTGTTAGTTCCAAATAAAAATGGTAAGTGGAGAATTTTTGTGGATTACAGGGAGTTGAAAAAAGCCACAAATAAGGGTCGTTTCCCTCTACCTTTCATTGACCAAGTGCTAGATGGCCTGGCAGGGAAAAGGTTTTTCTACTTCCTAGATGGATTCAGTGGGTACAACAAAATCCAGATCTACCCGGAAGACCAGGATAAAATCACATTCACTTGTCCTTGGGGTACTTTTCCCTATAGGGCCCTTCCTTTTGGCCTATGCAATTCTCCTGCCACTTTCCAGAGAGCAGTCCTGAGTATTTTTGCTGAATTAGTCCATAATGCGGTGGAGATTTATATTGATGATTTTACACCTTATGGTTGTGATTTTCAAGAAGCTTTGTCTAACCTAGGAAAAGTACTACACAAATGCATTGAAATGAACATATCTCTTAGTCTCGAAAAATGTTAATCCTTGATGACTATAGGGACCATGCTAGGTCACTCAATATCTTAGCAAGGACTGTAGGTGAACCCAAACAAAATAACTATCATCCAAAAGGTCCCACCTCCTCAAAAGTAGAGAGATGTCAGAAGTTTCCTAGGGTTAGCTGGATACTACCGAAGGTTCATAGTGGACTTCAACAAGTTGGCCTCTCCTTTATTTGGTTTTTTGGCCAAGAACTCTGATTTTATATGGTGAAAAAGTTGTCAAGAGGCCTTAGACATCCTAAAGGAAAAATTAACCACTGCACCCATTCTCCGAGGCCCAAATTGGGCCCTCCCCTTTCATATCCATGTTGATGCCTCACAGAAAGCCATAGGAGCAGCCCTAGGTCAGATAGATGAAAAATTGCCTTATGCTATCTATTTTATCAGTAAGAATTTGTCAAAGGCTAAACTAAATTACACAGTGACTGAAAAGGAACTCCTGGCTATTGTGCATTCATTGAACAAATTCAGGCATTATATTATAGGCTATTAAACATTTGTGCATACTTACCATGCTACAATCAAATATTTAATGAACAAACCAGATTTGAATGCTTGAATTATAAGATGGTTACTTTTATTACAGCAGTTTGATCTAACCATTGTTGATAAGCCTGGTAAGGAAAATGTTGTTGCAGAATTTTTGTCTAGAGTAAATTTGCCTGTAGGTGAAGAAGGAATGGTTGATGACCAGTTACCGGATGAGCACTTATTTTCTATTTCAGTTCTCTCTCCATGGTTTGCTGATAGAAAACTATTTGGTATTAGCACAGTTCCCACCAAACTTGTCCTCCAAAGAAAAGAGCAAGATAATAAGGAAGAGCGCCCCCTTCACTTGGATTGGGGGCAATCTCTTCAAACTTAGCCCAAATCAAATCTTGAGAAGGTGTGTTAGGGAGGAGGAAGTCTTTGAAATCCTTATGACCTGTCATGATGAGCCTTGTGGAGGTCACTTTGCAGCAAAGAGGACAACACTCAAAGTGTTACAAGCAGGCTATTATTGGCCCACTCTTCATCAGGATGTAAAAAAATATACTAGTTAGTGTGATCGGTGCCAAAGGATGGGAAGGCCTACTCCAAGAGATAAAATTCCTATGCAGCCTCAAGTGACTTTCGAGCCATTTGAAAAGTGGGACATGGACTTCATTGGGCCTATTGACCCTCCTTCCAAGCAAAAGCAGTACATTATTGTGTGCACTAACTATTTGACTAAGTGGGCTGAAACCAAGGCAATTAAGGCAACAACAAAGGAGACGGTGGTTGAGTTCATAAGGGAGAATGTATTCTACAAATTTGGGTACACTAGAGAGTTGGTCACAGACCAAGGCAGCCAATTTACCTCCAACATGATTGAAGACTTGCTCAGCCAGCACAAGATCAAGCATAGAACCTCCACTCCCTATCATCCACAAGCTAATGGGCAAGTGGAGGTGACCAACAGAGCACTGGAGGGCATCTTGACCAAAGTGGTAAGTAGCAACAGGAAGGATTGGGTAAATAGACTAGTTGAGGCCACTTGGGCCTATAATACCACATGGAAGACCACCAATGGATTCAAACCCTATGAGCTGGTCTATGGGAAAAATGCCTTGTTGTCCATTGAATTTGAGTATAACACATTAAGGATGGCAGCCCAACTAGATCTAGATCTCAGTAGTGCACAAAAAGAGAGATTGTTCTAGTTGAATGGTTTGGATGAATTCAAAATGCAGGCCCTCCTACATACAGAGGTAGTTCAACTTTAGAGGAAGATCTGGCATGATAAAAACATCAAGGAGAAGCAATTTCAGGAAGGCGATTGGGCGTTGCTATATGATTCGAGGTATAAAGACTTCAAGGGCAAGTTAAGGACAAGATGGCTAGGACCTTATGTTGTGGAAATATGCCATGATAATGGTTCAATGCAAATCAGAACCATAGATGAAGAGGCTGCTCCTTTGCTTGTCAATGGACACCAATTGAAAATTTACAAGAGACCTTTATCAAAACAAGAGTTCATTGATGATATCAATAAAACAGTGATGATAGTGGAGCAAGTTCCAGCTCTTCCCTCATCAAATCACTGAGAAAAAGGAAAAAAAGAATAGGGACTCAGGTGAAAACCTCCATGAGGCACCTGAGTTCCATCATTGGGTTGAAAACCTCTTGAGGTGGCTCAGTGGTGTTAAAACAAAAAAAGAGAGAGAGAAAAAAAGAGAATAAGAAAGATCCTTGGGTAAAAACCTCTCTTGAGGTGCCTAGGGCAAACAACTAGGGTGAAAACCTCTCATAGGGAGCCTAGTTGTTTTTCAACAAAAATAAAAATAAAAATTTAAATCATGAAATTTCCATTTGCAGGTTAGCAAGAAGGACGGTCAAGGAGAAAAGGAGGATCACAAAGAGACCCCTGTCACTCACACATTTATTTTTCCACTCATTACCATTAATTCCTCCACCATTTCTTTCATTTTTTCCACTCCATTGCTTCAATTTACAAAGGGACTGTGTTTTCTATAGGATCCCCTCAAAACCTACAGGATGATCCTATAGGAATTACAGTGACCCAGAAATCCTATAAGAAGCAGTCCTAAGGAAAATGAATGAATTTCTAGGCAAATAAATTTCACCCCTTCATCATTCAATCACCATACCTTGTCCACCATCATCACCCCTTCACTCACCATTAAAAAGAAAAAAATCAGTTTCAAGAGTATTTTTTTCTAGTCTTTGAAAAAGCAAAACAGGGAGGAATAAAGAGCATCACCTGAATATTCCTTGCTCTCCACACTCCCATTCTTTCTCTCCATCCATGTCACCATCCTCACAACCCCAACAAAAAGAATGATCAAGAGTACTGAGGGAGAAGCAACTATAGGACATACTGTAGGAAATCTTGCAGCAATCTATCCCACAATATACCAATCATACTAGCAACAAGCCTCCAGCATGATGATCCAGGAGCTCCAAAACAACATCATCACCATCTTCAACCATAGGTACCTACACAAACAAAGAAGTCATTAGCAAATAGCAAGAGGAGGAAAAAGAATAGCATGGAGCAAATACACACCTCTGGTCTTCGACAACTGCAGCATAGCATTGGAACCACAGGTAAGTATCCCGCTCGCTCTCTCATATGAATCATGTAGTCAAAAAAATGTAATGGTTACGAGATAGTTGGTTTATAAACGAAAAGGTGGTCAATTAACTTGGCCACCTTCATTCAGTCAACACATACACAACAGGTTGTCCTCTCACAAGTGGCTACAGTCAACTCAAAGACAGAGAAGGAGTAGAACAAAAGTGGTTAAAACTAGGATGCATAAGGTGGGAGCTGATTACGAGGAGTGGGGAATGATGAGGTGGTAGTGGGGACCAACGGTCCAAAAATGGTAATGTGCCTTTGCTGCCAGCACACCACCTCACCCCGAAACACCATAAGAGGAAATAAACATCATTCCCATGCATTCATGCATTCACTTCCTCAAAAATCACTCTCTTAGATCGCTCTCATACCCAGGCAACCCACCAGAAGAAAAACTCCATCATTTTGCTGCACAGGAATTCCTACAGGATTGCACAGGAATTCCTGCAGGATCATGCACAGGAATTCCTACAGGATACATAGATATTGTCTACAGGATTGGTAGAGAAGAGTTCACAAGGGATAACATAGGAGTTGGCCACTGCAAACAATCTAAAGAGGTAGGCTATGTAATTAGATCCCTCTTTACAAAGTAATTGAACCAGAAATCCTCTAAGTTTGAGTAAATTTAGCAACTGTGTAGGGGAATTACAAACACAGTCATTTCTGTTTTGGTTTTGCATTTGAAATTGTCTCAATCCTCTCATCTCCTCAAACTTCACCAACCAAGATGACAGGAGGGTTTAATAGGAGGGAGCCCATCAACACAGTGAGAATCCAACAACACCCCCAAGTGCTTGAAATCTTCACAAGACATAATTGGATAGGATTTTTCGGAAAATTCAGAGGGTATGATGATGAGGTGGCTCAAGAATTTTCTCTCTCCCTCATTCCACTCACTAGAATCCATGCCACTGTTGTGGTAAGGGGCCTATCTATAGAACTCACCCCTGAGCTCATTAGCAGAGTCACCACACTTCCCCTAGGAATACCATGGAGGAAATAAGACAAAGGAGATAGCCAAGTTGCCAAAAGGAAATTCTTTTTAGAAGGTGAGGAACCCACTGAGGACAAAAATGGAGTAAGGAGGGAAAGTCTACCATGTCCATGGAATGAGATAAGCTATCCACTGATCATATACATTTCATGTGAGGGTAGGCATAGTTTGGTCTATGGCTATCAATTTAGGATCCTTGAAGAATTGAGATTTGGAGCAGAAACACCACCACACCAAAGGCTCAACATACCATACCTCCTGCTGCAATCAATAATAGACTCAAGCATCAAAGTGAAGGATGGAAATTCCCAATAGTTAGCTCACCATGGGTTAATTAGGATTCTTATAGAAGATTCCCTCCAAAACCTCATAATTCCTATAACATGGTCAGTTTTTAGAGACATGCCAGTAGAGGATGACATCAAAGCTCTCACATATGATGTTAGTCCTACTGTCAGTGAAGAGGAAGAGATAAAGACTGAAGCAGAGGAAGAAGGAGTAAAGCAGGAAGAGGAAAAAACAGAAGGAGATGAGGATAATATGGATTGAGAAGGAGATTCAACAGAAGAAAATGAGGAAGATGAAGAAGAAGAGGAGAAAGAGAAGGGGGATGATGAAGAAACATAGGAGGATGTTAAGGAGGAAATTGATAAAGATGTTGAAAATCTACAAGAAGAAGAAGACATGAAATACATAGAGGAATAAGGCAATGGGAAAGAGGGGACAGAAAAAAGGAGGAGTCACCTAGGGTGTCTCCAGAAGCCACTGTGAGAGAGGCAACAACTGCCCTCATTGCTCTTGGCACCCCCATTAAGAAAAAAGGAAAAAGATAGAGGCAGACCCCATTATATTTCAGGACAAGAAAAAGCACAAGAATATGACAGGGGAAGCCCCAAACATCAACCAAAATTCTTATTGTGATTGAAGACTCCCTTACACAAAAAGAGAAAGTGCCTTCCCCTAAGTCTCCTATCACCTATGTCAGAAGGCCTACTACTAGATCAACTTCCTCCAAGGGAAAGGCAATCCTACGGGATACACAGCAAACTCTACAGGAAGCAAAAATAGTCCTACATGATACTCTGTTGAACCTACATGAGGCACAAAAATTGGAAAGGGAGGTTGGGGAGCAGCAAGAAACTAAAGAAGATGACCCAGAGACAAAAGAACCCAACCCCCAACCTAACCTAGACTCCTATTACAAGTTTATTGAAGGAGGTAGGGTCATACCTCAAAAATTTTCTATCCCACTTATTAGAGTCCTATAGTGATAGGATCCATAATTTTGAATTGGCTAAGGTTAAGCCTTGCAATATTGTACATACCTTTGCTTTCTGCAAATGTTTTCAATATTAAAAATTAAAAAATGTAAAGAGGGTGCGTCCTAAAAGAAATATCAAAGGAAAAAAAGAATAAGAAAAGATAAAAAGTTGAAAATATATGAACCCCAAATACAAAAATAGGTCATGAAAGTGTGCAAGTCTAAATGCTACTACTATTTTACTTCTTCTGCAAATAATGGTTGTGTGCAGCTTAGAATACATGCCACAACCCATGGTAGTCAAACTTCTTAATATTGACTATTTCATGCTTTGAATTTTATGTTTATAGTTAAAGAATAAAATCTGACCAAACAGCTTAATCTTGGCAGATCATTAGATAGGTAGAGAAAATAAAAGGAGCTCATCAGTTTAATCTGAGCCCTTGGAAGATATAAGGTTAGAAGTAGATAGTTTGTTTTATAAAAGGAAAGGAAAGAAAAGGGTGCGCTAGCTTAAATGCACCCAAATAAGTGAAGAAAAAATGTTAGGGTAAGTAATGGGTAAGTAGAAGAAAGGTTGCTGAAGTATAAAGTTGATTGGACAAAAGCACATTTATCATGCTTAGTCATATGTTTCAATGTGCATTAGCAATTAAGAAAGCACAAACAGAGGTTTACAAGTTGATTTAACGGACTTCCCCTCATTCATTTCATCCCTATAATTACTAATTTCCCCATCCACAAGTATGTTATGTACTAAAAATCCTTCAAGTCATAAAGGCTCAGAGCATTTCTTTGACTTTTGGTGGGACCGGACCCTCAACTTAATGACTTATGGACATCAAGTGTTATAATTCCCTTCATAAAATTCATTTCCCTTCATTACCCTAATAAAACCCCTTTTCCTAAGGTTAAACTCCATTTTCCTATGAAAAGTAAAAAAAACCCCATGTTAAATTCCATTTTACTCAAAATACCACAAAGAGATTTTATCCTAAGTACAAGTGTATGTAAAGGAAAAGCTCAAATATTACATTATACTTTGTATTATTTTCATTTTGCTCATTTCAGTTCATATTAATTTCTAACATAATAATATAGCTCTCAATATACCCTTTTTCCTCTTATATAAATAAATCCCCGTATATATTACCCCTACCCTTAGTTTAACTATAAACTATATTTTACCCTATCCCCCTGAGAAAACCCTCTTAACTCACCAATTCTCCGTAAAGTTAAGATAATCCCTCCATTAACCCTGTCTGATCATTTAATCTCGTGTTTAACTCCAAAATAATAATAAACCACCATTAATTAAAGCCCCAGGCTCCCCCAAAAACCTTTGCCCATTTCATCCGTGCTAATATGTCACCCGACTGCTGTCCAATCGTCAGCACCTAAATCCAATGGTTCACAACCATATTGGGCTCACTCGATATCTTACCTTTACCTGCCCGATAAAGTGGTATTGCTTGGGCCCCCATCTGCTACATGTCAAGCGCTAAGGTAGATCGGGTGACCTCACCAAAATATCGCCTCCTCGATAAAGCAGTGTGATGGCCTCCGATGTCGCCTCCCCACTAAACCTGCAACCACTCACTGTTCATAATATAAAATTCCATGCCAATTTACCCATTAAAAACCCGCAACCCCTCATTTTCATGTGTTTTACTCAGCTACACAATGAAACCTATCAAACCCTTCCAGTGCCACCCTGAGCCTCTGAGACATGATTTTACCATCGATTCCCTCCCGAACACCTTCCAGACTCTGTCCATAGTTCTTCCCAGTTTCAGTACGACCTTCAGTCACCTCCTTCCAGACCTATGTTATATTAACAAATTGTTGTATTTTGCAGGTAATTAACAGAAGACCAGAGCTTGGATAAACAATTTTGATACTAGTCACAAAACTTGTTTGCTCCAAGACTCGAAAGGAAATATATTTAAAAACCTTCATTCAAAAGAAGAAAATAGTTATACACAGAACAGAGAAAGAAATCATTCACATAGAGACATTGACTGTTAAAACAAAGGAACCAGATAGAGCATACAGTCAAAAGACAAACATATCAAACATACAAGAAGTTGATCAATATCTATTACCATATGCTGATACATATAAAAAACTAAATAATTTACTATTGAAATACATAGTAAAAAGTTAAAATGTACAGTAAAAGTAAAAACATAGTAAAGGATATTGAGTGTTCATCAAATTAAAAGTGTATGAGATGAAAGAGTATCAGTAAAACTGTATCAGATTGAAAAATCAAAGTGAAGATAGATGAAAAAACAGAGCAGTCAAGGTAAACAGTAAAAGTAAACATGGAGGCAGTAAGGGTTAAATAGAGATGAAAACACTTTCACCAGCAGCAATAAAGTTTATCCAAAGTAAAGGTAAAAACAGTTAAAAGAAAATTAAGGTCAAAAGATGAAATCAAAATAGAAATGGTACATTTTTCAGAAATTTCCTGTTTAAGTCATAATTGTGCATAAACTATTGTGGCCAATCCAAGATTCATTTTGAGCAATGCGAGGAGGTTTGTGTTCCTAAAAGGCCAACCTACAAACACCTATCTCACATTTTACATAAGTATTACAAAAATGGGGATAAATGCATATCTTCACAACCTATTTTTCGGACTCTGCAAAATCCTGTTTTTGACATCTTTTTACAGAGAATGTTGTGAACAACTAGAGATGAATTTTGGAAAACAGAGAGAGGTTTATCTCAATTCCATACTTATCTACACTAACCTCTTTCACTTTTTACATATATATCTCGGAGTGAGATATACAAAGGTATCACTGGACCCCAAGTTTGTAGAATTTCCGGGGAATAATGCATAAAGGAAGGAGGTAGTTAGTGACTTGGAAGCCTCATCATAAACTAAGAGTTGCTATCGAATTCAAATTCCTCTTCTTTGTCACCATCAACCCATAAATATAGTGCCAAATAGATTCATTAGTTTTGAGTGTCCTTTATTTAAGTTCTATTAATGTAAAATCATTTGAGATATTTGTAAAACCAATCTTGATATTTTTTCAAGATATTTCAGTTTAGAATTTGTATAAATATTTCTTCATTTCAAGTATTTTGAGGGATTCTATTAAACATTTCTATAGAATTTTTTCATTATAATATCTAGAGGTGTTTTCAGAAAAAGTGTCTATTCAGAACGACCCTATCCCACAGGGTTGTGACAGTGACCTCAGAAACAAACAAGGAAAACTACTCTTGTATTCTTCTTTATGAACTATAAACGAAGATGATTAAGATGAACCGACCTGTGTCTTGCGCTAGTTGTTCGATCCAATCTATCCTCTCTTTCCCAGCTTCCACCGATCTGCTCCCTCACTTGCCCAGCATCACCAAGTTCCTGCAAGTTCACAGAAGAGAGAAACTACACAAAGACATAGATTTATGTTCATAAAAAGCTTAGGATCAGATTTAAGCTAAAAATACAAATATAACACACATCAGATATAGAAGCATGTAGGAGAAACTCAAGTAGTTTTATTGATAAAACAAGAAGATCCAGGAGGAGTTACAACCGATGAGTCCTGATCTAGCATCAGCCTCCCAGCATAGAATCCCTTCTTCACCTCCAACAAAGCATAAATCACCCAATACTCTGATGTCAATCACAAAACCAACAGCAATTCTCTGCAATGTACAAAATTCCAGCCTCTGGATCTCTTGGTTAGGGATCCATATATAGATGTATGCAAAGAGGATGAGTCAGCTCATGGATTGATTATTGGCTTTTCTCTGTCAGTTCTTGCTTCCACTTGGAGTATGAGAGCCTCTTACTCATCACTGGTCGAATTCAGTGAGGCAAGTGTCATTGGAGAAGATTCTGGAAGCTTCCATTGTCTCTCCACCTCGCGGAATGACTCTGCCACTTGTCATTTCCCGCTCAACGCACACTGGTAGTGCATTCAAGTGCGTTGCAACGCACCTAGCCAGTGTATTTGGGTGCTTTGCAACGCAACTAGCTAGTGGAGCATCTGAATTGATCCTGATTTGACTAGTTTTGTGCAGTTTCTGGTGGAGAACTTCTGGGAGAAGCTGTAATTTGTTGACCTTGTTTCTTTAGGAGCTGGAACAACATCTTTAGGGACTTAGGATCCCTTGGTTTATGGACATTTCATGCTTAGAGCTGTAAGGCACAAAAATGTCTATAACAGTTGCCCCCTAAAGTATGAGGCCGTTTATCGGGTGAAATGCTTTATTAGGAGGATCCGAAGTTCTTCTAATGCTGGAGAGGAGACCTGTAATGAGATACAATACAATACATTATTTTCATACTTCTTTCATGATCTAGCTGAGGCGGGCATTCCCATGCTCAGCTTTATAAATTCATTTTCGTGTACATAGGACAGACAATCGTCTGATGGTAGACTGATGATTCTGGTGAAGTCATCATCCTTTTGGTAGGATGATTATCTGTGCTGCAATGCTGTACATTTCAATGTCTTTATTTTTTCTGAATATATATCGCAGCCCGGATGGACGAAACTAGATCCGGGGTCTTCAATCTCGTCCGATCTTCACTCTAAGTACAAGTCGATCCATGTGAGAAATGTTTTGAAGTCGAACATGGAAAGACATCGCTTGATTACCAGTCAATGATGTAAACTGTTAACAAGCGCGAGAGGAATCACCGATAATGATAATGACCCTCAAGGTATTGCAGTACAATTCACGTGGTGTGAATAAAGGACTTGGCATCGAACACCACGCAAAATCTTTCGGTCGAAGGTCATTGATGTATACCTGTCGCCGGAAGTGAGAAACTTGCCATTGAGGCATTCAAGCTTCAAAGTACTGAAGGGGTGTTCCTAGATCAACTTCTTGGATAATGAGCCGATGTCGACAAGAAGCGATCCGTCAAAGGAGGGCCTTAATGAATCCCACATCAATGACACGGAACGGAGCAAATGATTTTGATGGAAGTGAAAACGATTTGGTGACATACGGTTCAGGGTGGCGGTCATGAAAGAATGAAGTATAATGTATGGTAGTGGATGGGACACGGGTGACTTCTCTGGATGACTTCTCTTGAACATGTCGGCGACACTTATGTGATGGATCGGTAGCATTTACCCCAAATGTGGATGGTATGGCGTGATCATGGTGATGTGACCGGTGAATGAAACAACCCAACCCGACTCTGGCACGGAGTGGAAGTGTCATGTTCAAGAGCGACTTGCTACCAATAAAGTTTCTTTGAGTTTTCTTCCCAATTTTTCCCCAGTCATTTCTGACCAGTACCTCTTTATTTTTGTCAAGCTTGAGGAGGATAACATATGCTTGTTCTATAATTTTCCCTTCGGGCAAACCCATCGCTATGTTTTAACGATCCTAGCGATAGTGAAACTCGTTCTCGTCTAAAGACAAGTTTGTCGCTATTAATCTTTTTAACGAGCCTAACGACAAAGATAACTCGGTCCTTTTCCTTTTTAGGGAGTCTAAAAAGGTACGTAAAGATAACTCCGGAATTCCTTTTTCGTCATCTAATCCCTTAAGTCTGAAAAAGTATAAAACAATACAGAAGGGATGAATTTTCGATAGTTTTAACGAGCCGAACAAAACAAGCGCTCGATCTTTTTGTGCAATAATCCCTCAGGTCCAAAAAGATTAAAATCTAGAGGAGGGATAGCACTTCCTGTCGCTTTAACGAGCTAGAAGGCAAAAACTCGGCAATCTTTTCATATTTTATGAGTCAGATGAAAAGAGCTTAAAGGAGACTCGTCTTTTGAGGAATGAGTGATAAAACGGGTAGCAGTTGATTCCAGGTAAGGTTTGGAATTTTCCAATCACGGCAGTGTCACAAGGATGGCTAGTGAAATCACTCTTCGCAGCTGTTCCTCAAAATGGGTAAACAATCAAATGGATGTGAACGATCGGCCAATGGAAAAGTGGAGGTGACGGTGCAAACACGACCAAGGCTTTAATGGCTGAAAATGTTTCATTCACGATGGTTATTTACCGGAGGATAGTTCATTTTTTAACGAGCTTAAACGCGGGTGGAAACACTTGCTCGATCTTATGTTTATTTTTTAACGAGCTTGAACTATGCACTAAAACTGCTCGATAATCCAGTCATATGATAAGAATGTCTCATATAAAAACAACAACTTTTAGATTTTTGCCCCACATCCTTTCTTTATGCAAGTTAGGAAACGACTAATCCAAAAAAAAGATAAATAATCGCTCTTTCGCTTGCACGCCAAAAGGTTTGCATGCCCCCAGGTATAAAATATGGTTTCAAATTTACCTCTCAATTTGCAGACAGAACATTTGTTCTATCGGGAAAGGCCTACCTCTTACAGGTTACTCGAAGATTGTTCTATTCGCGGTGCAAACAAAACACTTCTTCGGCGATGTCTACCGAGATAAACAAAAGTGAGTGGCGAGATCAAATAACTTTGACAAAAGAATCTTATTCTAGAACAACCCCTCTTCTAATCACGGACGGGGTACGGACTAGTCATATTCTCCCGCGGAAACCTACTCTATACCCGAAGTTTTCCTGTCGAAGCAGACCAGGATGCATGCCCCCTGGGTTTCAGTCATATCCCTCCGAATTACTCGTGCTCATCGGGAGGATGGAATGGGACTTGAGACATTTCTTGCGTGAAGAGACCATTTAGGGACGGTATATTACTATTTGCTATGCGTGATCCGGGAAATGAAAGCTGGTCCACGAGCTTGACCACTCTTCCTTCGTGCGGAAAACACATTACTCTAAAGAGTGAGGAGACGATGGCTCCCATGCAATAAATATAGTCTCATCCAAGGAGTAGGTTATAATCCAAGGGTCCTTGAATGACCATGACGTTCATGCGAACTATCTTCCCTCTCAATGTTATGGGCACATCGGGAAGGATCCCTAAAGGTCGACTGGTTCCTTTATCAAAGCCTGTTAGATTTCTCATTTCAAGAAACAGCGATGGCGAACCAAGCGCTTTCCAAGCAATAGAGGAAAGGATACTCACAGAAGCCCCCTCATCAATGATGGTACCAGCCATGACCATTCTATATATTTGAACGATAATTCTGAATGGTATGCTTGCTGGCAAACGGGGTCTGCCTAGTTGATTCCAGTCGAAGGAGACAACTAGGTTGCTTGGAGGTGGGACCGAGTAGACGGCCGGGTATGGCTCTGACGAACTTCCTTCCTACGGTAAAGGAATGGGTAGATTGCCCCCATGTTCGTCGGAGTCTGTGTTGATGAAGAGAATTTGGATGGTGTCATCTTTGTTCTCTTCAGTGACTGTATCCTTCGAAGATAACACCTCTAAAGGCAAGATCGGGTCAACTGCCGCCTCAACCTTTTGACTTTCATCTGGTATGGATTCAGTTGGTGTATCCTCAATGATAGACACTTCAACTGACCACTTGAGTGGGCCAGCTGGGTTCTCAACTGGTGACAGACTCGGCGAGAGTTTTTTATATCCAGGAGGAAGTCGTAACGGTGAAACCGGACGATCATCCAAAACTCTTTTAGCCTCATCTAAGAAGGGACAACGGTGGAGGGCATGGTCGCCTTCGCATAGTTTACAGGGAAATCTAGCTTTCCCTTTTTGTCCTGGGGCTTCACTTTCACTAGTTGACGGTGTGCTTTCAACATGATCACCAGAGGTTGATGACACCGGATTGTGCAAACGGGGAGACCAGTCCCTTAGTATCTGGGGGATGCAAGGACAATCTCTGTGAAAGTGGTCTCCCTTGCAAATGCCACATGGCGATTTAGGCCTGGTCAGTGCTGTGTGTGGATTTTCGTTAGACGACACTCGTTTTCCCTTATTCGCCTTTGGCTCCTTCTTCTTTTTCTCTTTCTTCTTCTTTTCCTTCTTCTCCTTAGGAACTTGGTTTTTAGCTTTACCAGTCCCATCAAGCGAAGAGGAAGGAAGAGAGGAAGAATTAGAGGAAGTAGAAGGTTGGTGGGTAACTCTGGACTCGTCTAACTGCTGATTCGATTGCTCAGGAATGGTGGTGTTCTGAACGACATTGGTTGAGAAGAGCCAAAATGGCAAGCCAATTGTCAGTCCTGGAAGTGACAATGTGGCCATATGGGGTGCACCAACATCTCCCCAAGAGGAGAAGGGACTAGGATTTCCACCAAGGGGAATTCCTTGGTTGGTAGGCTCCATTTTCTCAACCTAAAGATCAACGCAGGAAAAGGGTATGAATATTCCGCTTAAAATAAATTTTAACACACTTTGACACAACTTTGTTTTTTCAGTTTTAAAGAGTCGAGAAAAAACAAAAGATGAATCTAGTCTCCTTCGATTTTTAATGAGCCTGAAGTGACAAGTGCTCAGATGGACCTTTTCCGTTAAGGAGTCTTAAAAGGAACGAAAGGGACTGCTCTGGAGGTCTAGGTAGAGGGAGTGCCAAACCAATCGCAAAACCGCACAATACTTTTTAGGGTACGGGCGGTCAATCTTCCCGAATGCTGTGTTCAGTGCATTGCGATCAGTAGGGTGGCCGACATGGCTTCCTATGGATAAAGGTTTTATGCCTATAGGGGTCTCCCAATATATACTCGACGGTACGTGGGAGCACAAATCCGTACTGGCACTTATCGTCTCAAAGTGGAGGAATCACCCAACCAACAGCGAGGACAACGGTTACCAGGCTTTACGACGCCAGAATACGTCCCTAGCCTAGACCTCTAGCTGTTGTGCGTTAAGTTACAAAGCGTTGTTAAGTTCATTGAATTTATTTTAGGTTGATCTTTCTTATGAAGTTTGCCTTTTGGGTTCACCACGAGATGTAGATGTAATTCCTAAAATGCAATCTAAAGATGATAAGCAAGCTTTTATCTTTTTCCAGTAATGAAAATCCTAGCTACAAGGGGAAAAGAAAGACACAATCTTTTCTCAAAGAGCAAAGAGCACATCGTAAATGCACTTTTCCTAAATCAAGCCATACAAACTGTCAATATGCAAATGCACTTGTGCATGTATTTGTTCTTCACTTTCTTAATATTGATGCCTAAAAAGAAAGTTGTTGCACAAATTTAAATTCGATTTCAAGTGAAAAACACAAACAAGCTTCTTTTCGAAATCAAAAGGTAGAGACGATTATGACACTTTATGATTTTGAAGTAAACACTTGTTTCGACACTAGAAATTCACAAATTCAAACCAAAGGCAAAAGTAAAAGCGTAATCGACTGTCAACAGCAAATAAACTTTCTCCTAAGATCAAAACGACACTTACGACAGATCTAGATCTAAGGGCGACAGTATGACCAGTTTACTTTTGCAATGGGAAACTGTAAATGACGTAACAAATACACAAAAACAAATACAGTTTCGTTTATACAACTGAGGCGGAATTAAGGCAAAGAAAAAGGGCTTTTCAACAGACAAACACACTGATCACAGGCTGCAAAAATCAGAGGCAAAACTGGAAAAGATGAGCAAAGAACCTTAGCTAGGCAGGGCTAGGCTGATCAACGCACCTGCTACACAGAGAAACTGAATTGCAACGCAGGTAGCCCTCTCGGGAACTGCGCTGAAATGCAGAGTCTTTTCACAGAGCCTGCGCTGAAGCAGAAACGAGAATTTTCTCTGGGTTCTGGGTCACGGTTTGCAGTTTAATCTATGGATTTTGGCTGGATAAAAGCAATCAAATGTGCACAATCAAATGGTTGATTTACAAGAGGTTTGAGAGCTATCAAAAAGGGTAATCAGATCATTTGTGAGTCAACTGTTCAGATCATAAACAGGCCCAGTGAATGGACTAGAGTAGCAAATGTCTACTTTGCATTTGTAAATGGAAAATGCAGTTCGATTCGCCACTCCTAAGTTTATGAGATGAATAATAATAGAAACACAAATAAACTAACTAGACACGATCCCCAACGGAGTTGCCATTTTGTTTTCGGGAAAAGTGTCTATTCAGAACGACCCTATCCCACAGGGTTGTGACAGTGACCTCAGAAACAAACAAGGAAAACTACTCTTGTATTCTTCTTTATGAACTATAAACGAAGATGATTAAGATGAACCGACCTGTGTCTTGCGCTAGTTGTTCGATCCAATCTATCCTCTCTTTGCCAGCTTCCACCGATCTGCTCCCTCACTTGCCCAGCATCACCAAGTTCCTGCAAGTTCACAGAAGAGAGAAACTACACAAAGACATAGATTTATGTTCATAAAAAGCTTAGGATCAGATTTAAGCTAAACATACAAATATAACACACATCAGATATACAAGCATGTAGGAGAAACTCAAGTAGTTTTATTGATAAAACAAGAAGATCCAGGAGGAGTTACAACCGATGAGTCCTGATCCAGCATCAGCCTCCCAGCATAGAATCCCTTCTTCACCTCCAACAAAGCATAAATCACCCAATACTCTGATGTCAATCACAAAACCAACAGCAATTCTCTGCAATGTACAAAATTCCAGCCTCTGGATCTCTTGGTTAGGGATCCATATATAGATGTATGCAAAGAGGATGAGTCAGCTCATGGATTGATTAGTGGCTTTTCTCTGTCAGTTCTTGCTTCCACTTGGAGACTGAGAGCCTCTTACTCATCACTGGTCGAATTCAGTGAGGCAAGTGTCATTGGAGAAGATTCTGGAAGCTTCCATTGTCTCTCCACCTCGCGGAATGACTCTGCCACTTGTTATTTCCCGCTCAATGCACACTGGTAGTGCATTCAAGTGCGTTGCAACGCACCTAGCCAGTGTATTTGGGTGCTTTGCGACGCAGCTAGCTAGTGGAGCATCTGAATTGATCCTGATTTGACTAGTTTTGTGCAGTTTCTGGTGGAGAACTTCTGGGAGAAGCTGTAATTTGTTGACCTTGTTTCTTTAGGAGCTGGAACAACATCTTTAGGGACTTAGGATCCCTTGGTTTATGGACATTTCATGCTTAGAGCTGTAAGGCACAAAAATGTCTATAACAGTTGCCCCCTAAAGTATGAGGCCGTTTATCGGGTGAAATGCTTTATTAGGAGGATCCGAAGTTCTTCTAATGCTGGAGAGGAGACCTGTAATGAGATACAATACAATACATTATTTTCATACTGCTTTCATGATCTAGCTGAGGCTGGCATTCCCATGCTCAGCTTTATAAATTCATTTTCGTGTACATAGGACAGACAATCGTCTGATGGTAGACTGATGATTCTGGTGAAGTCATCATCCTTTTGGTAGGATGATTATCTGTGCTGCAATGCTGTACATTTCAATGTCTTTATTTTTCCTGAATATATATCGCAGCCCGGATGGATGAAACTAGATCCGGGGTCTTCAATCTCGTCCGATCTTCACTCTAAGTACAAGTCGATCCATGTGAGAAATGTTTTGAAGTCGAACATGGAAAGACATCGCTTGATTACCAGTCAATGATGTAAACTGTTAACAAGCGCGAGAGGAATCACCGATAATGATAATGACCCTCAAGGTATTGCAGTACAATTCACGTGGTGTGAATAAAGGACTTGGCGTCGAACACCACGCAAAATCTTTCGGTCGAAGGTCATTGATGTATACCTGTCGCCGGAAGTGAGAAACTTGCCATTGAGGCATGCAAGCTTCAAAGTACTGAAAGGGTGTTCCTAGATCAACTTCTTGGATAATGAGCTGATGTCGACAAGAAGCGATCCGTCAAAGGAGGGCCTTAATGAATCCCACATCAATAACACGGAACGGAGCAAATGATTTTGATGGAAGTGAAAACGATCTGGTGACATACGGTTCAGGGTGGCGGTCATGAAAGAATGAAGTATAATGTATGGTAGTGGATGGGACACGGGTGACTTCTCTGGATGACTTCTCTTGAACATGTCGGCGACACTTATGTGATGGATCGGTAGCATTTACCCCAAATGTGGATGGTATGGCGTGACCATGGTGATGTGACCAGTGAATGAAACAACCCAACCCGACTCTGGCACGGAGTGGAAGTGTCATGTTCAAGAGCGACTTGCTACCAATAAAGTTTCTTTGAGTTTTCTTCCCAATTTTTCCCCAGTCATTTCTGACCAGTACCTCTTTATTTTTGTCAAGCTTGAGGAGGATAACATATGCTTGTTCTATAATTTGCCCTTCGGGCAAACCCATCGCTATGTTTTAACGAGCCTAGCGATAGTGAAACTCGTTCTCGTCTAAAGACAAGTTTGTCGCTATTAATCTTTTTAACGAGCCTAACGACAAAGATAACTCGGTCCTTTTCCTTTTTAGGGAGTCTGAAAAGGTACGTAAAGATAACTCCGGAATTCCTTTTTCGTCATCTAATCCCTTAAGTCTGAAAAAGTATAAAACAATACAGAAGGGATGAATTTTCGATAGTTTTAACGAGCCGAACAAAACAAGCGCTCGATCTTTTTGTGCAATAATCCCTCAAGTCCAAAAATATTAAAATCTAGAGGAGGGATAGCACTTCCTATCGCTTTAACGAGTTGGAAGGCCAAAACTCGGCAATCTTTTCATATTTTATGAGTCAGATGAAAAGAGCTTAAAGGAGACTCGTCTTTTGAGGAACGAGTGATAAAACGGGTAGCAGCTGATTCCAGGTAAGGTTTGGAATTTTCCAATCACGGCAGTGTCACAAGGATGGCTAGTGAAATCACTCTTCACAGCTGTTCCTCAAAATGGGTAAACAATCAAATGGATGTGAACGATCGGCCAATGGAAAAGTGGAGGTGACGGTGCAAACACGACCAAGGCTTTAATGGCTGAAAATGTTTCATTCACGATGGTTATTTACCGGAGGATAGTTCATTTTTTAATGAGCTTAAACGTGGGGTGGAAACACTTGCTCGATCTTATGTTTATTTTTTAACGAGCTTGAACTATGCACTAAAACTGCTCGATAATCCAGTCATATGATAAGAATGTCTCAGATAAAAACGGCAACTTTTAGATTTTTGCCCCACATCCTTTCTTTATGCAAGTTAGGAAACGACTAATCCAAAAAAAAGATAAATAATCGCTCTTTCGCTTGCACGCCAAAAGGTTTGCATGCCCCCAGGTATAAAATATGGTTTCAAAGTTACCTCTCAATTTGCAGACAGAACATTTGTTCTATCGGGAAAGGCCTACCTCTTACAGGTTACTCAAAGATTGTTCTATTCGCGGTGCAAACAAAACACTTCTTCGGCGATGTCTACCGAGATAAACAAAGGTGAGTGGCGAGATCAAATAACTTTGACAAAAGAATCTTATTCTAGAACAACCCCTCTTCCAATCACGGACGGGGTATGGACTAGTCATATTCTCCCGCGGAAACCTACTCTATACCCGAAGTTTTCCTGTCGAAGCAGACCAGGATGCATGCCCCCTGGGTTTCAGTCATATCCCTCCGAATTACTCGTGCTCATCGGGAGGATGGAATGGGACTTGAGACATTTCTTGCGTGAAGAGACCATTTAGGGACGGTATATTACTATTTGCTATGCGTGATCCGGGAAATGAAAGCTGGTCCATGAGCTTGACCACTCTTCCTTCGTGCGGAAAACACATTACTCTAAAGAGTGAGGAGACGATGGCTCCCATGCAATAAATATAGTCTCGTCCAAGGAGTAGGTTATAATCCAAGGGTCCTTGAACGACCATGACGTTCATGCGAACTGTCTTCCCTCTCAATGTTATGGGCACATCGGGAAGGATCCCTAAAGGTTGACTGGTTCCTTTATCAAAGCCTGTTAGATTTCTCATTTCAAGAAACAGCGATGGCGAACCAAGCGCTTTCCAAGCAATAGAGGAAAGGATACTCACAGAAGCCCCCTCATCAATGATGGTACCAGCCATGACCATTCTATATATTTGAACGATAATTCGGAATGGTATGCTTGCTGGCAAACGGGGTCTGCCTAGTTGATTCCAGTCGAAGGAGACAACTAGGTTGCTTGGAGGTGGGACCGAGTAGACGGCCGGGTATGGCTCTGACGAACTTCCTTCCTACGGTAAAGGAATGGGTAGATTTCCCCCATGTTCGTCGGAGTCTGTGTTGATGAAGAGAATTTGGATGGTGTCATCTTTGTTCTCTTCAGTGACTGTATCCTTCGAAGATAACACCTCTAAAGGCAAGATCGGGTCAACTGCCGCCTCGACCTTTTGACTTTCGTCTGGTATGGATTCAGTTGGTGTATCCTCAATGATAGACACTTCAGCTGACCACTTGAGTGGGCCAGCTGGGTTCTCAACTGGTGACAGACTCGGCAAGAGTTTTTTATATCCAGGAGGAAGTCGTAACGGTGAAACCGAACGATCATCCAAAACTCTTTTAGCCTCATCTAAGAAGGGACAACGGTGGAGGGCATGGTCGCCTTCGCACAGTTTACAGGGAAATCTAGCTTTCCCTTTTTGTCCTGGGGCTTCACTTTCACTAGTTGACGGTGTGCTTTCAACATGATCACCAGAGGTTGATGACACCGGATTGTGCAAACGGGGAGACCAGTCCCTTAGTATCTGGGGGATGCAAGGACAATCTCTGTGAAAGTGGTCTCCCTTGCAAATGCCACATGGCGATTTAGGCCTGGTCAGTGCTGTGTGTGGATTTTCGTTAGACGACACTCGTTTTCCCTTATTCGCCTTTGGCTCCTTCTTCTTTTTCTCTTTCTTCTTCTTTTCCTTCTTCTCCTTAGGAACTTGGTTTTTAGCTTTACCAGTCCCATCAAGCGAAGAGGAAGGAAGAGAGGAAGAATTAGAGGAAGTAGAAGGTTGGTGGGTAACTCTGGACTCGTCTAACTGCTGATTCGATTGCTCAGGAATGGTGGTGTTCTGAACGAAATTGGTTGAGAAGAGCCAAAATGGCAAGCCAATTGTCAGTCCTGGAAGTGACAATGTGGCCATATGGGGTGCACCAACATCTCCCCAAGAGGAGAAGGGACTAGGATTTCCACCAAGGGGAATTCCTTGGTTGGTAGGCTCCATTTTCTCAACCTAAAGATCAACGCAGGAAAAGGGTATGAATATTCCGCTTAAAATAAATTTTAACACGCTTTGACACAACTTTGTTTTTTCAGTTTTAAAGAGTCGAGAAAAAACAAAAGATGAATCTAGTCTCCTTCGATTTTTAATGAGCCTGAAGTGACAAGTGCTCAGATGGACCTTTTCCGTTAAGGAGTCTTAAAAGGAACGAAAGGGACTGCTCTGGAGGTCTAGGTAGAGGGAGTGCCAAACCAATCGCAAAACCGCAGAATACTTTTTAGGGTACGGGTGGTCAATCTTCCCGAATGCTGTGTTCAGTGCATTGCGATCAGTAGGGTGGCCAACATGGCTTCCTATGGATAAAGGTTTTATGCCTATAGAGTTCTCCCAATATATACTCGACGGTACGTGGGAGCACAAATCCGTACTGGCACTTATCGTCTCAAAGTGGAGGAATCACCCAACCAACAGCGAGGACAACAGTTACCAGGCTTTACGACGCCAGAATACGTCTCTAGCCTAGACCTCTAGATGTTGTGCGTTAAGTTACAAAGCGTTGTTAAGTTCATTGAATTTATTTTAGGTTGATCTTTCTTATGAAGTTTGCCTTTTGGGTTCACCACGAGATGTAGATGTAATTCCTAAAATGCAATCTAAAGATGATAAGCAAGCTTTTATCTTTTTCCAGTAATGAAAATCCTAGCTACAAGGGGAAAAGAAAGACACAATCTTTTCTCAAAGAGCAAAGAGCACACCGTAAATGCACTTTTCCTAAATCAAGCCATACAAACTGTCAATATGCAAATGCACTTGTGCATGTATTTGTTCTTCACTTTCTTAATATTGATGCCTAAAAAGAAAGTTGTTGCACAAATTTGAATTCGATTTCAAGTGAAAAACACAAACAAGCTTCTTTTCGAAATCAAAAGGTAGAGACGATTATGACACTTTATGATTTTGAAGTAAACACTTGTTTCGACACTAGAAATTCACAAATTCAAACCAAAGGCAAAAGTAAAAGCATAATCAACTGTCAACAGCAAATAAACTTTCTCCTAAGATCAAAACGACACTTATGATAGATCTAGATCTAAGGGCGACAGTATGACCAGTTTACTTTTGCAATGGGAAACTGTAAATGACGTAACAAATACACAAAAACAAATACAGTTTCTTTTATACAACTGAGGCGGAATTAAGGCAAAGAAAAAGGGCTTTTCAATAGACAAACACACTGATCACAGGCTGCAAAAATCAGAGGCAAAACTAGAAAAGATGAGCAAAGAACCTCAGCTAGGCAGGGCTAGGCTGATCAACGCACCTGCTACACAGAGAAACTGAATTGCAACGCAGGTAGCCCTCTCGGGAACTGCGCTGAAATGCAGAGTCTCTTCACAGAGCCTGCGCTGAAGCAGAAACGAGAATTTTCTCTGGGTTCTGGGTCACGGTTTGCAGTTTAATCTATGGTTTTTGGCTGGATAAAAGCAATCAAATGTGCACAATCAAAGGGTTGATTTACAAGAGGTTTGAGAGCTATCAAAAAGGGTAATCAGATCATTTGTGAGTCAACTGTTCAGATCATAAACAGGCCCAGTGAATGGACTAGAGTAGCAGATGTCTACTTTGCATTTGTAAATGGAAAATGCAGTTCGATTCGCCACTCCTAAGTTTATGAGATGAATAATAATAGAAACACAAATAAACTAACTAGACACGATCCCCAACGGAGTTGCCATTTTGTTTTCGGGAAAAGTGTCTATTCAGAACGACCCTATCCCATAGGGTTGTGACAGTGACCTCAGAAACAAACAAGGAAAACTACTCTTGTATTCTTCTTTATGAACTATAAACGAAGATGATTAAGATGAACCGACCTGTGTCTTGCGCTAGTTGTTCGATCCAATCTATCCTCTCTTTGCCAGCTTCCACCGATCTGCTCCCTCACTTGCCCAGCGTCACCAAGTTCCTGCAAGTTCACAGAAGAGAGAAACTACACAAAGACATAGATTTATGTTCATAAAAAGCTTAGGATCAGATTTAAGCTAAACATACAAATATAACACACATCAGATATACAAGCATGTAGGAGAAACTCAAGTAGTTTTATTGATAAAACAAGAAGATCCAGGAGGAGTTACAACCGATGAGTCCTGATCCAGCATCAGCCTCCCAGCATAGAATCCCTTCTTCACCTCCAACAAAGCATAAATCACCCAATACTCTGATGTCAATCACAAAACCAATAGCAATTCTCTGCAATGTACAAAATTCCAGCCTCTGGATCTCTTGGTTAGGGATACATATATATATGTATGCAAAGAGGATGAGTTAGCTCATGGATTGATTAGTGGCTTTTCTCTGTCAGTTCTTGCTTCCACTTGGAGACTGAGAGCCTCTTACTCATCACTGGTCGAATTCAGTGAGGCAAGTGTCATTGGAGAAGATTCTGGAAACTTCCATTGTCTCTCCACCTCGCGGAATGACTCTGCCACTTGTCATTTCCCACTCAACGCACCCTGGTAGTGCATTCAAGTGCATTGCAACGCACCTAGCCAGTGTATTTGGGTGCTTTGCAACGCAGCTAGCTAGTGGAGCATCTGAATTGATCCTGATTTGACTAGTTTTGAGCAGTTTCTGGTGGAGAACTTCTGGGAGAAGCTGTAATTTGTTGACCTTGTTTCTTTAGGAGCTGGAACAACATCTTTAGGGACTTAGGATCCCTTGGTTTATGGACATTTCATGCTTATAGCTGTAAGGCACAAAAATGTCTATAACAAGAGGGTTATTGTATCATTTGCTGAGCCAGCAAGCTGGATTGATATTTCAAAGGATTCATGTGTTGAGCGAATTTCAGACAAGTATTTTCATCTGTTATTGTTATTTTTCTCAAGTTATTCAAAATATTTAATGTGTTTCTCAATCTAAATGTTGTAAATGGAATAATACTTCAGAACTTCTTTAATTACACTCTGTCTTAACAATTATGCATGTAAATGTTTTCCGCTGATATCTAAATTAAAGAATTCTTAATTTCTCTTTGGTTTAGATTGATTTCTTGAATATCCAGGTTAAAGGATTCTTAATTTCCCTTTGATTTTGATTATCCTTTCATTCCTCATTCATTATCTGGGTCTAAGAACCCTTAACTTCTCTCTCACCCCGAGTGAAACCCTTTCACCCCTCTGTCATAAAGATCTGAAAAACACTCTGCTTTCTTGCCCTTGGAACATTCCCTTTAGTGAATTAATATAGTTTTGCTTCCTTATTGTTTGACTCCATAGCCCAATGGTCTAAAAGACATCATTTTATCCATCTGTCTAAGCAGATCCCACCATCCAATCTCAAATACAAATCAAAACCTCTTGAACATTCATAACTAGCCTAAAAACATCTTAACCAAAACATAGTTAAATTTTAAAGAGAGAGCCCTCTCTGAGCATCAAGAAGGCTAGTTCCTGATCTCCAAAAGTGGTTCGTGGTTACCTCGGTGATTTCTTTCTTTAACCTTGATAAAATACTGAGTGATAACATAATGGCGACTCCGCTGCGGAGAGAACCTTTTCTTCAGAAAAATTATACAAAGACCAGATCTGATCAATGATGGTGGACAGTGATCAAACACACAAAGGTTAAAATAATCCACCTGGTGACTCCAACACCAAATCAATTTCACAATGGAGACTCCACTAGAGGAATGAACCTCAAAGAACAGTATGAAAAGATCAAGATTTTAACTTGGATTGTTATCCAAGACATTATGTTCTTTCTCATCAAGAAATTTTTTCAATGTATATTGTATTTTAGAGAATATCTTAGATTAATTTTTTATTATTTTCCTTTGAAAATTGTAAATATATATCCTCCTTGTCTATTGGAGCAGCTTTCTTCTAAATCTTATGATGATCATTTTCCAGTTGAGGAGAATCAAACAATCAAGACTAATCATACAATTCCTGTACATATTCCCGTGCCTTGTAAAGTCCCTGATAGATATAAGCCCCTCTTGTTACCTCCTATACTCCATGATTTCCTTGATAACTATCACAAATATCTCCCCAGTTTTGATGGAGGGAATGATATCACTGCCCAAAAACATATTCAACGTTTTGAGAATTATCTGGACTTATTTTAGATTGATGAAGATGATGTTATTATTAGGATTTTTTTCTCTTTCTTTGCAAAGTAAAGTAAAGAGTTGGTTCAAGAATTTACCTATGGCAAGCATCTCAAATTTCCAAGTTTGTCAAATTTTTCCTTGATAGATGGATAATCAACGTCAATCTTTTTGTGATCATAGAAGAATATAATCAATTGAAAAGACATCCAAATGAAACAATATAACAATTTTCTGACAGATTTAATCAAATCTATTATTCAATGCCATCAAATATAAGACCTCCTCCTTATTCATCTCTCTTGCATTATCCAGAAGCATTTGATCCAGAGATAGAATTTCAGTTAAGAGAAAGAAACCCATCAACACTGGAACAAATGCAGAACATTGCAATAGATGTGGAAGTTAATCTACAAATTAGAAGAAAAAAGTTGAAAGAAGGAGTGGAGAAGAACAACATTACAGTAGATGTGGAAGTTAATCTGCAAATTAGAAGAGAAAAGTTGAAAGCAAGAGTGGAGAAGAACAACATTGCAGAGGTAAATCTCGACATTTTGGTAAGAAAAATAGAGGAAAGGATACAGAAGATAACCATGAAAGATAAATTTTTTGTTCAAAATCACCATGACACATTTATTTCACAAAAAGAAGAGGTTGATAGCCATGAACAAATTCCTGCTAATTCAAACTACCATAGATCGAAAGATAGATTTATAGAGAAATATGTGGAGAGGAAATCTGCTAATTGAATGTGTATGTTTGATGACATTACTTCTTTTAATGATTTGCCTAAATATGATTAGTATGATGACAATTATGTTCTTCAAATCCAAACTAACTTTACAGAGCAATCAAAAACTAGTTTGGGAAATAAAGAAAGTTGGTTTCAGCAAATTAAATATAGTAATCAGCCTATACATAACAGATATGAGAATGAGAAAGGAATTGCAGGAAATTTGGAAATAAGTGAAGTATCTTTGCCTCTTTGTCTTGCTTCATTTTAGTTCATCAGAGAAAACTTCAAAGCAATAAAAAATCAATAGTCTTTAGGTATTGATATTGACAACCAAGAAGACAATGTAAATATTAATCAAGATTCTTCAGTTTCACAAGTGTAGTTATCAAATTCTATTGAGACGTCTGATCAGATGACATAGGAAAGTTCTATACCACTATGTTTTGAATCATTTCAGTTTTTAAAGGAAATATGGTTTAATATCTCCAAAGAAAAGGATGAACAAAACATGAAAAAATTCATGATGTCCCATTAAAACCCATATGTAATAGGTTGCATCTATCCTTCCATGTCTTTTATGATCCAATAGTTGATATGTTAAATGATGAATGCAATCAGAAATTTTCTCCATTAATTAACTATGAGATTCAAAATCAAGATGATAAAGGTTTCACCAGATAGACATTTCAATAAGTAGAAATATCATCACAAAACTTATCTGAAAATCTACAGGGTGATAAAGATGAAAATGACATTTCACTTTCATGGCATGGAGGCCATCCAAAACAATTGTACAATTGCTTAGATCAGTTAAACATTAGTGTATATATTTTGGAAGATCCTTTTGTACAATTTCTAGAGTCAACAAAGGAAATCAAGTATTTCCTTATCTTCTCATTTGTTGACAAGGTTATAATTGGCTTTAGAATCTCAGTTTTAATCACAAACAAGCACAAGCAACAAAATTCACCATTGTATATGATGCTTGAATGGTTGCACTGGTTGTTTCATTTTATCTAACCAACAGTTGGACAACTGATTAGAGTAAGTAGGTAGGATTTCAGTTTGAATAAATTCAGTTTTTAAGTAGCAAGTTTATTTCAGATCATATTTCAGTACAACATGTGTTAGATTTTAGTTTGAAGAATAGGTTATGATTTCAGTTTAAGATTTTCAGTCACAGGGATTATACAATAAGGCAGAAATCACAGAAGAATAGTTTACAATGTAACTTCAGTCACAATTCAAAGGCTACTGATCTTAAAGTTCTTGACATTTCACCAGGAAATTCCATCCCCATGTGGAACCACTGTTAGAGTCCTATAGTGATAGGATTCATAATGTTGAATTAGCTAAGGTTAAGCCTTGTAATATTGTACATATCTTTGCTTTATGCAAATGTTTTCCATATTAAAAATTAAAAAATGTAAAGAGGGTGTGTCCTAAAAGAAATATCAAAGGACAAAAACAATAAGAAAAGATCAAAAAATGAAAATATATGAACCCCAAACACAAAAACAGATCATGAAAGTGTGCAAGTCTAAATGCCACTACTATTTTACTTCTTCTGCAAATAATTATTGTGTGCAGCTTATCATACATGCCACACCCCATGGTAGTCAAACTGCTTAATCTAGAATATTTCATGCTTTGAATTTTATGTTTATAGTTAGAGAATAAAATCTGACCAAATAGTTTAATCTTGGCAGATCATTAGATAGGTAAAGAAAATAAAAGGAGCTCATCAGTTTAATCTGAGCCCTTGGAAGATATAAGGTTAGAAGTAGATAGTTTGTTTTATAAAAGAAAAGGAAAGAAAAGGGTTTGCTAGCTTAAATGCACTCAAATAAGTGAAGAAAAAATGTTAGGGTAAGTAATGGGTAAGTAGAAGAAAGGTTGTTGAAGTATAAAGCTGATTGGACAAAAGCAAATTTATCATGCTTGATCATATGTTTCAATGTGCATGATCAATTAAGAAAGCACAAACAGAGGTTTACAAGTTGATTTAATTGACTTCCCCTCATTCATTTCATCCCTATGATTACTAATTTCCCCATCCACAAGTATGTTCTAGCACTAAAAATCCTTCAATTCATAAAAGCTCAGAGCATTTCTCTGACTTTTGGTGGGACCGGACCCTCGGCTTAATGACTTATGGACATCAAGTGTTAGAATTCCCTTCATAAAATTCATTTCCCTTCATTACTCTAATTAAACCCCTTTTCTAAGGTTAAACTCCATTTGCCTATGAAAAGTAAAAAACCCCATGTTAAATTCCATTTCACTCAAAATACCCACAAAAAGATTTTATCCTAAGTACAAGTGTATGTAAAGGAAAAGCACAAATATTACATTATACTTTGTATTATTTTCATTCTTCTCATTTCAGTTCATATTAATTTCTAACTTAATAATATATCTCCCGATATACCCTTTTTCTTCGTATATAAATAAATCCCCGTATATATTACCCCTACCCTTAGTTTAACTATAAACTATATTTTTACCCTATCCCCCTTGAGAAAGCCCTCTTAAGTCACCAATTCTCCATAAAGTTAAGATAATCCCTCCATTAACCTCGTCCAATCATTTAATCCCATGTTTAACTCCAAAATAATCACAAACCACCATTAATTAAAGCCCCGCCCCCACCCCCCACCAAAAACCTTTGCCCATTTCGTCCGTGCTAATTTGTCACCCGACTGTTGTCCGATCGTCAGCACCCGAATCCAACGGTTCACATCCATATCAGGTTCACCCGATATCTGACCTTTACCTACCCAATAAAGTGGTGTTTCTTGGGCCCCCATCTGCTATGTGTTAAGCTTTAAGGTAGATTGGGTGACCTTGCCAAAATACCGCCTCCTTGATAAAGCAGTGCGATGGCCTTTGATGCCACCTCCCTGCTAAACCCGAAACCACTCACTATTCATCATATAAAATTCCTCACCAATTTACCCACTACCCGTTAAAACCCCGAAAACCCTCATTTTCATGTGTTTTACTCAGTTACACAGTGAAACCTATCAAACCCTTGCGGTGCCACCCTGAGCCTCTTAGACATGATTTCACCATGGATTCCCTCCCGAACACCTTCTGGACTTTGTCCACAGTTCTTCCCAGTTTCAGTACGGCCTCCGGTCACCTCCTCGCAAACCTGTGTTTTATTAACAAATTGTTGTATTTTGCAGGTAATTAGCAGAAGACCAGAGCTTGGATAAACAATTTTGATACTAGTCACAAAACTTGTTTACTCCAAGACTCGAAAGGAAATCTATTTAAAAACCTTCATTCAGAAGAAGAAAATAGTTATACATAGAATAGAGAAAGAAATCATTCACACAGTGACATTGACTGTTAAAACAAAGGAACCAGACAGAGCATATAGTCAAAAGACAAACAGATCAAACATACAGAAAGTTGATCAATATCCATTACCATATGTTGATACATATAAAAAACTAAATAATTTACTGTTGAAATACACAGTAAAAAGTTAAAATGTACAGTAAAAGTAAAAACACAGTAAAGGATATTGACAGGTCATCAAAGTAAAAGTGTATTAAATGAAAGAGTATCAGTAAAACTGTATCATATTGAAAAATCAAAGTGAAGATAGATGAAAAAACAGAGCAGTCAAGGTAAACAGTAAAAGTAAACATGGAGGCAGTAAGGGTTAAACAGAGATGAAAACACTTTCACCAGCAACAATAAAGTTTATCCAAAGTAAAGGTAAAAACAATTAAAATAAAATTAAGGTTAAATGATGAAATCAGAACAAAAATGATACATTTTCCAGAAATTTCCTATTTAAGTCATAATTTTTCATAAACTATTGTGGCCAATCCAAGATGCATTTTGAGAAATTGGAGGAGTTGTGTGTTCCTAAAAGGCCAATATACAAAAACCTATATCACTTTTTACACATGTATTACAAAAAGGGGGATGAAAGCATATCTTCACAACCTATTTTTCAGACTGTGCAAAGTCCTGTTTTTGACATCTTTTGCAGAGAATATTGTGAAATTATGGAGATCAATTTTGGGAAACTGAGAGATTTTTATCTCAATAACATACTTATCTACAATAACCTCTTTCACGTTTTACATATCTATCTCGGAGTGAGATATACAAAGTTATCAATGGACCTTAAGTTTGCAAAATTTCTAGTGCAGAATGCATAAAGGAAGGAGGTAGTTAGTGACTTGAAAGCCTCATCATCAATTAAGAGTTGCTATCAAATTCAAATTTCTCTTCTTTGTCACCATCAACCCATAAATATAGTGCTAAATAGATTCATTAGTTTTGAGTGTCCTTTATTTAAGTTCTATTAATGTAAAACAGTTTGAGATATTTGTAAAACCAATCTTGATATTTTTTCAAGATATTTCACGTTAGAATTTGTATAAATACTTCTTCATTTGAAGTATTTTGAGGGATTCTATTAGACATTTCTATAGATGCTTTTAATCAAAAGAACTAGAGGGTTATTGTATCATTTGCTGAGCCAGCAAGTTGGATTGATAAATAAAGATAAGATATTTCCAAGGATTCATGTGTTGAGCGAATTTCAGACAAGTATTTTCATCTGTTATTGTTATTTTTCTCAAGTTATTCATAATCTTTATTGTGTTTCTCAACATAAATGTTATAACTAGAATAATACTTCAGAACTTGTTTAATTACACTCTGTCTTAATATTTATGCATGTAAATGTTTTCTGCTGATATCTAAATTAAAGAATTCTTAATTTCTCTTTGGTTTAGATTGATTTCTTGAATATCCAGGTTAAAGGATTCTTAATTTCCCTTTTATTTTGATTATCCCTTCATTCCTCATTCATTATCTGGGTCTGAGAACCCTTAACTACTCTCTCACCCCGAGTGAAACCCTTTCACCCCTCTGTCTTAAAGATCTAGAAAACACTTTGCTTTCTTTCCCTTGGAATATTCCCTTCAGTGAGTTAATCCAGTTTTGCTTCCTTATTGTTTGACTCCATAGCCCAATAGTCTAAGGACATCATTTTATCCATCTGTCTAAGCAGATCCCATCACCCAATCTGAAATACAAATCAAAAACCTCTTGAACATTCATAACTAGCCTAAAAACATCTTAACTAAAACAAAGTTAAACTTTAAAAAGAGAGCCCTCCCTGAGCATCAGGAAGGCTAGGTCCTGATCTCCAAAATCGGTTTGTGGTTACCTCAATGATTTCTTTATTTAACCTTGAGAAAATACTGAGTGATAACATCACTTTTCTTCGAGCTTGAGAAGGAGAGGGCCAGAACTCACCAATGGATGCAAATCACCAAATCAAAGGGGGTGGAAGACATTGGGCACATGGAAGAGAGACTCAAGGAGATGGGCAGAGAGCTAAGTGGCTTGAGAGATAGAGAGGCCATGATGAGAAATCAACTGGAGACATAAAATGCATTGTTGAGGGGACAACTTCAGGAAAGAGAGAATCAATTGGCATGTATGGCCAGTCGCTCTTTGGAAGCAATCTAGTGTAGGATGCCAGCAAAATCCTATGCTCTCTAACTCAAAGAATAGTGGCTGCAGTTCTAGATTAAAACCCTAGCACAGAGAGGCACCATGCCATTTCAGGACTATAGGCAGTTCATTGATATTTGTGATCAAAGTACACTAGAAGATAAGGCCAAAATGGCTGAGTTTTATTTGCAAAACATGGCCCTAACAGACATGAATATATGGGACCCTAATGCCAAGCTAGGAGATTTATAATTAATGGCTTTGGAATCATGGATGAACCATGAGGAGTCAAGGTATATAGAGATGAAAATGATATTGGTAAGAGAGAAAAATTAACCTCTTGTGATCACAGTTGAACAATAAAATACCATGGCCTTCATCAGTACCCATAATTTGATTGCAAATGATCCTCAGTTGGCACCTAGATATCTTGCTGCCCAAGAGCAAGCAATTTCACATTTTGAGGACATGTTTAGGTTGCTAGGAGATGATAGCATACATGCTTGCTTGAGGAGATGGAACACACTGCCATACAACTTAAAGATAAGAGAGTATCACTCTCCTCAAAGGTTGAGAGAGGGACTAAACATGACTCCTATGTATAAGCAATCTATGTCAAGGTTGAAAGTCATTTGGATTGGCCGAAAACTCAGTCCACCACTACTCTTAGGGATGGTAGAAGGGAGAAAGGAAGAATAAGAAAAGAGGCAGTGGGAGGAGGTAGAAAAGAAAGCAGGCTTCTATGAACAAGAGGAGGAGACCGCAATAGAGGCATGGGGTGTCAGAGAGGCTACTAAATCCATGAAGGATATGGATATTGATTAAGTTTCTCAGAGGATGAGCAACACTTTCAGTAGGGGGTGATGATGAGCATCATCATTGGGTAATTATATGGGCCTTAATTCACCTCCTAGATTAGTCAAACCAAATTTTCTCATAACTTATTACATTTTTTTTATTATATTTTGTTTATGAGGTGAGTTAGAGTTGGATATTATGCTTAGTGGACTAATATGCATTGAATGTAGGATTAAAGGAGAAAATCAAGCAATTTTGGCAAAGACTAAGGTCAAAACTTGAATGGGACAAGGGAGAGGGATTGTAGGAGGTAAATTCTCCTCATTTACTACTCCTCCATTCGAATATTCCTCCATTCATCACATCCGCTCGGAGTGAAAACAACCAAATCATGAGGATTAGAAGAAAACCGAGCAAGTGAGAGACAAAGCACCAGTTTATCTCGAGTTTCAGAGCCAAGCCTCCCTAATTTTAAGGAAGTCATTGGGGACTTCAGTTGTATAAGTAGAGAGGCCTAGGACCTCAGTAGGATTCAGATTTTTATTGTAAAACTCTAAGCTATTTTCGAGCTACAATACTTGTGAAAGTTCTATTGATGTAATTTGTTGTTTTGGTAATAAGAATGAGTTTTGTTTTGAGCCAGCATTGAGTTCACTCAAAGGGCTGAAGCTCTTGGGTTAGGGCCCAAGCCTAGCATCCAAGGCTCCTCTTTATTGTACATGTATGTTTAGTGTAGATTCATAAATTCATTGTTAATTTGCTCTTTAGGTGCATTTCCATTACAAGTAGTGTAGATTAGATTGGTTGTTTATTAGTTTGCTTCCATTTGTGCCTTACTTCAAGAAACAGGTTAGCAAGGAGAGAAAGGATCACCACAAGGTTGTCAGCAGGTGTCTTGGCCTCACTTCCTCGCTCTGGGATCATGACTTGAGGAAGGGACCCTTAAGCAGCCCAAAAAACATAGATTTCTAGTTCTTTTATGAGCTTTGGAGTTTGTTGTCTTTAATTTAGTATTTGGTTAGTTTTGCAAGGTAGATTTCCATTGTCATCTTTTTCATCTCCATTTATACAGTAGATCTCATCCATGCTTTCATTCCTTTCAGCAGATTTCTTCATGCATAGTATAGGTAGTTGATTCATTAATTCTTCTTTTCTAGTTTATGAAAATGTATCTTGTTGCATAGCTTTTTGGAAGGCACAGATGTTTTATGCAGAGCAGGTGCTTCAAGAGGAGACTAAGACTTCATAGCCAACAACCACCTCCCACTCCATTCCACCCATCACACACCTTTCCTAAGCCTCCCATCACCTCCAACACCTCACATTTTTCTCTCAGTTGTATCCTGTAGGTTTCCTGTAATTCCTACAGGATCATCCTGTAAGTTTCTAGTACATCCTGTAGGTTTTCCTAAGATGGCCTGTTTTGAGGATGAATTAATGGAAAACCTCTAGGAAGTCACCAAAAGCCTCCCAGGGGTCCTCCACTCCATCCAATCTTCTCATAGCCCTTCCAGTCATCCTCAAACATCCTTAATTCACCTACCACATCCTCAAAAACAATTAGTTGCATACTTGATTTTGCATAAAAAGACAAAAAAGCAAAAATAGATTTAGTTCAGTCTCTTTACTTGCACATTAGTGTTGTTTGATGCTTCTTACTCCTACAACTTAGATAGTAGCATTTGTTTCATGTTGATTTAGCATTTCTACCTAGCATAGCTTCTTAAATGGTTAATTAGGGAATGGTGTGATTTAGCATTACATGTCGACCTTCTCCATTATTGCAGTAGAGTAACTCTCTCTTAGAGTAGATTTACCTTTCTTCCATCAAAGAATCAAGCTTCTTCTAACTCCATAGAAGTCTGGCTTAGAACCCCAGTGGTCTCTTTTTAGCGAACAGTGACAACAGATAGAACCATCAATTTTACTTGTGCGTACAACGCTGTTACCTCCAAGTTTGTACGAACCTCAGGTTGATAAGTAAAGCTGGTAGCCCAGGAGTTGCAATATTCTTATTGCAATACTGGTGCTCATCAATAAACTTGTTCAAGATACGGTTAAACCTTTGGTTAAAATCCTTCACTTTTTCTTTTTGCTCCATCTTGAGACTAGCCAACTCTTTTAACAACATGGTGGGGGTTTTGTCCTCGACAAATTTCTCAAGGAAAATTCTCTTGAACATCCCCCAGTTTTGAATGGAGTTGAAAGGAAGGCTATGGTACCATACAGCTGCTCTACCATCCAAGGTACATGGAAATAGTCTATAGGAAACATCATCATAACATACCTTGAGTGTCTTCAAATGTAGGTAGAATGCGTCTAGATGGTCTCCTGCCTTCAATGTTATATCAGGGTCATAATTTGTTAACAATGTCTCTGCGTGCCTTGGCATCTTCTACAAGGCACCCAGGAGTGCCACTGGGCAGTGTGTCATCCATTCCATATTTTGATCAGCCATATTGTCCTATTCTTTGTCCTCCTCCTCTTCTTCTAATTCAGACAGTTCAACAGTTGAATCTGTTGGTTCTTCTCTACCTCTACCTCCTCCACTTCCCTCTCCTCAACTGCCTCCACCAGAACTTGAGCCCAAGAGTATATTGTTAACTTCTTCTCCTTCTAGAAAAATAGGATGTTTCTCTTCATTCTTAATAGCTTTTTCTAGCTCTTCAAGAGTGGCGAGGATCACTTCTTCAACACATGAGACTACCACTCCTGTGGGTGTAGTCTTTTGCTTCCTCTGCGAAGAGGGAAGAGTGTGTACTCCTGAAATCAGTCCAACAGCTTTAGAAAACTGACTAGTGATGGGATGGACAACGTGAATGTGGTGATATGAAATTTCTTGTTCAGGTCTAGGAGGTGAGGAGTAACCAAGTTCAAATTTGTGCATGGGAGAGAGGGAGTTCATGTTACTGCCTTGACCAAACGATGGATATGTAGGGTTGAGACCCACCAAACTAGCCATAAACTATTGGCGGCCCTGATGGATACTTGGGGATGGAGTTCGTGTTTCATTGAGCCATAAACTATTGGTGGCAGTCCTTCTAGTGCCAGAAATGTTCTCGATGTTAGACCCACCAACACTTAGGGGATCTCCCCGATATGAAGTCCCAACTAGACCTCACACTGTTTTGTGTAGGAGTCCCATCCGGTATGATGGCTTGGTTGCCATTATCTTAGACATTTTCCTTAGCTCTTATTGTTCAACACATGAGAGTGTTATTCTTGTAACTTCAAAGAAACAAGGTGAGCATGCCTGGTGAGTGCGTAATGTAACTTTGTGTCCGGGTTCTCTTACTGTAAGGGAGAGGTAAAAGTGAGCCTCTAGATGGGCAGTAGTAGTATCACCCAGGGAGAGATGCATGCAAAAACAACAAGTTTTATCAAGCATCCAACAAAATATTCCACAATGGATGCGGCAGTCGTTAAAACCAAAGTTGAATGAAAAACACGGACGCCATCCAATGGAGTAGTCCACACAGGGGTGACAGTAGCTAAAACCAAGAAAACACAAGGATGGTCTATCTAATGTCTGATGGAGTAGTCCACACAGACGAGACAATAGTGATAAACAATACAACACATTTTCAACAATGTAAGTACTAAAATAACCGAAGTAGTTCAAATATCTTAGTACAAGTTAAGGAAACATGAATTACAAACATCTAAAGAATAGTCTTACAAACGGATATAAAACATGTGTGAAAATGTGCTAGCCTGAGACAGGCTTCTGAATTAAGAAAAAGTTCCAAGACACATCTATACACCATATATCACTTGCCCCACTCCTCGCTCCTCAAAGAATAGAATACAGACTCTCAAGGATATGTGGGAAGAGCCAAGGTGAAAGTCCTTTTCTCATACAATGAGGGGTATATATAGCCAATAGGGATAACTAACCCTTAAAACTCTTCAAATTCCCTCATGATTGTTTGGCTTTCTATGAATTTTCAGTTGACGTGACTCTTCAACTTTGTATATGTGTCTCTTGTACTTACACATTACATTATATTTGATTACACAAGTATGGCCCATAGTAGTGATGTGGCCCAGACAACTCATGACACAACTCGACATGACACTGCTGACATGTACTGGCTATCTGTGGTGTCCGTGTCGAGCTGTTGTGCTGCTGAGTGATGGGTTTTCTCTCAATGTATCATGGCTTCACCTCCACATGGAAAAGTGTGTGGGGTCTTCAATGGTCTTGGTATTGCTTGATGGTGCTCGTATATGTGTCCCTTTCACTTGCTGTTCGATGTGCTTTGTATGTTCGTTCAACTGCAAGCAAGTTTTCTAGCATGCACTCCTTCTTCATCCCATTCGTTGTAGTGTCATGTTTCATAAATGTACATGTTCCCACAATCGCTCATGACGAAATGACATCAAATCCAGAAATCCCCTAGTCTAGCATGATGCATTATTTTCTGTTTCGAGTGCAGGTGATCAGGAGAGAGGACAAGGCACTAAAACTGTGCAGAGCATAACTCACGTTGGGATATGAGGCTCCAGAGAACTATTAGGAAAAACTACATAGATGTCATTGGGAGGTAGATTTGCGCAATCTGGGACAACAACGACAACTGCAAGGTAGAACCCCGCTAGGAGACAAAATTGCACAGTTCAAGGTGTTGGGAGGAACTATTTATTGTTGGGAAAAGTATCTATTCAGAATGCTCCTATCCCACTCTAAGGTGTGACAGTGCCTTAGCAACAAACAAGGAAAACTATTTTCGTATTCTTCTTTATGAAATGTAAACGAAGAGGAAGGATGAACTAACCTGTGTCTTGCACTAGTTTGTTAATCCAATCGCTCTCCTCTTTGTTTGCTTCCCGCTACCTGCTCCCTTTCTCGCCCAGCTTCACCAAGTTCCTGCAAGATCACAGAAGAGGAAAACTGCACAAAGACATAGATTTACATTCATAAATAGCTTAGGATCAGATTTAAGCTAAACATACAAATATAACAAAACATCATTGATACACAAGCATGTAGGAGAAACTCAAATAGTTTTATTGATATAATAAGAAAGTCCAAGAGGAGATACAACCAAGTGAGTCCCGATCCAACATCTACCTCCCAGCAAAGGAATCCCTTCCTCACCTCCAACAAAGCATAAATCACCCAATGCACTAATCTCAATCTCAAAACCAACAACAATTCTCTGCAAAGTACAAAATTCCAGCCTCTGGATCTCTGGGATGAGGGATCCATATATAGATGTAAGCAGAGAAGATGAGTCAGCTTATGTTTTGACTTGTGGCTTCTCTCTGTCAGTTCTTGCTTCCACTTAGAGACTGAGAGCCTCTTACTCATCACTGATCGAATTCCGTGAGGCAAGTGTCATTGGAGAAGATTCTGGAAGCTTCCATTGCCTTTCCACCTCGTTGAATGACTTTGCCATTTGTCATTTCCCGCTCAACGCACCCTGGTAGTGCATTCACCTGCGTTGCAACGCACCTAGCCAGTGTATTTGGGTGCTTTACAACGCAGGCATCTAGTGGAGCATCTGAATTGATCCTGATTTGACTAGTTTTGAGCAGTTTCTGGTGGAGAACTTCTGGGAGAAGCTGTAATTTGTTGACCTTGTTTCTTTAGGAGCTGGAACAACATCTTTAGGGACTTAGGATCCCTTGGTTTATGGACATTTCATTCTTATAGCAGTAAGGCACAAAAATGTCTATAACAGTTGCCCCTTAAAGTATGAGGCCGTTTATCGGGTGAAATGCTTTATTAGGAGGATCCGAAGTTCTTTCAATGCTGGGAGGAGACCTGTAATAAGATACAATACAATATATTATTTTCATACTGTTTTCATGATCTAGCTGAGGTGGGCATTCCCATGCTCAGCTTTATAAATTCATTTTCATGTACATAGGACAGACAATCGTCTGATGGTAGACTGATGATTCTGGTGAAGTCATCATCCCTTTTGGTAGGATGATTATCTGTGCTGCAATGCTGTACATTCCAATGTCCTTATTTTTCCTGAATATATATCGTAGCCCGGATGGATGAAACTAGATCCAGGGTCTTCAATCTCGTACGATCTTCACTCTAAGTACAAGTCGATCCATGTGAGAAATGTTTTGAAGTCGAACATGGAAAGACATCGCTTGATTACCAGCCAATGATGTAAACTGTTAACAAGCGTGAGAGGAATCACTGATAATGATAATGACCCTCAAGGTATTGCAGTACAATTCACCTGGTGTGAATAAAGGACTTGGCGTCGAACACCACGCAAAATCTTTCGGTCGAAGGTCATTGATGTATACCTGTCTCCGGAAGTGAGAAACTTGCCATTGAGGCATGCAAGCTTCAAAGTACTGAAAGGGTGTTCCTAGATCAACTTCTTGGATAATGAGCTGATGTCGACAAGAAGCGATCCGTGAAAGGAGGGCCTTGATGTATCCCACATCAATGACACAGAACGGAGCAAATGATTTTGATAGAGGTGAAAACGATCTGATGATATATGGTTCAGGGTGGCGGTCATGAAAGAATGAAGTATAATGTATGGTAGTGGATGGGACATGGGTGACTTCTCTGGATGACTTCTCTTGAACATGTCGGCAACACTTATGTGATGGATTGGTAGCATTTACCCCAAAAGTGGATGGTATGGCGAGACCATGGTGATGTGACCGGTGAATGAAACAACCCAACCCGACTCAGGCATGGAGTGGAAGTGTCATGTTCAAGAGCGACTTGCTACCAATAAAGATTCTTTGAGTTTCTTCCCAATTTTTCCCCAGTCATTGCTGACCAATACCTCTTTATTTTTGTCAAGCTTGAGGAGGATAACATATGCTTGTTCTATAATTTGCCCTTCGGGCAAACCCATCGCTATGTTTTAACGAGCCTAGCGATAGTGAAACTCGTTCTCGTCTAAAGACAAGTTTGTTGCTATTAATGTTTTTAACGAGTTTAACGACAAAGATAACTCGGTCCTTTTCATTTTTAGGGAGTCTGAAAAGGTACGTAAAGGTAACTCCGGAATTCCTTTTTCGTCATCTAATCCCTTAAGTCTGAAAAAGTATAAAACAATACAGAAGGGATGAAATTTCGATAGTTTTAACGAGCCGAACAAAACAAGCGCTCAATATTTTTGTGCAATAATCCCTCAGGTCCAAAAAGATTAAAATCTAGAGGAGGGATAGCACTTCCGGTCGCTTTAACGAGCTGGAAGGCCAAAACTCGGCAATCTTTTCATATTTTATGAGTCAGATGAAAAGAGCTTAAAGAAGACTCGTCTTTTGAGGAACAAGTGATGAAATGGGTAGCAGCTGATTCCAGGTAAGGTTTGGAATTTTCCAATCACGGCAGTGTCACAAGGATGGCTAGTGAAATCACTCTTCGCAGCTGTTCCTCAAAATGGGTAAACAATCAAATGGAGGTGAATGATCGGCCAATAGAAAAGTGGAGGTGACGGTGCAAACACGACCAAGGATTTAATGGCTGATAATGTTACATTCACGGTGGTTATTTACCGGAGGATAGTTCATTTTTTAACGAGCTTAAACGCGGATTGAAACACTTGCTCGGTCTTATGTTTATTTTTTAACGAGCATGAACTATGTGCTAAAACTGCTCAATTAATCCAGTCATATGATAAGAATGTCTCATATAAGATGCCATTTTTTATGGAGCTTGCGCCTTACAAAGCTTTGCCCCGCATCCTTTCTTTATGCAAGTTATGGGACGACTAATCCTACGAGTTTAAAGGGTTAGCCTATGGGTTTAAAGGGAGGACCTAAAAATTTTAAAAATAAATAGTCGCCCTTCGCTTGCACTCCAAAAGGTTTGCATGCCCCCAGGTATAAAATATGATTTCAAGGTTACCCCTCAATTTGCAGACAAAACATTTGTTCTATCAGGAGAGGCCTACCTCTTACAGGTTACCCAAAGATTGCTATATTCGCGGTGCAAACAAAACACTTCTTCGGCGATGTCTACCGAGATAAACAAGGGTGAGAGACTCTGTCTGTCAACTCACATAACTTTGACAAGAGAATCTTATTCTAGAACAACCCCTCTTCCAATCACGGACGGGGTACGGACTAGTCATATTCTCCCGCGGAAACCTACTCTATACCCGAAGTTTTCCTGCCGAAGCAGACCAGGACGCATGCCCCCTAGGTTTCAGTCATATCCCTCTGAATTACTTGCACTCATCGGGAGGATGGACTGGGACTTAAGACATTTCTTGCGTGAAGAGACCATTTAGGGACGGTATATGACTATTTTCTATGCGTGATCCGGGAAATGAAAGCTGGTCCACAAGCTTGACCACTCTTCCTTCGTGCGGAAAACACATTACTCTAAAGAGTGAGGAGACGATGGCTCCCATGCAATAAATATAGTCTCATGCAAGGAGTAGGTTATAATCCAAGGGTCCTTGAACGACCATGACATTCAGGCGAACTGTCTTCCCTCTCAATGTTATAGGTACATCGGGAAGGATCCTTAAAGGTCGACTGGTTCCTTTATCAAAGCCTGTCAGATTTCTCATTTCAGGCAACAGCGATGGCGAACCAAGCACTTTCCAAGCAATAGAGGAAAGGATACTCACAGATGCCCCCTCATCTCCAACAAAGCATAAATCACCCAATGCACTAATCTCAATCTCAAAACCAACGGCAATTCTCTGCAAAGTACAAAATTCCAGCCTCTAGATCTCTGGGATGAGGGATCCATATATAGATGTAAGCAGAGAAGATGAGTCAGCTTATGTTTTGACTTGTGGCTTCTCTGTGTTAGAACGCCCCTATCCCACTCTAAGGTGTGACAGTGCCTTAGCAACAAACAAGGAAAACTATTTTCGTATTCTTCTTTATGAAATGTAAACAAAGAGGAAGGATGAACTAACCTGTGTCTTGCGCTAGTTTGTTGATCCAATCGCTCTCCTCTTTGTTTTCTTCCCGCTACCTGCTCCCTTTCTCGCCCAGCTTCACCAAGTTCCTGCAAGATCATAGAAGAGGAAAACTACACAAAGACATAGATTTACATTCATAAATAGCTTAGGATCAGATTTAAGCTAAACATACAAATATAACAAAACATCATTGATACACAAGCATGTAGTAGAAACTCAAATAGTTTTATTGATATAATAAGAAAATCCAAGAGGAGATACAACCAAGTGAGTTCCGATCCAGCATCTACCTCCCAGCAAAGGAATCCCTTCCTCACCTCCAACAAAGCATAAATCACCCAATGCACTAATCTCAATCTCAAAACCATCAACAATTCTCTGCAAAGTACAAAATTCTAGCCTCTGGATCTCTGGGATGAGGGATCCATATATAGATGTTAGCAGAGAAGATGAGTCAGCTTATGTTTTGACTTGTGGCTTCTCTCTGTCAGTTCTTGCTTCCACTTGGAGACTGAGAGCCTCTTACTGATCACTGGTCGAATTCAGTGAGGCAAGTGTCATTGGAGAAGATTCTGGAAGCTTCCATTGCCTTTCCACCTCGTTGAATGACTTTGCCATTTGTCATTTCCCGCTCAACGCACCCTAGTAGTGCATTCACCTGCATTGCAACGCACCTAGCCAGTGTATTTGGGTGCTTTGCAACGCAGGCAGCTAGTGGAGCATCTGAATTGATCCTGATTTGACTAGTTTTGAGCAGTTTCTGGTGGAGAACTTCTGGGAGAAGCTGTAATTTGTTGACCTTGTTTCTTTAGGAGCTAGAACAACATCTTTAGGGACTTAGGATCCCTTGGTTTATGGACATTTCATGCTTATAGCAGTAAGGCACAAAAATGTCTATAACACTATTGGGAAATTTTGCGTAGTTTTCAAGATGAGGACTAGGTAGGTCATCTAGGGGGCTAGTTGGGAATCTGCACAGTTTCTCTGAGGAAGATAGAATGGGAAGAAGGTGGCACTAGCAAAATTTTCTGTGCAGTTTTCCAGAGCAAGGTTGGATCAGGTTGTGGGGAGCTGCTGGTCATAACTACGCATTTTTGAGAGATAGTGTCAGACACATAGTTTCTGCGTAGTTTCTTAGATCAGTACAGAGCAGGGGAGCAGGGAAAGTGTGAGTTAAAACTACGCAGCTTTTAGAGAGAGAGTAGGGAAAGCTAGCAAGGGGCCTGTCAGTCAAATCTGTGCAATTCCTTGGAGCAGTACAGTGACATGTAATAGGGGTCCAACTCACATGACTACACAGTTTCTGTAGATAGTATAGGGTAGGTATCTAGGCAACTTCTGTGAAGTTTTAGGGAGCAGTGCAGCCCCGGGTCATAGTACAACTCTGATTTTTCAGAAGACCAGAGGGAGGCTTGATGAGTGATCTTGTAGGAAACACATATTGGGTCAGACTTGGGGATAACTTTTGCGCATTTCTGGGAGACAATCACCTTTCTCACTTCCAGGATTATGTAGTGCAGGCTACTGCAAAGGACAACCTCAAGCTCTATGCAGTTTTGGGTAGCATAGCAGGGACACTAAGAGCTAAGACTACGTAGTGCATCTTAGTCAGGGTTTGGTTGAAGGAGGGTTGTCTAATTGACATATTTTTAGGGAAAATGGCTAAGTGTGAGTGTAAGTGAACTTGTAAAAACATGACATACAGTGATCACACACTTAGCATGACTTGACGACAAGACACCTTAAACCAGCAAGACAAACATGTGCTCAATGAGACTTCCTTAAAGGTTAAGAGTGATAATTGTGACACTTGAGATATATCTTCAAACAATCGTGATGACACTTGCGTGATATTGTGTGTGAGTACGATCAATGTTTCCAGAGTGAAAAAAACTCATGCACACAAAGACAAAACTTCAAGTTTCCAAAACAAACTCATAAGCATGAGATAACAATCAACATGCCAAAAGATGAATGGTGGTCAATCAAGCAGAAGGGTTGAAAAGACTCGACAAGAGCTCATGGAATGAGCCCGAGTATTTGCAACCATCAGGGGAAAAACCAAGGAAGGCTCCAAATTTTGGATGCAGGCCAAAATTTTGGATTGTATTGTAGCTAATACAATAATCTTGTATGTGGATGATATGTTGTTTATTAAAATGACAGAGAAATCATCCATGAAGTTAAAAATCAATTTTCCTCTAAATTTGACATGAAGGATCTTGGTGCTGTAGATTTTATTTTGGACATGGAAATTAAACGAGATTGGGAAAATAGGAAACTCTAGTTAAATTAAAGGAAGCATGTCAAGACAATATTGTAGAGGTTTAATATGAAATAATGTAAACTTATAAAGGTACCTATTCTTGTATGTGTAAGTTTGTTATATATTAGTGTGCCAAGACATAGGAAGAGGAAGAGGACATGTATTGTGTTCCTTATGATATTGTGGTTGGGTGTTTGATATATGAAATGGTATGTAATAGATTGGACATTACAGATGCAGTGGGAGTATTGCTAAAGTATATGTCAAAACCAAGGAAGGAATATTAGAGAGAAGTAAATAGGGTTTTTAGGTATTTGTATGGTGTAGGTTTTAACCCTATATAGATAATAACTGCAAAAAATTCTTAAAACTTACAAAAAATATGCACATTGATTTTTCTCCTGGAACTCAAAAATGGAAAAACCAAATTGATTTTTCATTATATTTTTTATAATGTTACGATACATTATATACATGTCATAAAATTCATAAACCCCTAATCCAATAACCTTGTATTAGGATTAATCATAGTTCCTTTGACTGGATCTACAAAACCATGGGAAAAACATCCATGCTGTCGAAAATTACTAACAGTAAAACTTGCTTGTTGTAAACCATTGAAAAATGACACAAAAAACTACCAACAAAAAAAATTCAGGCTGTTACCTCAAACAATGTGTAGGGCATGTGCTACTACACCATCAAGACATACTTTACTACTGCAACATCACTTAGAATATTCCTCTACTTCCACTGAGAGACTCATCATAGCTATGAGCTTCATGGCTATTGCATTACAATAGATATCACATCGATCCTCTTCCTTACGAATATATCAACACTGTGTGACTATGATTATCGAGATAGTGATTGTGACTATGATGTATGTAAGTTGACATAGAGATCCTTCATGTCGAGGGTGTATACTTGTGACTTCACTTATCATTTCACTGAAAATTCTTATCATCTCTTTCGACTGAGGAGTGGACTGCATCAATAATGTACAAAGGCTTGTAATGAGGAGGAGAGTGAGACTTATTCGAGAGATTTCAAGTGAGTCTGAGATGATATCAATATTGTACTCATTCGAGAGAGTGTTCCTTCAAGGTGTGCGAAGTTACAGACTTGCACCCATCCGAGCTTCTTTAGAGAGAAAATGCGATGTATTTCTCTGTCCTTTTATAGAGACTTTAGCTGCCTATTTATAGTTGTTGTGTCTCCATATCAAGACGACATTTCCCAGTGAACTGGTGTGTCTTATTTTGTGAACCAACATGACTCCTCTTTAATTTTTTTGCTAGTCGACATGACGATGCTTTTCATTGTTTTTCTTGCTTGTCTTCAAGATGAATGTGCTGGTCTTGGAGGGTTGTTCTTAAATATTCGATTGACCCATATATATTACATAAATTCTCAAGAAGATCTCTTTCACTCTTTGACTTTCCCAAACCTATGGAATGAGAAATAAACTCATTCTTATTAGTTACAAAAATAATATTCCTTTTTCTTGACAAGTACAAAGATCAAAATTACTTTGACAAATACCGAACCTAGTTATAGTTTTCTTCAACACTCCCTCTTAACTAGGGAGGTATTTACAATGGTACTTGGTCATTCTCAATCTAAAGAATTTCTCATAAGAATAACCGGATTGGTAATCTCATATGTATAGCATCATATCAACCAGCATTGTCATAGTGCAAGGCCTTGACTAAAAAATCCATCTCTCCACGAGACCATGAGCTATAATGCTGGCGAGACCAATTATTTATAGACACCTCCATCATTGTCTCTAAAGGTACATACCCACTTAGGTGTTCACTAAGTATGACCTTCTAGGACTATTCTTATCTTGGGTTCCTAGCCCTCAAAGAATATCGATCCTCTTGCCTACTCTTATCTTAGATGCCATACACATCCTCAAAGAGAATCGGATGCCAAATGATTACCCAACCCTCCATTCTTTCTTCCTGGGTGAAGAAAAGAATGTTGTACCTATCATGTGTCTTCATCTCCATCCACGGCCTTCACCTAGACTTACGACTGTTAGTCCTAGTCTAGTGCATGACACATGGAATAGAAAAACACAACTGCCACTCCTTTGTAATCAGGGGTAATCTAATTCAAGCTCCCTCTTGATCAGGGACCTATTAGAGCTTCCTCTTAGCTAGGGACTTTTCAATACATCAACAACTTCTTCTTCGTGGGTCCTTCAGCTGCTTGATCAAATAATAATTATTTTTATATTATTTGTCAATGAGTTTCTTGCTCATTGAAGTAGGTCAAGCACATAGTTAAGTGCTTCTAGGAAGCCAAAAGGTCATTGTATTTATGTAATACCCTTAGATGGCATGTTACCCTATGTATACGGTCAAAGGAATACCTCCAAGACAAGTGCAACTCCTTTCCATCGAACAACGTCCTCCAAAATAAGAAATATTATGAAAATTATGAAGATATGGTCAAGTCGGCCTAAAGATAGAATGTCAGCCTAGACAAAGGATGATCCTCTATATATAGAGGTTGTGCACTCCCTCATAAAGTCAACGAAGCAAGATTTGAAATCAGCGAAGAGATAAGTAGAGAAAAGGAAGGAAAGAAAGTCTAAAGGGTCCCCAAAAGTGCAGCGAAGGAAGGAGTAAGCTCAGCAAAGGTAGAGAATTATTTCTAGGGCTAGAAATAGTCATGCATGTGAAGAGAAGGAGGACATATTGCGAGTACAATAACAGTAGTATCATAGTTCAAGTTTCATTGGTGTTTGGGCCAGTTACTAGGCCTACAAGGCCTCTCAAGTCAAGCGAATAAGTCCCTCTCTCTATTGATGATAAAAATATCCTTATTCTCCAAGGGAACCATCCACACATGGGAAAATTAAGGTTTTTGTAAAGTCACTTCAGTGTGAAGAAATATCTCAAGAAGTATCTCGTTGAATCAAGAGAAGGGTGTCTCCTTAAGTAGAGAACATATATAAGATAAGAAGAAACATATCTCATAAATAAGCTCACATAAGCAAGGTCTATCTCTAGACAAGATAAGCAACAAAGAAGAAGGACAAAGTGTTGGGGAGAAAAGTGTCAGAAGAAGGAAGTCTATGTGCGAGGGAAAATAGTGCAGAAAAGAGGAAGGAATTGACTTATGCTTGGAGGACCTCCTATTCAAGGGTCTAGGGTTTTGAATTAGTCAATAAGAATATTCAATAAGAGAAACTTGCCAAAGGGTTTTCCTCTCTAAGAGAGAGAGGTTTTGGCACTGGTAGAGAGGAAACATTTGTGTTCTTGTCTTTTTAATTTTGGTAGTAGTTTGATGAAACACACACTATAATAATAAGAAGAAGACCATTCTAAGATAATTGTAAAAGTACATTACAAATTGCTCTCAAGCAGTGAAAAATCCTAACAAACACTAGTGCCCTTCCTTCTTAAACATGGTATCAGAGCTAAAGTGACACATCAAAGAAAGGGAATCTCAAGAACACTCATCAAGGTGGTGAGCTCCAGTATTGCAGCAATGACGCTGCAACTCATGGGACTCCCTACTTTACTTTTATCAACTCGGTAGTTCGTAACAAACTTGGAAGCGACGGTGTTGTATACACAAGTACTAGCTCTTACTGTAGGCTGTCACTTGATCAACTGGCACAAGTTCGCTAGGAGCTTAAGCCAACTTCTATGAGTTCTCAGAAGAAGCTTTTAATTGTGATGGAAGAAAGCTAACTCAAAAGAGGCTATTCTACTTGCAGAAAGAGGATGAAAACTGAAAGGAAATGCAAACCCTAGCAAACCCTAGTTTTACCCACTAACCCTACTTTTGCAAGAAAAAGAGATGAAACTACCGAAATGGATGCCATGGACTACTAGCAAGGTAAAATGCATGTATTCAAGCTACTTCTGAAGGAAAATGTGGAAAGATCATCTTTTTGTACTTTTGAGCAATTTTATGCAGAATTATCATTATGCTTGTGTTTTAACTATTTGTGACTGTGCAGAGGTTTGGTGGCGAAGGGAGATGGAGTTGGCTTTTGCAGGATGTTGGGAAGGTGTGGAGAGGACCTAAGGAGTCCCTAGTACCTTTCTGGAGATTTCCATTGTGATCAGACTTCGAAAAATTGATTGCATGAACTTCTATAGGAGGCTGCATGGGATCTATAGGAAGTTCTACAGGAGGTTCTACAGGAGGAGGTCGAAAGTGGTTTTTGGAAGTTTGAAGAAGGAAAAATGGTGGGGAAAAGGGAAACGAAGGCTGGATGGAGATGTCAAAGGGTCTAGGACTTTGTCAATGAAGTTCAAACATGAAAGAGATGGTTGGATTTGTTTAAAAGTCAAGGAAGCAATTTTGCACAAGAACGTAGAAATTAGGGCAGTTTGGGAAAGTATGGCGAATAAGTGGAGGAAATCTTGAGAGATGGACTGGAGTAGGTTGTTAAGCTGGAGGGTTCTACAAGTGAGCTACACACTTACTTTTCAAAACTGTCCCAAGCAATAACTAAAAAAACAGAGTTTTACCTATTCTAACCTAATTATGACCTAAAAACCAGAAAAGTGCTGAACAAAACTTTATGGACAGGAAATTATGTAAGAAAGCCATGGAAAATGAACAAGAACAGATCTAAGTGTGTAAATACAACTGATATCAACTTCTTCAACACGAAATCTCTCACTAGCAATTGCATTAGAAAGCAAAAACAATGTTTTGGTGGTAGCAAAAGTGCCTTGGTCTCAATTCATGGTCCCACGGAGGGAGAAGGGAGATCAAGGCCTGCTTGGTAGCCTTTTTGTGGATCTTCTTATATTATTGCAGCAAACTATCTAATCAACCTGAAGCAAGAACAACTAGTCTAATCATAAAAAACAACCTAAGTAACAAAGCAAGATTTAACCTAAACAACATAAATTATTTCATGAATGCAAGGAGAAAACATATAAATACAAAAAGGAGGTGTTGGGCACTTGGGTTGGGCCCAACCCCAATAGCTACAGCCCCCTTAGAAAGATCAGTGCTGGTTCAAGGTTGGATTCATCTTCATTGATAAAAAAATAATAGTTTCATCACAAAACTGTCTACAAAAAGAGCTCAAAAATGAGCTAAGTACAAGGCTGCACTAAAGTGCGAAAATAGACTATCAAATGGCTAACATACTGAGGCCTGAGGCCTTCTTATTTATACAAGTGAGGACTCCCAACAGTCCTCCTAAACTTTAGGAACTCGGCTGCCTAAAACTGCAGATAACAGCGACTTCACTAGACCTGCTCGACTACCCCTTGTAATCATCGATGTGGTGGCCTTTGAACTCCGAGCTGCTGGTGGAGAACTCGAGGAAGGGGTCATCAATGCAGGAGACACCACTTGTATAAGTCCTCAACCTTGTTTCTTCGAATTTGGCTGCCAATTTGCTCATAAATGCCCGGTCTTGGTCCAAAAATGTCCAAAAATCTGCAATAAACACTCATTAGACTTTGTGGTAAAGTGACTATCCCCATTCACTCAATTAACATAAATATATTCAAGAACATGCACAAAAATATGGAGAATGGTGGATTAAATGGAAACAATAGGCAAAATGAACCCATATAGTTACCCATTTCTAGGGCTCATAATCACCCCCCTGCTGAATGGGTTGCTCATCCTCTGAGCAACTAATCCAGTTCTTCATCCTTGATAGCTTTAACAGCTTCCCTAACATCCCAAGATTCTGAGGTGATGTCCTCTTCCCTGTCATGAAAACCTACCTTTCTGTCCACTTTCTACCATTTCCTGTGTTCTTCTTCTTCCTTAACCCCTTCCAATAGTCCTAAGAGTAGTGGAGGACTGAACTTAAGGCTAATCTAGTTGGCTTTCAAGTTTTGCATTGATTGTTTGTACAGGGGCACTCTCACCAAAGCCTCCCTCATTCTGGTTGGGGAGTGATAATCCCTAATCTTTAAGCTATATGACAATGTATTCTATCTCCTCATGCAAGCATGAAGGCAATCATCGCCAACTAATCTTTCCATATCTTCAAAATGGGTGATAGCTTGCACTTGACTTTTGACATAATCAGGGAGAACTTGAGGGTTGCTTGCAAGGTGTTGATGAGAATATATGAGAGCTGAGGGGTCTTCCGGTTCTACCCTTATTAGCAGGGGCTCATTTAGTTCTTTTTCCATGATCTATTGAACTTCCACTGCTCTTTTCTCCTCATGGCTCATCCAAGAAGCCATAGCCATGAGATGTAGGTCTCCCAATGCAACATTCGTATCCAAAAAGTTCATATCAGGGAGTGCCATATTGTATAAGTAAAACTCTGCTAATTTGGCTTTATCCTCAGCTGAACGAGTATCACACAGGTGCATAAACTGACCATAATTTTGGAATGGGATTGTGCCCCTTTGGGCCAACGTTTTAATTTGGAATTGGAGCCATTGGTCTTTAAGATACAATGCATAAGATCTAGTTGGTTGTCTACATTGCAAGGCTTCCATCGCCCAACTGGCCAAGCAGGCCATCTGGGCTTCTCTTTCTTGTAACTGTTGTTTCAGCATCAGCAGTTCAGCTACTGCCTGAGACTCCCTTTCTTGCTGCTGCTTTATCATCATTTCAACACCAGGATGTGGCTCTTCCTCTTGCTGTTGTTTTTCTACTGCTTCCTTATCTGCTAGAGGACCTTCCTATAGTTTCTGTTCTTCAAACATTTGTGATATGTATGTCCTCTGAGTTTCCTGTTGCTGTAACTGTTTTTTCAACAACGCATTTTCCTCCTGTAGCTGGGCTCTTTTAATGCTCTCGTTGTGTCTCACCATTGCTAACTCCCTTCTTAATTCTTTCAACTTTTATTCCATGTGTCCTATATTTGCAACTCCCTTGGATTTAGCAATTTTCATCCAGGTGTGGGTTTTAACTCTTTCTTGTTCTAATTCAAAGAAAAGGGGTACAATGAGTTTCTATGGGATGATCTTCCCACCTTCTAGCAAATTGTAATATGAGCCTAAATTAGGTTGAGGGCTTGGTTCAGGTATCTCTTTGGCCTTGCTTTCCTCTTGTGATTGTTCTGTTGCCTCCTCTTCTAATTTTTCAGTCTCCTTTAGCTTGGACAATGACTCCTGTAGAGAGCTTTTAGCTTCCTGTAAGATTGTTTTGGAGTCCATTAGTCTAATTCTTTCCTTCTAGGTGGATGTTTTGGGACTCCCTCTCTCATAGGTAATAGGGTTTTTGGAGGGGGATTCCTCCTTTTTCTCAATAGGTGCATCCTCAATTATTATAGGTTCTTTTGGTGGTGGCTGGGGCTTGCCCACCTTTATCCTGGTGCTCCTTCTGGCTTTGAAATACATGGATGTTTCTCTTTTTCTTTTTCCTTTTTGTTTTTCTAGAGTGCTCAATGCAGCCAGCATAGCTGCTACTTCTTTTGCCAATGTTTCAGGGGATGCTTCTTTCTGTTGTTCTTCCCCTTTATCTTTTGTAGGCTTTTCTATGTCTGTTGTTTCTGCTTTTTCTAGTAATGTCTTCTATGTTCCTTGCTAGGTCCCTGCCTTGCTTGTGGCAGTCTTCTTTTGGGCTTTCTTGGGCTTTTTCTTCTCAATTTCTGTTCTTTTCCTCTTCTCTATCTTTGAGACTGTTTTCTTTTCTGCTTAAGGTATTACAATGGGTTTTCCAAGTTTCTCCTCTTCTTTTTGTTCCTCCTATGTTTGAATATTTTGTGTCTCCTCATGCATTTCTTCCTCAATTTCCTCTTTCTCTTCCTGCTCCTCACTACCAGATGGGCTGATATCCTCAGACAAAGTTTTGATGTCATCATCTCTGGACATATTCCTGAAAATTTCCCAAGCTATGGGAATAGTATTCATGTGTAAGGCATCTTCTACCAATAGTTTGATGAGCCCATGGTGGGCCAGCTGGTCTGGGACCCCTGCACTTAGCTTGGTGCGACATTCTATTAAACACTGGAGGAGGAAATATGGGAGATTGACTTTCCTGACTGCAGATAGTTCCATCCCATACCTCAATTCATGCAATAGCCTAAAGTGATAACCATAAATTATGTTGAACCTTCCTTCACAAGTGTTGTATTTCATTATTTGAAAGCTTACTTCACTCCATGGAGGAGGTAAGCTTGTCCTTCTCACCCTATTTTTATCCTCTACAGGATGCTCCCTAGGTTGAAAAGATGTTTTCTTGGCAACCTGTCCCAATGCTTTTTCCTCCTTGCTCCAAGGGAGCCCAAGGGGAAGACCTGTGATTCGACTGATAAAATCAGGTGTGAGCTCCAGGGTCAGACACCTGAAACTGGCTATAGCATGTGTTTTTGAGTGGGGTCTTAGGGACATAAAAAATTCTTCAGTTACCTCATCATCATATCCATGTATTCTTTCAAAGAATATCATACAATTTTCCCTTGTGAAGAGGGCCACCACCTCAGGGTGCTCATGCAATTGGTTGGAGTTCAAAGGCTCCTTCCTCATAAAACCTCCTAGCATGGTGTTTAGTGTTTTTTTTTTTTTTTAAATGCTCAGGTGAGAAAGCAGTGAAAACTAAAAACAAAGGGATAGTTGAATTTGTCTTTTTCTGAAAACAGATGAGGAATTTCCTGTGTGCTTTCTCCTTACAACATCAAATTGCAATATTTCCCTTGTTTTAAATTGCTCTTATCCTGAATTTGATTTTCTACTCTTGGGAAGATTTTTTTTTTTTAACAGAACAGAGGATAAATAACACGGGGTTTTTTCAGAGGGTAGACAGATATGCAAATTCTGTTTTTTTCACACAGGCTGGTTTCTACGGTTGCATGCATTTTCTTTACAGTAGAATGTGAGAAAGATGAAGACAGACTTCGAATGTAGAGGAGAAAACAGAGAACTTTGTAGAACTCAGGGAAAATATGCAAGCAGAATTTTAAGCTTCACTCTCCTTTCTTCCAATCCAATGTTGTGTTTTTAATCCACCACCTTATACAAATAAGTCATATGCAAAGAGGTTTCCCAAGCCTACCTCGTTTCAAGCTTGAATTTTGACAAAAATCCCAGGTTTTCCTTCTACAGGGTTGTCCTCTATCTTTCTTGTAGAAATCTTCCTGTAGGAATCTTCCAGCTCCTATAGAATGCAGCAGTGCTCCTGTAGAGCCCGATAGGTGGGAGGATTTTGAAAAAATGGTAGAAAACTGGCGGAGGACGACTGGTTTGCTGTTCTGGAAGTGGTAGGTGAGTACTACAGTTGAGAACGTTGTGAATGAAGAATGAAACAAAGGGTGGCGAAGTCTTCGACCGGACTGCCTTTTAACTGTTGGTGTAATCCGTGGTGAGGAGGTGAGGTGGTCGGATGGGTACATCATATTCATCTAGATCATTGGTCCTACATCACGGTCATAATGGTTCTGCATGCCGCCTAACTGCCATCACCTCCCTTACTCCCATTATACGCTGCCACCACTACTAGTCCTGAATGTTTTTTTCCCGGATTAACATACCACATGTGCTGGTTGCATATCTAATCAGCAATTTGAATTTGACGGGGCTCATTTGAATTCCACAAGGGTGCATAACTAAACGAGGGTGGCCAGTTAGCTGGCCACCGATTCCATTTGACTGACCATTCCCACAGTTCATGTAGTTTTAAAATCTTATTCATGCAATTGAGGAATAGGTTTAGACACTTACCTGCTCAGTTGCTGTTGTGTTATGCATATTTCGGACTTTGGCACTTCATTTCCTCGTTGTTGTTGCTGCTTGCACTCTGTGTGCTCGGCCTTGGGCTTTTGCTGATGATATCTCATTCAAACACTGCTCCTTGCATGTTTCATACGTCCTGCTGTGCTGACCTTGTCTCTGGAGTATGTTTTTCAAAGGGATTAGCCGCTATAGGAATCATGTAGGATTTCTTGTAGCTACTTCTCCTTATAAAATTCAAGCTAATATCTGAGTAGGGCTAAAACTGTTGAAGAAGGTCTCGACTAAAAAGAAATCATAGCTAGAGGGTATCAGGTAGGAATGAGTAAAAATGCTGCTGCCTTTATTTGTCATCATTTTTTTTTTTGTAGGATGACGGAAACATAATTTCTGTATGTGGCTGTGCAGGGACACAAAAGAAACGAGTGGAGATGTAGGTGTATAGGGATGGAATGGTGAAATAGGAAGATGGATGGTGGTAGGGAGGTTCACAGACCTTATAGATAACTTTCCAACCCTCGCGTCCTTCTCTGAGATTGATTTTTGCCTTTCAGTAGTTTCTACAGGATCCTCTTGTAGAATACACAGAGTTTCCTGTAGGATGCGAAATTTCAAAACAAATGAGACCAAAATTTGGGAAAGGATAACGGTGATGGGGTGATGGACTATGAAGGGTGCATGTAGCCTGGACATGTCTTTTTCCTCTTGTGCGACCCTCCTGCAACCTGCAATGACCTTCCTGCAACCTGCAATTTATTCAAAAGAAGTTAGGTTTTTCTTTTTTCTTTTTTCTCTTTTTTTTGAGACAGCTGGGGTGCCTCCAAGAGGTTCTCACCCTCACTGCCTACACTGGGAACCTCCAAGAGGTTTTCACCTAGGGATCTTTTATTCCATTTTCTTTTTCTCTGCTTTTTTTTGTGTTTTTTCTTTTTTCCTCTTTTTTTTTTTTCTCTGATGGTATGGGTGGAGTGGAGATAGGGACCTGCTCCACTACCAACACTGATTTACCCAGAGTCTCAATGAACTCCTGATTTGAAAAGGGCTTCCTGTAGATCTTCAATCGATGCCCATTGATGAGCATGGGGATGGCTTCTTCATCAATGGTCTGGATAAGGACTGAACCATTGTCATTGCATTTTTCTACTGTATATGGTCCCAGCCATCTTGTCCTCAGCTTTCCCTTGAAATCTTTGTACATCGAATCATACAGTTGCGCCCAATCTCCCAGCTAAAATTGCTTCTCTTTGAGGTGTCAGTCATGCCATATTTTTCTTTGAAGCTGGACTACCTCTGAGTGGAGAAGGGCCTGCATTCTCTATTCATCTAATCCATTTAGCTGAAGCAATCTTTCCTTTTGTGCATGGCTGAGATCTAGGTCCAGCTAAGCTGCCATCCTTAAGGTGTTATATTCAAATTCTATGGATAGCAAAGCCTTCTTCCCATAGAACACCTCATAAGGTGTGAAACTTGTGGTGGTTTTCCAAGTAGTGTTATAGGCCCAAGTGGCCTCAACCAATCGGTCTGCCCAATCTTTTCTGCTGCTACTCACTACCTTAGTAAAAATCCCTTCCAAAGCTCTGTTAGTGACTTCCACCTGTCCATTTGCTTGCGGATGATAAGGGGTGGAAGTTCTGTGCTTAATCTTGTGATGTGTGAGCATGTATTCAATCATATTAGAGGTAAACTGACTTCCTTGATCTGTGACTAATTCTCTTGGATAGCCAAACTTGTAGAAGATATTTTCCCTCAAAAACTCAGCTACTTTTTCTTCTGTTGCTGCTTTGATTGCCTTTTTTTATGCCCACTTTGTCAGGTAATCCATGTACACAATGATGTAAGACTTCTTCTTTGAAGGAGGGTTGATAGGACCCACAAAGTCCATGCCCCACTTCTCAAATGGCTCAAAAGTCACTTGAGGCTATAGGGGAATCTCATCCTTTGGAGTCGGTTTCCCCATCCTTTGACACCGGTCACATCAGCTGATGTATCTCCTGACATCTTGATGAAGAGTGGGCCAATAGTAACCTGCCTGCAAAATTTTGAAGGCAGTCCTCTTTGCTGTAAAGTGGCTCCCACAGGGCCCATCATGACAAGTTAGGAGGATGTTGAAAACTTCCTCCTCCCTGACATATCACCTCAAAATCTGATTTGGGCCAAGTTTAAAAAGATTTCCCCCGATCCAAGTGAATGGAGCACTTTTCCTCACGATCTTGCTCTTCTCTTTTGAGGACAGGTGTGGCAGAAACTGTGCTGAAACCAAACAATTTTCTATATCAGCAAACCATGGAGAGAGTACTGAAATAGAAAATAGGTGTTCATTAGGCATTTGATTGTCCACCATCCCTTCTTCACCTGCAGGCAGATCTAGTCTAGATAGAAAATCAGCAACAACATTTTCCTTACCTAGCTTGTCAAGAATGGTTAAATCAAATTTCTATAATAAAAGTAACCATATAATGATACGAGCATTTACATCAAGTTTATTCATCAAATACCTAATTGCAGCATGATCAGTATGTACGAATGTTTGATAGCCAGTGATGTAGTGTTTGAACTTGTTTAGGGAATGGACTACAGCTAGGAGCTCTTTTTCGGTTACAGTGTAGTTTAATTATGCCTTGGATAGGTTTTTACTGACAAAATATATGGAATACGGTAGCTTCTCTTCAACTTGTCCTAAGGCTTCTCCTATAGCTTTGTTCGAGGCATCTGTGTGAATGTGGAAAGGTCCCAGTTACTAGCTTACCTTTCAAGGCATCCAGAGCCTCTTGACAGTTGCCAGTCCATATGAACTCAGCATCTTTATCCCAAAAGACCAAACAATGGAGAGGCTAGCTTGCTAAAATCCTTAATGAATCTTTTATAATACCTTGCTAAGCCTAGAAAACTCCAAACATCTCTTACCTTTTGAGGAGGTGGGACCCTTTGGATGATAGCAATCTTGTTGGGATCCACCTGTAATCCTTGATGAGAAATTGTATGACTTAGCACGGTCCCTTCAGTCATTAGGAATTCACATTTATTAGGACTAAGGGATAGTTTAATTTCAATACACTTGGCTAAAACTTTCCTCAGGTTAATCAAAGCTTCTTGGAAGTTAGAAACATAAGGGGTAAAGTCATCCATATAGATTTCCACTGAATCATGAACCAGCTCAGCAAATATGCTCAGTACTGCTCTCTGGAAAGTGATAGGAGCATTGCACAACCCAAAGGGAAGGACCCGGTAGGCAAAGGTACCCCATGGACAAGTGAAAGTGGTCTTATCTTGGTCTTCCGTGTTGATTTGGATCTGGTTGTACCCGCTAAACCCATCTAGGAAGGAAAAGAACTTCTTCCCTACCAGGCCATCTAACACTTGATCTATGAAAGGCAAAGGGAAACGGTCCTTCTTGGTGACCTTGTTAAGTTCTCGATAATATACACAGATTCTTCACTTCTCATTTTTCTTTGGCACTAGCACCAAAGGAGAAACCCATTCGTTGTCAGAGATGGGGTAGATGAATCCCGCATCCAGCAACTTTTGCAATTCTTCTTTGACAATGTCCTTAAGGGTTGGATTCATCCTCCTTTGAGGCTGCCTGATTGGTTTACAATCCTCTTTAATGTAAATGTGATGAGTGCAGACTGAAGGGTGGACTCCCTTCATCTCCTTATATCTCCAAGCAAAAGCATCCAAATGGCTGCTCAATAAGCTACACGGATCTTTCTCTTGAGAGGTGGATAGGGACGAGTTGATCTTCAAGGTTATTTTTGGGCCAATTCCACATTCTTAACTCAGAGAGAGGTCGAATCAGCCCCACAGAGATCAACTAAATCATTGGCTTGGGTTTCTTCCACTAACTCTTCTAATGGCAAATCACTAGGGGGCGGATTTTGAATCAAATTCTCAATAAGATCATCCTCGGTTTGAGGACCCCCCTTGGTAGCTTCCACTGTGAACAATGGTGTGGAGTAGACTTCATCCTCATCATCCTCCTCCAACCAGAGAGGTAAGTCATTTTCTAGCAGAGGTTGGGTAGGAGGATATAGGACTAGCTGTTTGGACATCTGCCCATTCTTGATGGTCATGCTCCCAGCTCGACAACTGATGTAAGCATCTGCAGTGGCTAACCAAGGCCTTCCCAGGATGAGAGCATACCCAGTGAGCTTTGCCTTTGGCTGAAGAACCAAGAAGTTAGTAGGGTACTTCCAAGAATCAATGGAGACCATGACATCTTCCACAATCCCCTCAGGAGTCACAGTGGAGTGATCTGCCAACTACAGTACTGTTGAGGTCTTTCTTAGGGAACCCTGAAGGTTGAGTTTGAGCATAGTGTCCTTGGTCATTACGTTAATGGCAACCCCTGGATCAATCAAGGTGTGGGGGATTATGGTGCCATTGATGTGGACATCGACTATAGGACTCCCAGGGTCCAAATATTTTGGACAGATTACCTGTCCCAACATCAGGTTGGACAGTTGTCCTATGACATTCATAGTTGGGGCATCTCTCTTGCGCCTGCCTGGGTGCCTGAAAAACTTCTCTTTGATCAACTTGTTGTAGATTGGTACATCTTTTATGGCTTGGAGAAGTGGTTTTTTTACACACAACTGTTTTAGTTCTCCCAGAAGTTCAGTTTCTTCTGGGGTTGGTTGTGTGGTTCCAGTTAGTCTCTCAGGAAAGGGTGGAATGGCTTGTGGTTCACTTTCCTATTTCTCTCCCTCATCCTCCCTAGGAGGAGGTTGGTTGTCTGGGAGGACCTTCCCAGATTGTAGGTTGATCTCCTGAATCTCCACAGCATAGGTAGGGCATGTTGTTTCTCCAGTATATACCTGCTGGGCCTATCTGCTGTTGGGGTTCGGGTTCGGTTGAGCAGGTATTTGGGTTGTCTTGGAGGAGCAGGAGGCAATGGTTGTGGTTGAGCAGGTGGTGAAGGCAAAAGAGCGAGAGGAGAGTTGTATTGGGGCCTCCACCCCTGATGAGGTGCATTCCACTGAGGTTGTGGCTGAGTGTGAGAATGAAATGAATGAGCAGCTGGTTGAGTATGGTATTGAGATGGATACGACCAAGGAGGGGGTGTGGACTAGGAAGGATGAGCAGGGGGGCCCCAAGAAGGCATGGGAGTGGCTTGATTGGGGTTGTAATAAGTCTGGGATGTCCCTTTCATTCCCTGTTGATAAGGTCTACGTTCATGTGGCCTCCTTTGGTTCATGAAGTAGAGTGGTTCAGTGGCTCCTTCAGCCCCTTGGTAAATAGCTTTAAATCCGGGTAAGGACGGGCACTGATTTGTAGGATGGTCTTCTTCACAAACAAAGCACACTTCTATGGAGTGCAATGGACATTCATTCCTAGGATGCTTTCTAGTGCATCTAGGACAAAAAGATGGCCAAAGCCCTCTCAGCTTCCTCTTGCTTCTTTTGGATTCACAAGGTATCCATTTACATGGCAATAGTCTGTGTCATCTCGCTTTTGAAATCTTCCATCTGATCTGCAAATTTGTTTTTAAGGAATGAACTAGATAAGGGGGTACTGGCTAAAAGTTTACTTCCCCTACCTCTTTTTCTGGCTGCCCTATAATGGTTTCTAAACACAGTCTTTATGTCATCATAAAGTAGCTGGTAAATGTCTCCCCCAGCTAGCAAATGGAGGATATCTAGAAGGTCTTCAGGGACTCCTCTGAGCAGAACCAACTTCAGAGATTCGGGGTCAAGTGTGCACCTGGACCTTTTATAACTGAGTTGAAACCTCTCTTTATAGTCTTCTAAAGATTCATCACTCCCAATGGTCATTCGAAAGATTTCTTCGTTTGTATCCTTTGACCTACAGTAGTCTCGGTATTTGTTGTTAAAGGCTTGCTACATCTGAGCCCAAGTTGTGATACTATTTCCAGGTAACCCCATGAACCAGCATAGTGCTGCATCCTTGAGGGTAGAGGGAAAGAGTTTCAACTTTTTCTTGTCTTCTGCATAGTCATAGGTTCGACAAAGGACAACAAACTCAAACAAGAAGGTATTAGGGTCTTCAGTAGTCAATCCATGGAAGTGAGGTAAGGGTGAGGGACTTATGCTTTTCATCTTTGTGTCCGCATTGTCTCTTAGATGGGAATGGTACCTTCTATTCTCTCCCCATTTCCTCTACCATTTCTGTTTTCAGCCATGGTCTTAGGAGGAATGGTCTCTTGCTCTTCTTCTGTTATAAGATCTTCGTATATCTTTGGAGGTTCACCTATAGGTTCTTCTGGATCACTTCCACCAAAGAAGAGAGAAGGGTGACATAGTGATGTGGTGGGGGTGTTGGGTAGGAATTTTCCTGAATTGTCTCTGTTCCTATGAGGCATTAAAGGAAATATCTTTTTTGGGTAAAAAAAAATTTTGTTTCTTTTTCTGCCTATACCTGCAAAACTGGAATGGATTAAACAACAAATTGCAACTAACTAAAGTCTATCTTGCTAAAATGAAATTGCAGAATTGAAATGAAAGCAGGAAAGGACTAATCTATTTTGCTGAAATGAAATTGCATAATTGAAATGAAAGTAGGAAATAACTAATCTACGCTTGCTGAAATGAAATTGCGGAATTGAAATGAAAGCAGGAAATGTCTAGTCTACTTTTGCAGAATTGAAATGAAAGTAGGAAATGTCTAATCTACTTCTGCAAAATTGAAATTGCGGAATTGAAATGAAACAACTACTCTACTTTTGCTGAAATAAACTACTTAGCAGAAGGTTGCAGTAGAAAATAGAAGAAAACAGTAATCATAGAATACTCTGACGCTTCCACGGCAATGGTGCCAAAAAGATAGTGAGCTCCAGTATTGCAGCAATGACACTACAACTCCTAGGACTCCCTACTTTACTTTTATCAACCTAGTAGTTCGTAACAAACTTGGAAGCGACAGTGTTGTATGCACAAGTACTAGCTCTTACTGCAGGCTGTCACTTGATCAGCTGGCACAAGTTTTCTAGGAGCTTAAGCCAACTTCTATGAGTTCTCAGAAGAAGCTTTTAATTGTGATGGAAGAAAGCTAACTCAAAAGAGGCCATTCTACTTGCAGAAAGAGAATGAAAACTGAAATGAAACACAAACCCTAGCAAACCCTAGTTTTACCCACTAACCCTACTTTTGCAAGAAAAAGAGATGAAACTACCGAAATGGATGCCATGGACTACTGGCAAGGTAAAATGCATGTGTTCAAGCTACTTTTGAAGGAAAATGTGGAAGATCATCTTTTTGTACTTTTGAGCAATTTTATGCAGAATTATTATTATGCTTGTGTTTTAACTATTTGTGACTGTGCAGAGGTTTGGTGGCGAAGGGAGATGGAGTTGGCTTTTGCAGGAGGTTGGGAAGGTGTGGAGAGGACCTAAGGAGTCCCTAGTACCCTTCTGGAGATTTCCATTGTGATCAGAGTTCGAAAAATTGCTTGCATGAACTTCTACAGGAGACTGCAGGGGATCTACAGGAAGTTGTACAGGGGGTTCTACAGGAGTAGGCCGAAAGTGGTTTTTGGAAGTTTGAAGAAGGAAAAATGGTGGGGAAAAGGGAAATGAAGGCTAGATGGAGATGTCAAAGGGTCTAGGACTTTGTCAATGAACTTCAAACATGAAAGAGATGGTTGGATTTGTTCAAAGGTCAAGGAAGCAATTTTGCACAAGAACGTTGAAATTAGGGCAGTTTGGGAAAGTATGGCAAATAAGTGGAGGAAATATTGAGAGATGGACTAGAGAAAGTTGTGAGATGGAAGAATGATAAGCTGGAGGGTTCTACAAGTGAGCTACACACTTACTTTTCAAAACTGTCCCAAGCAATAATTAAAAAAACAGAGTTTTACCTATTCTAACCTAATTCTGACCTAAAAACTAGAAAAGTGTTGAACAAAACTTTATGTACAGGAAATTATGCGAGAAAGCCATGAAAACTGAACAAGAATAGATCTAAGCATGTAAGTACAACTGATATCAACTTCTTCAACTCGAAATCTCTCACTAGCAATTGCATTGGAAAGCAAAAACAGTGTTTTGGTGGCAGCAAGAGTGCCTTTGTCTCAATTCATGTTCACACTGAGGGAGAAGGGAGATCAAGGCCTGCTTGGTAGCATTTTTGTGGATCTTCTTCTATTATTGCAGTAAACTATCTAATCAACCTGAAGTAAGAACAACTAGTCTAATCATCAAAACAATCTAAGTAACAAAGCAAGATTTAACCTAAACAACATAAATTATTTCATGAATGCAAGAAAAAAAACATATAAATACACAAAGGAGGTGTTGGACACTTGGGTTTGGCTCAACCCCAAGAGCTACAGTCCCCTTAGAAAGATCAGTGCTAGTTCAAGGCTGGATTCATCTTCATTGATCAAAAAAATAATAGTTTCATCACAAAACTGTCTACAAAAAGAGCTCAAAAATGAGCTAAGTACAAGGTTGCATTGAAGTGCGAAAATAGACTATCAAATGGCTAACCTATTAAGGCCTGAGGCCTTCTTATTTATACAAGTGAGGACTCCCAACAGTCCTCCTAAACTTTAGGAACTCGGCTACCTAAAACTGCAAATAACATCAACTTCACTAGACCTGCTCGGCTGCCCCTTGTAATGATCGATGTGGTGGCCTTTGAACTCCAAGCTACTGGTGGAGAACTCAAGGAAGGGGTCATCAATGCAGGATACACCCCTCCTATAAGTCCTTAGCCATATTTCTTTGAATTTGGCTACCAATCTACTCATAAATGCCTAGTCTTGGTCCAAAAATGTCCCAAAATATGCAATAAACATTCATTAGACTTTGTGGTAAAGTGACTATCCCCATTCACTCAATTAACATAAATATATTCAAAAACATGCACAAAAATATGGAGAATGGTGGATTAAATGGAAACAATAGGCAAAATGAACCCATATAGCTACCCATTTCTGGGGCTCATCACAAGGAAGAACATCTACATAAGTTGAAGCATCTAGCCAAGAAGTCTCTATCACATCATCGAGAAAGACTACAAAGCAAGAAGAAGATCCTTACACAAAGGAACCTACAAGAAGAGAAGATCAAAGAAGGACCTACATCAAGCTACAAGTCATCAATCAAATATCATCATCAAGCAAGTTCACTTGGAGAAAGCAACTTGAAGAATATCAATATCTAAGGAAGGCAAGCCATTAAGTCTTCAAGGAGAAAGAAATTCTATATGTCAAGCAAGTATATGTCCTCTTATGAATATACATCAAATGTCTTTTTGCAAGGAAAGCAACAAATTGGTAGGTACCAATAACTTTCTTGCATGGAAGAAGAAGAATGATTTACTTCTCAGGGAGAATGAACTCTTAGAACACATCAAAGGGAATGTTACTATCCCTGCTAAGGAACAAACTCAAGCCTTAGACAAGTACAATTAGGATGAGACAAGAGCTCAAAGGATTATAAAAGAATCCGTCAAAGACTCTCTCATTCCCTATGTCTCCAAACTTGAAACATCAAAAGAAATATATGATCAACTAGTAGAGTTATTCTCAGTAAGCACAGTTGTAGAAGTGATATCTCTACGAAATGAATTTGTACAAAATGAAGATATCAAAGGAAGGAATAGTTCCCTACTTCATCAAGATATCTAATATGAGGGATTAACGTCAACAACTAGGGGAAGTCATGTCTGACAAAGAAATGGAAATTGTAGTACTCAATGCTCTACCTAAGGATTGGGGCAAATTCAGATCAAGCATATATGCAAAGAAGGAAGCCACTCCACTAAGTGAAATGTGGTCTATATGCAAGATAGAGGAAGCAAGACTCAAAGAAAAAGAGGGCATGGGATCAAAGGAGCAAGAATTTTCTACCATGGCCAAGAGAAAGGGAAAATTTGGCAAATTTGGTCCAAGAAGAACAAACAACAAAGATATGTCCAAAATTCAATGCTATGGATACCAAGAATATGGGAACTACAAAAGGAATTTTCCTAAACTAAACAATGACAACAAGAACAAAAGAAAAATGGAAGAAGCTCATATCACTCAAGAGGTGAAAGAAGAAGAAAAGAAGAAAAAGAAGGAAGATTCTCTGGATCTCTACTATGACTAAGACAAACTCTTTACTTAAAGTATTCTTTGAAAGTTTTGAGTAGGATAGGAACATGTAGGAATAGAATAAAATTGCATGGCTAGAAACATCTTCTAGAATATAGAAGCATGATGTAGATAGAGTTCTAAATACTCATGTAGAAAGAACATTTATAAATAAGAACAAAATGAATGGTTAGAAATATCTTCTATAATATAGGAGAATGGTATATATATCTCAAGATATTCATGTAGAAGGAACATACCTAGTATAGGACCTCATCCACAATTAAATAAAATTGATCATGATTAAGAATATTAGAATACCTCCATCATCAAAAGGAAAGAAACATTTGCAGGGTAAGGGTCTTCAAGATCTTATATGGAATCTTCAAAAGAAGATTAAAAAAAAAAGGCAGATGTCTCATTGGGAATCCCATTCATGGGATTCAAGAGAAGGGTGATATGTAGGCAAGCTAAGTTGAAGCAAGAAGGGCCACAAAAAGGACAACCAAATGAAGTTAAAATGATCAAAGCAGAAACAAGATGAGGTATGTATGCGTCAAGTTTAGTCATGTTATTATATGTATATTATTGAGTCATGGAAATAGTTCTATGACATTATCAAGTATGAAAGAATCTCTTTCACAAATGACATACTCGAAGGCATGTACTACAATGTAATGAATGTCAAAAAAATAAATACTCACATAAGGTCATGATATAGATCTCGATGCATTGGTGAAGACATGTTATCAAAGTCATGACGAAGATAAAGGTAGAGATCTTGTTGACATTATGATAACCTCAGTAAGAGTGAAACTATGGTTTTGGTGAAGGAAGAGCTATCGTAAGACAGTCATGATCTCAGTGAGTCTAGGAGCAGACCTCATGGAGATCTCAATGGTTGGTGAAGACCTTGGTGAAAGTGCAATAATGATGTTACAACAATGAATATCTCGATAGTGCAACAATAATGATGATCTCAGTAGTGACAAGGGAATGGTGTCCTTGTCTTGCAGTGGCATAGAAGGTCAAGTGTCAAGGTCTTGGTGTTCATCAATTGGAATCTCCAGAAGAACAATTACGTGCAAGTTTTCCTCCCCAAGAGGGTGAGGTTTTGGCCTTGGAAGAATTCCAACTTCTTGTGTTCTTGTCTCTTTTTTTTTTCAAAGAAATTAGATGAAGTAAACACACACACTAATAATAAGAAGAAGATCAAGCTAAGATAAATTGTAAAAATCACTTCAAAAATTGTTATCAAGTCTAGAAGAATCTAATCCTCTTTTGCATACCATTGAAATCATTATCTTCATTGCACCGTGGAAACATACATTACTACTGCAACATCATTGAGAATATTCTTGTACTTCCACTGAGAGACTCATCATAGCTATGAGCTTCATGGCTGTTGCATTACAACAGAGATCACATCAATCCTCTTCCTTACGAATACATCAAGACTGTGTGACTGTGATCATCAAGATAGTGACTATGTCTATAATGTATGTAAGCCAAGACAAAGATCCTTCTTTCCAAGGGTGTATACTTGTGACTTCACTTATCATTTCACTGAAAATTCTTATCATCTCTTTCCACTGAGGAGTGGACTGCATCAACAATGCACCGAGGCTTGTAATGAGGAGGAGACTGAGACTTATTTGCGAGATTTCAAGTGATTCCGAGATGATATCAATATTGTACTCATTCGAGAGATTGTTCCTTCAAAGTATGCCAAGTTAGAGACTTGCACCCATTTGGTCTTCTTTAGAGAGAAAATGTGATGTATTTCTCTATCCTTTTGCGGAGACTTTGGCTTCCTATTTATAGGTGTTGTGTCTCCATATCAAGATGACATTTCCCAGTGAACTCGTGTGTCTTATTTTGTGAACCAACATGACTCCTCTTTAATTTGTTTGCTAGTAGACGTGACTGTACTTTTAATTGTTTTACTTGCTTGTCTTCAAGATGATTATATTGGTCTTGGAGGATTGTTCTTAGGCAAAAAAGTGGTGTAAGAAGGAAGTCTGTGTCTTAGGGTACATAGTACAGAAAAGAGGAAGGACTTGACCTCTTCTTGGAGGACATCCTATTCAAGGGTCTATGGTTTGGCATTAGTAAATAAGAAGCTTCAATACGAGAAACTTACCTAAGGGTTTTCCTCTCTAAGAGAGAGAGGCTTTGGACCTGGCAGAGAGCCAACATTTGTGTTCTTGTATTTTTAATTTTGATAGTAGTTTGATGAAACACACACTATAAAAATAAGAATAAGTGTTCGGTTGTGTTATATTATTTCCATGACTAGCCCACGTAGTTAATTGGGATGTCCGCCCCCCTTCGTTGCGCTAATTGTGTAGCGAGGGGGGCTATAAGGGGTTTGAGGCATACCCGTAACCCCACTTCATGGGGTCTGGGGTAGCGCCCTAGAAAATTTTGGTTTTGGACCCTATGTTAGGATGGCCAGACCCACCTATGGTTTTGTAAATGATTTTCGCACATGTTTTTGGATGCAATTGTTTTCGGTCCATGGTATTGGATGCGATGGGTTTCAGTCCATGGTATTGGATGCTTTGACATGTATAAATATGTATTATAACATTGAAAGGAACATAATGAAAAATCAAGCTGGTAGTCTCGGTTTTGGGATCCAGGGGAAAATCTCTATGTATATGTGTTTTATGTGTTATGCTGTTGCATTGTTTATTTTCTGTGTTTTAGAATTTGTATGCAAGTAATTTCTATACGGGGTTAAAACCTACATCTCGTATCAGAGCAGTTTTGGCTTCAAGGGGACGCCTTTGTTGCTAAGGGGTTTTGCTCGGGCCTATGGTAGACCCTGTTCAGTGGGAGATTTTCGAGATCGATTCTGGTGGTGAAAGAAGATGGTGAGCAGTGGAAAGATAGAGATCAAGAAATTTAATGGTCAGAGTTTTAGTTGTGGAAACTCAAGATGGAAGATCTATTAGTGGATAAAGATCAGTGGATCACAGTAGATCCGGGTACTAAAGCAATGGGAGTGTCCGATGAAGAATGGAAGAAGTTGGATCGGAAGGCAAAGAGCACAATACGATTGCATGTCTCAGATTCAGTATTGCTGAATGTATCAAGGGAAGCTACAACGAAGGCTTTGTGGGACAAGTTAGGGACTTTGTACCAATCTAATCTCTGGTGAATAAACTGTTCCTGGAGAAAAAGCTGTATAACCTGAGGATGAAAGATGGAGACTCGTTGACAGAGCATCTGAATGCATTTAATACTGTGGTAAGTCAATTAGCATTTGTTGATATTAAAATTTCAGATGAAGATAAGTGCATCAGTTTGTTGTGTTCACTACTAGATTCGTGGGATAGTCTGGTTATTGCAATAGGTAGCAATGCAACTGCCTTGCAGTTTGATGAAATAGTCTCATCCTTGCTGACGGAGGAGATGAGACAGAAAAATATGGAGAGCCAGAATGGTGATTCCTTGTCTGTATGAGGATGGCCCCAGAACAGAAAGAAAAATAAGTCATCGAGTGGGAGATCTAAATCTCTAGGAAAACCTATAAAGGTGGTGTGTTGGAAATGTGGAAAGGAAGGGCACTACAAAAGGGACTGTAAATCTAAAGCTCCTGATAAAGGAAAGGGATCTGATGATGCTCCTTCTGCAGAGGCAAAAACCACCTCAGATGAAGGTGGGGATGTGTACTTGGCTTCTTGAAGTACACATGTAGATCATGAGGCATGGTTGATTGACTTAGGTGCATCCTTTCACTTCACTCCCCATAGAGAGTGGTTCTGCAAGTATGAGAAATATGATGGTGGTGATGTCTTCTTAGGGGATGATAGGAAGGCTATAATCATTGGTCGTGGAAAAGTAAAGTTGAAGTTGCAATGTGGAAGGGTTAGAACACTTCTAGGTGTTCTGCATATTCCTGCATTAGCCAGAAATCTGATTTCTGTAAGCAAGCTGGATGATGCGGGTGTAAAAAAAATGTTCAAGAAGGATACCTGCAAAATGGTTCAAGGAGCACTGGTATTGATGAGGGGAGTTCGAATTGGAAATCCGTACAAGCTGCAACATAGCACTATTATTGATGGGTGCAACAGTTCTGTGGTTCCTGAAAGTGGAGTAGAAAATCTAGTGGTCTCTAGAGAGAAGACCATGTTGTGGCATCAAAGCCTTGGACAGATTGGAGAGAAGGGCCTTTGAATACTTCATGGTAAAGGTATGGTAGAAGGTATGAGTAATAGCTCTCTGGATTTTGATTTCTGTGAAAATTGTGTATATGGGAAGCAGAATCAGGTGAGTTTCCCCTCTGGTAGTAAGAGGGCGAAACATATATTAGAACTTGTGCACAGTGATGTGTTTGGACCTGTGAAGGTTCCATCACTGGGTAAGTTTGTGTACTATGTATCATTTATAGATGACTTCTCAAGGAATACATGGATATATTTCCTTAAGAAGAAATCTGAAGCCTTTGACAGGTTTAAATAATTTAAGGCTCTTGTGGAAAATCAGATAGAGAAGAAGATAAAGGTGCTAAGGACAGATAATGGTGGAGAGTTTTGTAGCAAGGAATTTGAAGAATTCTGTAAGAAGTGTGGTATAGCACCACAGAAGACTACTCCATATACACCTCAGCAAAATGGAGTTGCAGAAAGAATGAATAAGACGTTGATGGAAAGGGCAAGAAGCATGCTTAGTGGTGCCGAGTTAGGACAATAATTTTGGGCAAAGGCGGTGGATACTGCATGTTACCTGGTCAACAGGTCACCTTCATCAGCGTTGGAGGATAAGACTCAACAAGAGGTATGGACTAGTAAGAAATCTTCTCTTTCACATCTGAGGGTATTTGGATGTGATGCATATGTACATGTTCCAAAGGAGAAACGAACCAAGTTGGATAGTTAATCTGAAAAGTGCATCTTTATTGGGTATAAGGATGGTTTAAAGGGGTATAAGCTTTGGAACCCAATCACATGGAAGGTTGTGTACAACCAAGATGTGGTGTTCAGAGAGGTAAAAGATGTTATTAAACATGAAATCCAACCAAAGGAACCTGAGAAGATATAGTTTAAGGTTAAGGAGGAAGAATCAGAAGATGAAGAGCCACAAACTCCGGGTGTGAGAAGTTCAGTTCGAGAAAGAAGGTAGCCAAAAAGGTATAGTCCATCTGCTTTCTGTTCAAATTTTTCTTTATCTATTACTGACGATGATCCCAGAACTGTGAAGGAAGTAGTAGATTCAGAGGATGGAAAACTCTAGAAAGAGGCCATGGTTGATGAAATGGCATCTTTGCACAAAAATGAGGCTTGGGATCTGGTGGAGTTGCCGGCTGGAAGGAAACCCATTGGTAGCAAATGGGTGTTCAATAAGAAGACAAATGCAAAAGGAAAGTGGAGAAATACAAAGCTCAGTTGGTAGCAAAAGGTTATTCCCAGGTGTCGGGTATTGATTTTGGTGATATTTTTTCTCCTGTTGCCAAGGTAACTTCTATTAGATTATTTTTATCTATTGCTCTGCTTTTGATTTTGAGGTAGAACAGATGGATGTGAAGACAACATTTCTTCACGGGGATCTGGAAGAGGAAATATACATGAAGCAACCTGAAGGCTTTACGGTGAAGGGTAAGAAAGAAATGGTATGCAAGTTAAAGAAGTCTTTGTATGGGTTAAAACAGTCACCAAGGATGTGGTATTAGAAATTTGATACATTTATACGGGGACTTGGCTTCACTAGAAGCAAAGCAGATCACTGTGTGTATTTTAAATTAATTGGTGACCGTGTTATTTATCTGTTCTTGTATGTGGATGATATGTTGCTGGTTGGAAATGACAAAGAAATTATCCAAGATTTGAAGACCCAATTGTCCTCCAAATTCGACATGAGAGATCTTGGTGCTGCAAACTATATTTTGGGCATAAAAATTAAAAGAGATCGAGCAAAGATAAAGCTCTGGTTAAACCAGAGGAAGTATGTCGAGACAATACTGCAGAGGTTTAATATGCAGGATAGTAAACCAGTGAAGTTTCCTATTCCTGTAGGTGTGAGGTTATCTGCTAAACAGTGTCCCAAGACACAAGAAGAGGAAGAGGACATGTCCTGTGTTCCATATGCAAGTGCAGTCGGTAACCTGATGTATGCAATGGCCTGTACTAGACTAGACATTGTACATGCAGTGGGAGTATCAAGCAGGTTTATGTCAAAACCAGGGAAGGAGCACTGGACAACAGTGAAGTGGGTTTTCAGGTATTTGCGTGGCACTAGTGATTATGGTTTGTGCTATCAAGGAAGACCAGGATTGGACAGAATGTTGGATATTCATGGCTTTGTTGATGCAAACTGGGCTGGAGATTTGGATCAGAGAAGATCTACAAGTGGGTATGTGTTTAACCTATTTGGAGGTGCAGTTAGTTGGATGAGTAAGAAACAACCTGTAGTGGCACTATCAACTATAGAGGCAGAATACATGGCAGCCACTCATGCAAGCAAGGAAGTAGTTTGGTTGTAGAGATTGTGTTCAAGTATGGGGTTAGTACAGGGAGCTATATGGATAGAATGTGACACCCAAAGTGCAATTTTCTTGGCAAAGAACCCAACATATCATTCAAAGACAAAGCACATTGATGTTCAGTATCACTTTGTGAGGGATATGATAGAAGACAAAAAGGTGTTGCTGGTAAAGGTGGACACTTTGAAGAATACTGCAGATGCATTCACAAAATCTATGAGCTCTGAGAAGTTCTCTTGGTGTAGAGAGACAATGGGTGTTTCAGGGCTGCAAAAATGACTAAGCTCTCTTGTGGCCCCCTGTGGAAAGAAAACAACAAGTGGGAGAATGTTGGGTTGTGTTATATTCTTTCCACAACTAGCCCGTGTAGTTAACTGGGGGGTTAGAGGGGGGGTGGAGCCCCCCTTCATTGCACCGATTGTGTAGCAGGGAGGGTCACATGGGGTTTGAGGCGTACCCATAACCCCACTTTATGGGGTCTGGGGTAGCGCCCCGGAAAATTTTGGTTTTGGACCCTATGTTAGGATGGGCGGACCCACCTATGTTTTTGTGCATGATTTTCGCACACGTTTTTGGACGTGATGGTTTTCGGTCCATGGTATTGGACGCGATGGTTTTTAGTCCATGGTATTGGATGCTTCGGCATGTATAGATATGTATTATAACATTGAAAGGAACATAATGAAAAATCAAGCTAGTAGTCCCGGTTTTGGGATCCAGGGGAAAATATCTGTGTATATGTGTTTTATGTGTTATGCTCTCGCATTGTTTGTTTTCAGTGTTTTAGAATTCGTATGCAGGTAATTTCTGTATGAGGTTAAAACCTACAATAAGATCATGCTAAGATAATTGTAAAAGTGCATCACAAATTGTTATTGAGCGGTGAAGAATCCTAACAAACACTAGTGCCCTTCATTCTTCAACATGGTATCAGAGCTAAGGTGACTCATTAAGGAAAGGTAATCTCAAGAACAATCATCAAGGAAGAACATCTACAAAAGTTGAATCATCTAGGCATTAAGTCTCTATCACATCAAGGAAAAGAAGCTATACCATCTATCTTTCATCGAGAAAGACTACAAAGAAAGAAGAAGAGCCTTACACAAAGGCACCTACAAGAAGAGAAAATCAAAGAAAGACCTACATCAAGTTACAAGTCATCAACTAAATCTCATTATCAAGCAAGTTTACTTAGAGAAAGAAACTTGAAGAACATAAAGATCTAAGGAAGGCAAGCCATCAAGTCGTCAAGGAGAAAGCAAGTCTACTACATCTCAAAATCTATCAAGTAAGTATATGTCCCCTTTTGAATATACATCAATGTCTTTTTTCAAGGAAAGTGACAAATTGGTAGGTACCAATAAATTTATTGCTTGGAAGAAGAGGATTGATTTAATTCTCAAGGAGAAAGAACTCTTGGAACACATCAAAGGGAACACTACTATCCCTTCTAAGGAAAAAAATCAAGCCTTAGACAAGTGCAATAAGGATGAGACAAGAACTCAAAGGATTCTAATAAAATCCATCAAAGACTCTCTCATTCCTTGTCTTCAAACATGAAACATCAAAATAAATCTATGATAAACTAGTAGAGTTATTCTTGGTAATCACAACTAGAGAAGTGATATCTCTATGAAATGAATTGTACAAAATGAAGGTATCAAAGGAAGGAATCACTCCCTACTTCATGAAGATCTCTGAGATGAGGGATCAACTTCAAGAGCTAGGGGAAGTCATGTCTGACAGAGAAATGACAATTGTAGTACTCAATGCTCTACCTGAGGATTGGGGCAACTTCACATCAAGCATATATGTAAAGAAGGAAGCCACCCCACTAAGTGAAATGTGGTCTCTATTAAATATAGAGGAAACAAGACTAAAAGAAAAAGAGGAAGTGGGATCAAAGAAGAAAGCATTTTCTACCATGGCCAAGAAAAAGGGAAAATTTGGCAAATTTGGTTGACGAAGAACAAACAACAAATTTATGTCCAAAATCAAATGCTATGGATTCCAAGAATATGGAAACTATAAAAGGAATTTCCTTAAACTAAAGAAGGACAACAACAACAAAATAAAAAGGGAAGAAGGTCACATGACTCAAGAGGTGAAAGAAGAGGAAAAGAAGAAAAACAAGGAAGATCCTCCAGATCTCTACTATGACTAAGTCAAAATATTTACTTAAAGTATTCTTTCAAAGTTTTGAGTAGGATAGGAGCATGTAGGAATAGAATAAAATTGCATGGTTAGAAACATCTTCTAGAATCTAGAAGCATTATGTACATAGAGTTCTAAATACTCATGTAGAAAGAGTATTTATAAATAAGAACAAAATGCAAGGTTATAAATATCTTATAGAATATAGGAGCATGGTAGAAATAGCTTAATATATTAATGTAGAAGGAACATGCATAGTATAGGACCTCATCCAAAATTAAAGAACATTAATGATGATTAAGAATCTTAAAAGACCTCCATTATCAAAAGGACAGAAACATTTGTAGGGTAAGGGTCTTCAAGATCCTATGATGGAATATTCAAAAGAATATTTATAAATAAAGGCATATATCCCATTGGGAATCCCATTCATGGGATTCAAGAAAAGGATGATATGCAGGCAAGATAAGATGAAGCAAGAAGGTACACACCAACTACAACCAAATGAAGCTAAAATGATGAAAGGAGAAACAAGATGACGTATGTATGCATCAAGTTTAGTCATGTTATTATATGTATATTATTGAGTCATGGGAATAGTTCTATGACATGATCGAGTATGAAAGAATCTCTTTCACCAATGACATGCTCGAAGGCATGTACTACAATGCAATGAAGTTCAACAAACGAAATACTCACATAAGGAGTATAAGATTTCTTACTAAGAAGCAAGTGAAGAAGGAATGCTGACTAGTCCTAGAAGCAAGCAATGAAGAAGTGCTCTCACAAGGAGCATAAAGTGGTTGACCAATCTATCTAAGAAGAAGAAAGTGTAGAAAGATATCAAGCATGAAGAATAACAGATCATCAAGAATCACTATATGCCAATATACTTTGAATACATCTCCCGAAAGAAAGCATGAAAAATATGAGAAAGGAAGAGAAAGATCAAAGGACCCTTGACACCTGTGAAGGCCTTGGAGATATGAAAGGTGCAGATAACTGATTCTACTCTACGAAGATGCCATGATGAAGAAGCCATATAGAAAAAGAACCATTTAATTTTGAAGCAATATCAGGAGGAAGTCATGAAGGGTTACTAGATCAAAGCATGGGAACAAACAAGTACAAAGAAGCATCCATGTGAAGAGTAGCCTAAATCATAGACAAGATGACAAGGAATAACCAAATGACAAGAGAAATAGATATATGATAAGAAGGCCACTTTCCACGAAGGAAGCAATGACATGACAAACCAGGAAGGAAAGTGATCGATGGATGGTACCCTACCAGGAAGAAGTTCGAACAGAGACTTCATGACATCAAATAAAAGAAGGATATCAAACAGTTGGAGGACCCATGAAGAAGAAGTTTCTGATGAATGTACAAGTCCCTAGCTAAGAGGCAGTTATAACAAGTTCTCAATTACAAAGGAACTTGGACAAATACCTTGTCAAAATATACTTGGGCATGTCTTCCTCAATAGAGAGGAAGTGATAGACACAACATTCTTGTCTTCACTTGGGAAGAAAGAATGGGAGAATTGGGTAATCATCTGGCATCTGATACTCTTTGAGGATGTGTAGGGAATCCAAGACAAGAGTGGGAAAGAGGATGATATTCTTTGCGGGCTAGGAACCCAAGACCAGAATAGTCCTAGAAGGTCATACTTAGTGAAAACCCCGTTAGGTATGTACATTGAGAGACAATGATGAAGGTGTCTATAAATCATTGTTCTCACCAGCATTGTAGCTCATGGTCTCATGGAGAGATGGAGTTGTTACTCAAGGCCTTTCACTATGACAATGTTGATTGATATGATGCTATAATAGATGGATTACAAATTCGGTTTCTCTTTTGTGAATTCTTCAAGATTGAAAAATAGCCAAACACCTTGAAATGATTTATGAATACCTCCCTAGTTAAGAGGGAGTGTTGAAGAAAGTGTAACTAGGTTCAGTCTTCATAAATTTAATTTTCACATTTTGTATTTATTCAAGAAAAGTGAAATTATTTTTATATTATTTTTCAATGAGTTTCTTGCTCATTGAAGTAGGTGAAGCACATGGTTAAGAGATTTTAGGAAGTCAAAATTTCAATGTATTTATGTAATACCCATAGAGGGCATGTTACACTATGTATAAGATCGAAGGAACACCTCTAATACAAGTCCAAGTCCTCTCCATGCAACAATGTCCTCCAAAAGAAGAAAAATCATGAAAATAATGAAGATATGGTCAAGTCAGCTTAAAGGCAGAATGTCGGCCTAATGCTAGCCTAGAGGAGGGACATTCCTCTATATAGAGGTTGTCCACCCCCTCATAGAGTCAAGGAAACAAGATCTGAAATCAGCGAAGAGATAAGCTGACAAAAGGAAGGAGAATCAAGTCTAAAGGGTCCCCAAAAGTGCAATGAAGGAAGGAGGAATCTCAGCAAAGGTAGACAATTGTTTCTAGGGCTAGAAACAGTCACACATGTGAAGAGAAGGAGGACAGATTATGGGTACAAAAATAGTAGTATCACAGTTCAAGTTTCATTGGTTTTTGGTTTAGTTACTAGGCCTACAAGGCCTTTCAAGTCAAGCAAAGAAGTCCCTCTCTCTATCAAAGATAAAAATATCCTGATTCTCCAAGGGAACCATCCACACATGGGAAAATTAGGGTTGTTGTATAGTCACTTCAGTCTGAAGACATATGTCAAGATGTATCTCTTTGAATCAAGAGAAGGGTGTCTCCTTAAGTAGGGAACATATCTAAGAGAAGAAGAAACATATCTAATCAGGAAGCTCACATAAGCAAGGTCTATCTCCAGACAAGTAGCAAAGAAGGGGGACAAAGTGTTGGGGAGAAAAGTGCTAGAAGAAGGAAGTCTGTGCCAGGGAACATAGTGCAGAAAAGAGGAAGGAATTGACTTGTTCTTGGAGGACATCCTAGTCAAGGGTCTAGGGTTTGGCATTAGTCAATAAGAAGCTTCAATAAGAGAAACTTACCGAAGGGTTTTCCTCTCTAAGAGAGAGAGGTTTTGGCCCTGGAAGAGAGCCAACATTTGTGTTCTTGTCTTTTTAATTTTAATAGCAGTTTAATAATAATAATAATAAGAATATCATGCTAATATAATTGTAAAAGTGCATCACAAATTTTTATCAAGTAGTGAATAATCAACAAACACTAGTCCCCTTCATTCTTCAACAACCACCACCCTTCAAACCCCTGTAAAGAATATAACACATACCCAACATCTGGAATGACTAGTTATGGATTATGCTACCAAGGAAGGTCAAGATTGGACAAAGTGTTGGACATACATGGAATTTTTGATGCAAGATTGGATGGATATTTGGATAGTAGAATATCTACAAGTGGGTATGTGTTTAGCCTATTCGAATGAGAAAGAAATAGTCTGTAATTTCACTCTCAACTATAGAATTTCAATATATGGCATCCACTCATGGAAGCAAGGAACTAATATGGTTATAGATATTGTGTTCAAGTATTGGGTGGGTACAACGAGCTATGATGATAGATTGCAATAGTTAGAGTGAAATTTTCCTAGCAAAAAACCTAACATATTATTCTAAGAAAAACAATATTGATGTTAAGCATCACTTTGTGAAAGATATGATTAAAGAAAAGAAGTCGTTGCTAGTGAAGGTGGATGCTTTGAAGAATGTTACAGATTCATTAACAAAATATATGAGCATTGAATTTTTTTTCTTGGTGTAGAGAAACAATATAAATTATTGTCCTGGAGTGTTGATCATGTGCTCCTGCGACCCCTTGTATGCAAAGAAAACAACAAGTGGGAGAATGTTGGGTATGTGCTATATTATTTGTACAACTACCAGCATGCATTATATATTGTGTAAGGAACAATGGGGGGGTCATAGAGGGGTATACATCCCTCCTTGTTCAACGGTTTAAATCTCCCCTTGCTCGGGGAGTTCAAGAAGGGGGAAATCCCCCTTCCATGGTGGTTTAGCGGTAGTACCCCCAACACAAATTGGCATTTTTTTAGTCCATTTTGTCAGGAATAACGATTGTCGTTAGACCAAAACCAATAAATGTTAGTCAACGATCACATCACCAAAAATAATGATCCACTAGTTTATCTAATATCCAACAATCTCTGCCCCAACGCGAGCCAAGTGTGTATCAAACTTGTGAGTTATGCTCTCATACCAATTGTTGGGAATCACAATTGTCATTAGACAAAAAACGATTAGTGTTATTCAATTATTGCATTGCCAAAGATGAGGATCCATGAGAGGGGATTAGTCCATGTCATGAAACACATGAGGAATGTTGGTCTATCCAATTTCCAACACATTTTTGGTGGTTCTAGCACACAACTTTCTCTTTGATTGGTTTTGTGGCACATGATCGTTTATCCCATGGTTTTATAATTTCAGTTAAATAACAACAATTGTATTCTAACATAGTGTAAATGAATTGGTGGTTTATGGATGTTGTTGGATATATTTCCCAGTTTTCCCAGTTTGGGTTTCTAGTGTTAATCTGTATTTGTATGCCATTTCATCTTTTCTATTTTACTAATAATATATTTTCAGAAATTAATTGTACAGGGTTAAAACCTACATATGTCTCCAAGAATATAGTGAATCACAATTTGAAATTTTTACGACATGTACTTCTATATGTTTCCTCATTCACCTCAAAATTTCACTATATGAAGATTCTCAGAAGAAAAGGTACAGCTAAAATTCCAATATCACTTATTTGAAACTATACTTAGCACCATTCACAAAAACTAAATTCCATAAGGTATATGTTTGAAAGTATAGAAAATCTAAATCTAAAATGTTGACCAATTGTACTTCAAAATATATCCTTAATCCTCTCAAAATTTCATGATATGAAGCTTCTAATTAAAAAAGTTATAGTGAAAATGCAATATCACTTGTTTGAAACATATTTCAAGACCATTCACAAACCATAACTTCCATAGGGTATATCTCTAAAAGTATAGAGAATCAACATATTATTGTTTGAGCAAATTTACTTCAAGGTATTTTCTAAATTGTCTCAAATTTTCACAACCCTAATCTTCCCAAAAAGTAATTCTAGCAAAAATTCCATGATGCCTTATTTAAAGTATCAAAACCCAGGTTTGTGTAATCTAATACGAATTGTTATTGTCCAAATAAAAAAAAACCATAAGTACACACCATGTACACCAAATTATGTGAGCATGGAGCACAACTCCAATTTAGATCACAGAGATAAGTTGCACAATAACCCCTTAAAAATAGGAGAAACTCCTCCAAATACCAATTACATTCATACATCCGAGTATATGCGTGTGTGTGTGTGTGTGTGTGTGTGTTCACATGTTACAAATGTGGCCCCTTCATCACTAGGCTAACCATATTACATATACATTTACACATTACAACTACATTTAACCCCATATATGCCCCCTTCGGTTCATAACGTCCCAATTTTCTCTTTCCCATATGGCTAGGGGCGAGGGGGAATCTACAAGGATTATGTATAGGTAGCATGTAACATGACCAACCCCCTATGCATCATTAATGAAGTGAGGTAATCAAATTTCTTGTCCTAAAATTCACTTGAAAAACTACTTCTAAAGCCACAATATTAATCTACCTATTGATATCATTCCAACAACTATAATTTTGTCAAATTCCAAGCTTGAGGCACAAAGTTATGGACCTCTAAATTTCTCATTCATATTATCAAAAGGCACCAAAAACCAAACATTTTCCAAAGTGCCAATAGATATTTTCCCAAATAATTGATGAAACATTTCCTAAAGCATCGATGGGACAAATTTCCAAAAGCATCAATGGCTTTCAAAGGTCCATTAAAAAGTGATAATACGAAGTTTTCATTTGAGCACAAATGTTCATGAGAGGCTTTCCAAAAAGTGCCAATACCATGTTTTCCAAGAGTGTTGATACACATTTTATTTAAGTATTAATGGCTATTGTTGGATTGTTAAAAAGTTCCAATAATACTTTTTTCAAGAGTGTCGATACACCTTTTCCTAAAGTGCTAATGAAATCTATCTAATATATTAATTCTTTAATTATTTTCATGCCTATTTTCCCTTTCTAACAAGTACTCTACCTCATGGACCTTATCCATATCATATTCCATATAGTCCAATTCATCAACCATACATTTCATCTCATCACATGTACACATAATGTGTCACCATGGACCTTATCTATGTCATCACCCATACAATACACATCATCACCCATGTGAAAACTTGCCACTATGAACATTGTCCATGTCATCATTTGCAATTTCATACCATTGGCCTTTCAAGGCTTTACTTTTTCATTGATACTTATGATACATTTTTCCCATAATCATTGTATTTATTGATGAGAATCATTTTCTTCCTCACTGAAACATCTTCCTTTATCACTGAAAATTATTTCCTTTCTCAATGAAACATCTTTATATCATCTATATTTGCTTTTCTTATGCCTGATGTTTCTCTCTCAAAAGTGTTTCATTGCTAGCTAAGTAGTTTGTTCTTTACCACCAAGGCCATTTTTTCTTTTATCATTGAGATGGTCTTTTCTTCTAGCCAAAATGTCTTCTTTTATCACTAAGATGATTTCTTCTTCTTACACAAACATCTTCCTTTATCATCGAGATTATATTTTCTTCTCATTACAGTTTCAACCCATATTATTTTCCTTTGGGTGATAGCTTTGTATCACTAACCAAATTTTTCCTTGGACATAATGTGTCAATCGAGATTATCCACAGCAACACACAAAATTTCCTAAGTATTCTAAGGCTTTAATACTTTGGCAAAATGCACCCAATCTTATTCTAAATTTCTTTGAGGCATGAATATGGCTTAATATATTAAAGTAAAAAAAAATGCCCAAGATTATTTAGCTTAAATAAAACTTCAATTATGAAAGGCTCCTAGAATATAGAATAACTTGTTATAAAGCCCTTCCATTATGCATATTTATGAGGATTCGTAAAAAATGAGACATTATTACAAGATGACACTAGCATTCTCTTCGACATGTGTATATCATGACAAACATCCCCTCGCAAAAATTAATCCCCATACATATGTACATTCTTATTTGATTCCCAATGCAAGCACAAAATTGCTACATGAAGACTAATGGTGCAAGCACCCATAACATAGTATGAAAAATTAATGTGTTAAAAGGAATACATGATAAAATACTCACACTTGTCATTATTTAAGGGCATAAAAAAATAATCAATTAACCAATCCACCATGCAACACAATCACTAAATTTATTGTTGACTCCCATCCAAACAAAGTAGTCCATCATTCTTACTGCACAAGGGATATTCTTACAATGAATCATAGTGCATAATCACACTTCATGCATAAACAAAACAAGAGAAAACAACTTTGTCTAGCAACTAATCAAGAATTCATAAATTTGTTCCATAGACTTAGGGATCTAGGTACAAGAAAACAAACAAGCCATTTAGGATGTATACCATTGAATTCAAGAGATCGAAATTTCCTACTTAAGCTAGTTTGTGATTTCAAAGTTATAAGGGTAAATCTCAAATTTTACAAGAGTGATTGAATTCAATAAGTGAAAACTCAAAAAATTTGCACAGATGTTCTATGAAGACAAGTCACCTCAATTAGTCTATCATACAATTATAGCATCCATGGTATAGTCCATAAATATCAGAATCCAACATGTCCATGGTCCAAGGCATACAGAGCTAAGGTAACCCATAGAAAAAAACAATTTTTATTCTAGATTTTCTATCAAACACTCTCAAACAATCATTTTCACAAGGTAATTAAACTAAGCTTGTTGGCCAATAAAGCTAATATTTCTACACATATTGAGTTACCTCAGCACAACTAGAATGGTTCTCAACATTAAGTTATTTGCATCTATCATTTAAATTCATCTTAATTCAACAAACAAGTTTAAAATTATATCTACTAAGCCAATCACTCATGCAAGGCATACACATGAGCATTTTTCCATTATCAGACAACCTCTTAGCATAGCATAACACATTATTCACAACCAAATTCATTTTATCTCTACAATTCAACTTGGTATACATTTACATGTGGTTACCCTTTGAATTTTCCCATTCAAGATATGTTTCATGACAAAGGCCTTTTCATTCCTTGGATATATGTAATAAGTAAAATCAAAAGCACATATTCCACGAAGGAAAAAGAGACACTTATTTGAAATATAAGGCTACCAACTAGTTGGGAATGAACCATTTTTGACCCAAACATACCCTCAAATACACATCAATATCTTGATAGTTTTATACCCCCTATCCAAACCCTAATACCACAAGGGGAACTCTTCAACGCTTAGGAATCTGGCTAGTTGAAGAATATTGTTCCTCATAGGAAAAAGATAGACATGTGATCCTCTTCCTCACTAAGCCTAGGGTCTTCATGAATTTTCATATGCTTCTCAAATAACTTTCATAGAGCCAAGGGAATCCCTTCACTACTCCTACAGTCCCTTAGTAACTGCAATTTCTTGTGCTACATGTGATTGCCCACCAACACATTATTCACAACCCTCTCATCTTTCCAAGGATCTAGAGCTTACCTTGCCTAAATTCAACACAACAAATCAAGTCTATCCAACCTAAATTCCTCATGCATGCATTCCCTTTAAGCATGGGTATATTAGCATATATAAAATCAGCTTTTATTTCTCTACACTCTTACACCTCTTCTACCTAATTGAATTTTTTCCATTCATGTGCTTCTCCTACACACTTGCATGGGTGTTCTTCCTCTTCTTCCTCAAATGAATCATTTTTCCATCCATAAACACACCTTTCAATTTCATGGGTAAAATTTCCAAGTACATTCTTGAAGGAAAGGGTGAAGTTTCTAGATGTGATGGGACTCATCCCATTCCTCTAATAATTGTGGGAGGTGGTCCTTCCACCAACCTCATTTGATAATTGGCTTGCTAAGTCAATAAGGGAAATTGGGAAGATATTTCTCAAAACTACAATTAGGCATTATAAGATATTTTGGAAAATGTGGTTGAGATCCTTATGCACATTTGGACTCCTTTCTCATATTGATTTCTTGTTCCCTTTCGTGGTATCATAGTCTATATCAGTGCTTATATTCCTGGCTAGTTTTTCAACATTTTTCATTAGTGTGAACATAAGATAAATATATATTGTTTCTAATTATCCAATTCAACTCTTCACAACAATGAAATATGAATTCCTAAATAGGAAATACATAGTGATTAATTACAATGTAAATAAGGGATCAAAATGTTGAAATGTGTCAACAATAAATTCCAATTTTAATTTTTCCTTGAATTAAAATCAAAATTAGTCTCACTAGCTACTTGGAAATAATTAATTAATTCATTATGGATTAATTAGTTGGAGAAATTCAAGTTAGAAGTCTTTCTAAAGTCATGCAACAATTATCCCTTAAATTAAGAAGATTATCCATTAATTAAGGAGATAAGATTGAGTTATATTTGAGTTGTAATCAGTTAACTTAGTTTACTGAGTTAAGTCCAGTTAAATTAGCTGCAAACTATTTGAGGAACTAATGGTGAGTTCAGTCAGTTGATGCATGCATGCACTCAACTAGTGCACTCCAGTTAATTGAAGATTCTCTCATCAGTAACTCATGCATGTCTATTATGAGAAAGACCCAGTTGAGATTAAATTCAAGGACAATGTACTATTAGTTGCATGTTTTCTCTTATAAAGGAAACTCATGCATGCAGTCAATGTAAGGCTCCTTGAGGATTGCGCAGTTCTGGCAGTGCGTTATAGCAGTGTGTGAGATCAGTGTTACACTTGGTAACAAGATACCATCCACAAGGAGAAATTGCACAAGGAAATAGGAGCTTGGCAGGCAGAGAGGAAGACTTGTGAGAAGCTTTGATTGCCTGTGAGCATCTGTGAGGATTATACTGAAAGCTGGCTAGCTATGAGAGCTAAGGCTTTGTATAATTCCTATGTATTTCCACCTTGTATGATAATACAGATAGTGGGGTTTTTAGCTGATGCTTTCCCCAAAGTATTTTCATGTGTATTATGCATTGATTCTTATTCTTCTAGTTATATGTGTTTAGCTTGATCTTTAGGCTTCTGCAAATTGATAGTAGAAGTAGGTTATAATATTCTGCTTTGATTTATATTGCATTATCGGGTTAACCTACATACAGATTTTCTACATGGTAGTAGAGAGATAGATCTATAGAGAAATTTCTACACAAAATAAGTATGTTATATAGTAAGTATGGGCATAAACTAGATCAACGTGTTGGGATTTGATTATTGCTCTTCCTTGGTCCAGGGAATGATGCACCATCCTTTGTGATGATAAGCAAGAGTGACTTCAAGAACCAATCTAGTAGAAGTGCATCCTTGACATTGATATTGCATAAAATATGGTGGCACCATCATTCATAGATATGATCTATGATGTGTGTGGAAGTGGTTTTCCTTAATTCTATGAGAATCTTCGAAATAGTATCATGACGAACTAGTATTTGGAGAAGCATTAAAAATGCATTGGCTAACGATGTGAAATTTACATTAGAACATTCTTTCCAATTTATTTACAATTTTCCTAAGGGGCTAGCCAAAGTTCTTTAAAAATTCCTTAACCAAAAATTAATATTCCACGATGTTATTGGACGAGTCCCACATATGAAAGTTTCTGACATGGTTGGCTAAGTCTTCACCTAGATTTCCCTCAAATTTGGAAATATTTAAGGAATTTTGGTTGCCATGCGTGAGTGACCTGGATCATGTGAAATTGAATCATTGGTTACTTCATCAAATCTAAAAAATTTAATTAATCCATATATGGAAAATGTGGTTGTGATCATGGTGGTGTACCAACCATTGAGCTTAACTAATGGGAACTATATTTAAATGAGGAACAACCTCCAAGATTAGTGTGTTGAAGCATCGAGCCTAAAAATTATCGTGACCTAGATTAGATCAATGTATTATTTTTCATCCATGTCGATGCTTTTAGAGTGGAAAATTTGGAGGAATCGTCTTGTAAGGTCATTTTTACCGGTGGTCCCAACTAGGAAAATTTCGAGTGAAAAAAATTAGGAGCCATTTGAGGCATTAAATGACCACTTTTTGTGGTCTCAACCTTACTTTGGATTTATATTCCATAATCTACACATTGACACCTTTCCAAAAATGTGAGAATCACGTTAATTGGAGCTCATATAAGAAAGCTATACCTCCCAAAAGTTGACCTATCAAAATTTACCACCATAGTTTGGGAGGATGCCACGTCAACCACATTACTCATGGAAAAGTGGCTAGACACATGGGAACTACGAAGAAGAATATATAAGGGTCAAGTTGTAACTCATATTAAGGATTGAATGGATTAAATTTAACCCATATTAGGCTATCAGGTTGTGTTATAATCGGGCCAATAGGATGAAAAGGGGTTCCATTTTATTTGAGTGAATTTTGTTCTATATATGAGAATGGATAGAGAGAGAGAGAAAACATAGATGGTTTTTGTACTATAGCATCTCACAGCCCATAGGTATCACTCAATTTTACTTCCATTCATTTCCATTTGAAGAAAGAGAGAATAGAGCAACCTCACATTCTAGGTGGGTTTTCTCCTATAAGGGTTTCCCATATCATATCTTGTGTTCATTATGGTTTGTGATTTTTATTTTTCTTTTCTCTATTTTCCATATTTTATCTATTTCATGCATAAGCATAACATGATAATTATCGAATCTAGAAATATAAGGAAAAATCAACCCTCATAGTATCAATTCCATATTTTAATTAAAATTTTATTGGATCTATTGTGACAAAATATCTAGTGGAATATCCATGATCGTCTACAAATCAAATGGTCCTAAAATCCCTGATCCTAGCAATGTCACATTTAAAGATGAATTTGAAAGGGAAGATTTATTCAATGAAGTGACAAGACTAAGAACACCTTACAACATTGGTGGGATACCAAGCAGGCATCGAAAATGCCAAAGTGCGAAAGGATCCCCTATGGTTCTAAAATTGTAGGGGATGTGTATATGTGTGATGGATAAGTGTTAATTTGTGTTTATATGGTAAATTGCCTATTCAAATAAAATGAGATAATATTTCAAATGAGAATGATACAAATATGAATGCAAGCATAATGATATTTATATATAAGTCTCAAATTATTTTTATTGGATCACATCTTTTCACATGATGGTGTGAGAAAAATAACAAAAACACCAATCTTAGGACCTACAATCCTTCCACTCAATAATGTAATTTGGCCTTCCAATAGCTTCAATAATGAGGCATGAACCTACCAATTTTTTTATATTAAAAGTATAATGGAAGTTACAATCAGGGTCTTGAGGGCACATCCCTAAGGAACTAACAACATTTCCCAGCAAGTGGTCTAAATCTAATCCAGGTGTAGTTTCATCCCATAACCTCCACCTTTGTAGATTCCATAACTTTTGGCCACTAATTTTCCTTTTTCTAGTGTGAGTGGGTAGCTCTCAACTTTTGTCAATTAGCCAAGGCCTATGAGAGCTCACCAGAGTTGGGTGGATCAAGAAGGATCACGGGAACAACTAGACCTAGGCCTTTTCCCCTTCAAAGGTATCTCCCTACATTTGTATTTTTTCTATTAAAACTTGAATGATTTAAATCTCCCTTTGAAAACTTTCTATGTTCAAAATGAACAATTATAATGGGGGATTTTTTGGATGCCTTCCTCTAAAATCCTAGCCAAGATTAAAATTTTGTTTAGTGACTTCTCAATGCAGTATTTTAATTGGTTGGATTTTAGAGGATTAGGTGGGTTCATGGCTCAATTTTTTTTGTTTATGGTTGTGAAGGAGGATATTTTAGGAATCCTTAATCTTTGTAATTTTCTTGAATCACTTTTGGGCTAAGGAAAAAAGCATACTTGATATGGGAATGTGTCAAAATCCTTAAATGTGTGATATGTAATGTGCACAATCATCGTAATTTTGAAAATTTATAGATTTTAATTGTGACATACTGAGATAATGGGGTCTATTACTACTTCTCTAATTAAATCCTAAGTTTTAATTACACTTTACAAAAATTGAAATTATCTGAAAGAAATTAGTCTGAATTGTTAAGATGCAGACATTAGGGTTCCTTTCAAACTTTTAACTCCCTAAGTGCATTGTATTGAAAATATTTTGAAATTAAACTTAGGTTGCACAAGAATGTGGACAATTTTTTTCCTTACATCTTTTAACTTCCTAGTATTGATTTTCAAACAAAAAATGAATACTTTCACATGTATGGGAACTTTACTCCACCTAATTAATTCTATACGTGAATTTAAAAAACTTTAAAAGAAAAAATGAAGGAAGGATTTGTACATTTTAGGGTGCCTAAACTTAGTTAATTCTTTTGTGTTTTTAGTGAGTTGGAAGGTAGATGAAGAAAACATGTAAGCCTTTTTCTAATCCACCAAGATCACTCTGGAAGTGCGAGGTAGAGAGCATAATTAGGTAAGAGGGTTTGCTTCTAGTCCTAAAATTAAGGTGGTTGATGATTAAAAGATCTAACAAATAAGATAATGTTCTTAAGCATCCATCCACATGTTAAGGAAAAAGAAATTTTAGTTATTTTTACCACCCTTACCAACTTAGATTAACTTCTACTAAGAAAAAATGAGCTCAAAGTTATATCTTTGACGCTTACAAAGTGAAAAAGATAAACCCTGTCACCTAAATTTTGAACTACAATTGAAAAGGTTGGAAAAAAATAGAAATGAGATGATTTTCATAGGCCTGTAAACAAATGGTCACATGTGTCATGCAATACAGTAATGCGTTGGTCACATGATTTTAACATGTTCGAAGAAATAAACACAAAAATTATAAAGTTGTGGAAATATGAACTCCACTTAAGTGAAAGGGTGAAAATATGTTTCAAGTTGTAGATAGGCTAGTTTGAATACTTAGAAGACAACTTAAATCAGAAGAGAATATTCAATAGCCTAGGAAGGGTGAATTATGGGTTAGAAAACCAAGTGGAATCCCCAATCTATCAATTTTTTTCTCACATACTTGTGTGAGAAAAAAACACCCTTGTCATAATGTAAGCTTGTTATACTAATGATAGAGATTTGGTTAGGGTTAGTCCATAAAGAGATAACTTGCAATTATAAAGCAAATAAACAAGCATATGAAGAAATAAACAACAATAGACAAGAAAATAAGGAAGCAAGTACACTCTATATTTCCAATGAACAATGTTGTGGCCTTAGAGATACATCTTGGAAGATTGATGATAGTAAGTGGACTCTCTTTTCCTCCTTGGGAGGGTTCTTTAAACTCCTTTGGAATTCTCATGTCTCTATAATGAATAAGTGTTATGAGTACTTCATGGGAAGAGTCCAAACACAAGCTAATGGCTATGTTTGTACAAAATGATAGCTTAAGGCTATGGATCTAAAGAATAATCTAGATAGCATAACCTTGTTTTGTCTTCTCCTCTTGAATGTTATTACATAACATTCAATTTAGAGGAAACTTTCAAACTCAATTAAAACTAGTTCCAAGTGTGAATGGTGCACATTGGATTGTGGTTCCCAATGTCTTGAAGATACCTAGAATGGCCAATGGACCAAATTTTAATGGTTATGGAGATCAAGGTCACCTAGTATGTCTACCATAGAGTACCCTTGATGGGAGTTCCCACATTTATTGTGTTGAACGTGGTTAGTATTTCAATTGAGTAAATTTGCATGGCTATCAAAGGATCAATTGGGGGGATCATATAAAAATCAAACTTTGAAGTTGCATGGATGTATAAAAACCCACTTTATATATTTGTGTTACTTTTTTGAAGTTGATGCTTAATTTCCACATTTTAATGCTCTATTATGTTGTATTGATGACTTTTCTATAATCACCTATATAGCTTTATGAGCAATTTTTAGGTGATAACACTAAGGATGGTCTTCATCGACTTGCACTTGAGACAAAAGGAGGATGATGCCCCCTCTCCAACCTCCAAAGAACTGAGCATTTAATGACTCAAGATAATCAACAAGAAATATATTAACTTAATTTTCTAGTTGAGGAAATTTGAATTAAGGGGGCAATTTAATCATTGAAACAAGGTCTTTGATTCTAGGGATCCTATAAACAAGTTCTCTTCAATCAAGGAATAATTGAAGGGATGATTTATAAGTCTTTTTGTATAAACAATGGCTAGGAGATAGTAGGATTTAATTAGTCTTTTAATTTTGGCATCAAGAACTTTCTTTGTAGCAAATGCATTCAAATTGCTCGAGTATGCTTTATTGTTATTAAGTGATTTGCTAAATGAATAAGTTGTGTTTCCAAACTTCAATTTCTTAGTCATTTTCTTTACATTCATTGTAAGGAATTTGATTATGGAATACCTGGGGTTATACAAGGAACCTTTTTTTTAACCATATTTCTTTTTTACAATAATTTATAATTTGCTTTATCATTTATGTGTTGTTATGTATTATTTCTGCAAGTGCTTCATAGTTTCTTGTAGTGGTTTTCATGCAAGTAATTTCAATGGGTTCATTTTCTTCATGTCATTTCATTGTTAGAAAATTAAATTATGATTTATAGTAATTTAAATTGTTTTTATTTCAGGAATTTTATTTACTTTATGACATTTCATTCAGATTTGATTTAATTATGCATAATCACTTTCTACTTATTATATTGTAGACATCTTTTTCATGCATAGTATCTCAACTTATCCCATGACTTTTAATGTGATAATTTATTGACATCCTTGGTTGATAAAGTAGTCTTATATATGTTTTCTTCCTCTCTAGAATAATGGTAGTAACTCTTATTACCTCCTTCTCTTGATGTTATTTACTTGGGGTATAACGAGTGCAAATCATCAACCTTTAAGGGTGAAGGAACAAAGGATAAGAGGCCAAGGTTGGGAATTATTCTTACTATTAGGTTAGCTCCTACATTCTTAGTGTTAGAATCATTTCAATCCTAGTAGATAGAAAACCTTTAGTAGATTCTTGCAATTAACCCAAGTAACATGAATATTAAGAGGTTTTCCAACTTATGACACATGCACTTTTTCTCCACCAAGATACCTATGGGACTGACCCTATAGTATCTGATATAGTGAATCTTATAGCCTTGTTGGTGTCTCTTCGGGAAGGGATTAAAGGTCATGGACAAAATTTCTAGAGGAAATGGACAATAATATTCAAGCTATATTGAAGTCTTTACATGATATTGTACTCATATAATTGCACATATAGTGCATAGTACCTCATCCACATAGCACATTCTTGAATTGATAAATAAAAGTTGCATTGAGTAGTTCAACAATATTTTTGTAAATATTTGGCTCATAAACAACATAATAAAGCTTTACAACTAGGTATTTTCAATCAATGTGAGACTCACAAAATCCCAATTAGAAGACATCTAACCAATGCAATCAATGGTTTCTTTCAAACTTCTTATGGGTGCAAAGATGTAATAATTTCTCCTATATGACTATAAAAGCTAGGGTTTGTTGAGTCCTAGATAAAAAGGAGTATTAGGTTTTATAACTCTCTAGTATGATTTTTAGGTCCATCAATAGTCCTCAACCAAATATATCAAGGCACTAACAAAGGAGGATTGATCATGCTCTTAGTCATACAACCTGTTGACGGTGTTGGATACAACCAACATACGGGGGATCTCCCTGATATAAGGTCCCAATTAGGCCTCACACCATTTGGTGTAAGAGTCCCATTCGGAATATGACCCAGTTGTCATTTACTTAAAGATATGCCTTGGCTTTAACTGTCAGCATGAGAGAGAAGCAAATGTTCTTTCGAATGAGCAAGCAAGTGTGCCTTATGAATGTTCGATTGCAGATGTATCAAGGTTCTTTTACTGCAAAGGAGGGGGGGAACAAAGTGATCCTATAAGAGAGAATTAATAGTACTACCCTAATGGAGATACACATGAATGAGAAATATTTTCCTCACATTAAGTGAAATAGTTCACATAGATGCGACAATCATTATAAACATTACAACACACTTCCAATAAGTTAAGCATTGAAGTCACCAAAATAGTTCAATTACTCTAGTACATGTGAAAGCAAAACATGAATCATAAGCATCCAAAGAATAGTATTAAAAAAATTCACAATCCATGTGTGAAAATGTTTTGGCCTGGAAGGCTTTGAGTATTAAGCAAAAGTTCAAAGATACATAAATACAATGAACATCACTAGCTCCAATAGTGGAGCATTAGAGCCACTACTTTCTCCCCAAAAGTACTAACTTTGTCTCTCTAATTCCTTGTGGGAGAAGCCAAGGTTCAAAGTCCCTTAAATGAGAAATGAGGATCCTTTTATAACTCGAGGCATGACCTTTCACATCCCCATGACTCTTGACTTTCCAACTCCTAATGACCTTTGAGCTTCTACAACCTTTTGACTCCAAAATTACTTTTGGAATTACATATGCCTTTTGGTATTAAACATCTTCTAGACTTCCATGACTCTTTTTTCCATACATGACTCTTGGACTTCCACTTATTTTTCTTTACAATGATTACAACATTACATCATGACTTCCACATCATCATATGATGAAGACATGACATGTCACTATCTTTGATGACTGGGACTAATAGTGATTGATGACATGGACTTTCTTCAGTGGTGACATGGCTTCCACTTGTGTCTTCATTCTTCATGTAGCTTTTGATCATTGATGCCTTCACCCTCTAAAGGGTCTTTGATCTTGGAGTCTTTAGGGTGCTTTGATCATCAAGCTTTCAATGTGTTCTTTGTTCTCCAATTCTTCCTTCATTTGTATTCTTTTCCCAATATTCCTCATGCGTGCTCTCCAAGTTGTTCCTGAGATACCTGTGGATGAAATCACTCATGACAAGGAACCATCAACCTGAAAATATCCTAAACTAGCATGATTTATACGGATTTTATGTTCATGCCTTTTTAGTGCACTTTGGAAAGAGAAAGGACAGATTCTGGGTGCAAGGGAGCACATTGAAAGGCTCAAGGGCTGAAGGGGAAGGCTTCAAGGGTTCGTCATGTGCTCATGTGCTCAAGAGGAAAAGACAATCAAGGTAGGGTGCATGGTGCAAATCCAAAGGACGAAGGGGAAGGCTTTGGGCTTCCCGAGTGTGATGTGCATTCAAGGGAGAGAGGGAGGGCACAGGATGCATTCTTGAAGGTTGGATAATGAAGTCTTTAGGCCTTTGAGGTGCACTCATGTGCTCAAGAGGCCTAGGAGGGCACATGGAAAAAGTCTGAAGACTAAAGGGTGAACCTTCATCCCTTCAGAGTGTGCTCATGTACTCAAAGGGTCAAGAGGGCACACGAAGCATTGTGGAAGGATGAAGGGAGGAGCATAAGGCCTTCGGGGTGTGTTCATGTGCTCAAGAAGGGTGCATTCCTTTGGATCGAAGGATTTCTCTCAAAGGAATACTTGGTTTTTGGAAGGGTACAATTCAGAAAGAGGAAGGGGAAAGGGCTTGAGGAGTGTCCTTTGTGCTCTTGGAGGGTGCATGGTGTACTTCCAAATAATGAAGGATTTTAAATCAAGGATTTAGAGTGTGCTCATGCACTCTTAGCCTTAATGATTTGGCTTTGAAACAAAAATGTGTCCAAGTCTAGAAGATAAGAAAAGGGACAGAGCATAATGAGTTTTAGACATAAAACCATGTCGATACATACTAACTCATCGAGAAAAATTAGACAAGTTTGAACAATGATAAATATACATAAAAAATCCAATTTTCATGAATTTCCTAAGTACAACGGGTGAAGTATGTGTGACTGCAACCAAAAAGTGTCATTTTACAACAACAATGATGTTGCGACCATGAAATACACCAAATATGTTTTACTAAATGTAACGACACTTGAGAACACTCAAGAACACTTGAAACATATAGGATGACATGAAATGAAACTTGAAGACCAAGGAAACACTTGACACGATGATAAAGTAGACTCCAAAATTTGAATGTAGTGAAAATTTGGAGGGTGTTGTAGCAGCGACAACACTTAGCGACACATTGGGCAAGCTTAAACTTCTTTGTCTAGGACTAGTGTTCAATTTAAAGGGATAGACCTTTAGGAAGTATCGATTCACTAGCAAGATTGCCTTGATTTCCCCTTTTGACTTGATTATATACATAGCATCCCACTTTCTTCTACTTGGTTGAACACACAAAGATACACCATATCGCAAATGTTTCAATCCAGGAAAGGGTAATGTGTGCAATGAGTTTATGATATTCAAAGTATTATTTTTCATCTCTGGTGTTTCTTCACTACCAATAGGCCTGGAAAGTTCCCCAACATACTCACTTCAGGAATACAAATGTTGCTTCACTTCCAGTAGGCCTACATAGTACCCCGACGAAGTTGCTTGCTTCACCTCCCTGTGCAGGAAGCCTTTCTCCTCTTTCACCCTTTATTTATTTATTGAATAGGATTGTTCATCGACACTTATTATTTCAATGGGAGGAAGAGGGATCCTAACTTATTGAGAGTAGAGGAGGTTTCACCTTCAGAAAAGTATTTTAAGACCTCTGATATTGGTTTGCTCGCTTTAGATTTTCCCCTTATCCTTTCTCTACTAGATTGGATAAGCGTTAACACACAAGTAGATTTATAGCAGGTTGAGTAGTTTAGATAATACCATAGGCATAGATCTAATAGGTTCCCTCAAGCTTCTCCTTTTGGATGTATCATATTTTCCATTCGGACTTAGCTCAACCTATGACATTTTCCTCAACAAAGAAGGAGAACAACAAAAAGTCAAGCATTGTGGTCGTCGCACTTCTCTTTTATTTCACCAGAAAGTCCTTTTAAGTCATGAATCTTTACATAAGGGTCTTATTTGTGTACAATGACTGAAAAATATGATAAAACAAGACATGACTAATGGTACATACGTAGGACTGATAGATACAAAAAGGAAAAGAGACAAAACAAATTGTACATGAAGACAACATGTAGTTGTTATTGAAAATAACTTTTCAAGTCTCGACCATTTATGGGAAGGGGGTCAATCCTCCCATCTAAGGATTTCATCTTGAATGAATTATGACCGAGATTTCATCAATAGTGAATGGTCCAATCTAGAAAGAATGGAACTTCGTGTGTTTTCCCTTTTCTTCATGTGGTTTTTTCCACTTCAGTACTAGGTCACCCTGATCGAAGCTCTTCACCCCTGTGGGTTTTCTATTAAACCAACACTTTACATGGTTTTGGTGAAAAACAAATATTTCTTTGGCCTTGAGCCTTTATTCCTTGAGTTTGAGTAAAGTGTTTATCCTGCTCTGAACCAGAAGGAAAGGTATAACTTGTGACTGTTGGGAGAAATGCAAGGTCAAAAGATACAGGTTCGGGGGAAGGTAACTTCTTTACCATAAACCAGAAAGTATGGTGAGGTATTTAGGGAAGGCTTAGGAGTTATGCGGTCAACTCATAATGTGTTGGTCAAAACATTATGATAGTTCCTTTACTCAGATAAGATGGTTTTCTTAATTATATGGATAATATTTTTGTTTGTTGATTCATCCAAACCATTTCCCTATGGGTAACAATTAGATGCATGATTCAGTACAATCCCATTTTATAATGCAAATTCATAAATTTTCAAAGATGAAAAGTAAGTCGCATTATCAAAGACAAGTGATGTTAGAATGCCAAACCTGGTTATAATGTTCTATTTCAAAAAGTGGATTACTTCCTTGTCATTTACTTGTCTCAGGGGAACTTCCTTTGACCACCAAGTAAAATAGTTTTTCGATGTCAGAATATATCAGTGTTGCTTTGACGAGTGAGGAAAAATTTCTCCGATAACATCTAGGCCCCACTATTGGAATGGTTCCTCAACTGCTATTGGTAGAAATGGGGTAGCTGACTTCCGATCTCGATCGGCTCATCTCTAACAAGTTCGACACTTACAGACATAAGTGTGAGCATCTTTGAATAGATTGGGCTAATAATAACCAACCTTCATAACTTTATGCGTTGTAGTGTCACACGCATAGTGACCACCTACCGGTCCATCATTCGAGTCTTTGAGTACCTTCTCTGTATCCTATGGCTTAAGGCATCTTAACAGTACACCATTGTGGTGCTTTCTAAAAATCACTCCATAAACTAGTTGGTAAGATAGATCTTTTAAACAAATTTCCCTCTTCTATTTATTCGATAAGTATGTGGGCAAGGTGCCATACTCTAGAAATTGATTATTGCATACCATGGCATTGTAGACACAAACTGAGGAACATGTTCAATATTATACATTTCTATCTCCAGCACCCAACCTAAAAGATCTTACTTGAGAGAATCTCTAGCTTCTGCTGCTAGCTTAAAGAGACCATGACCCTTTATGGTATGAAATAGTTTGAATTCTAGATCATATTCTTATAACAAGGTCATCCAATTAGCCCTCTTCTCACCCATTTCCTATTACATGAACAATGTTCTTACTGCTGGATGAGGCACACAAATGATTGTGTGATCTTTCAACATATAGGGCCTCAATTACTTAACTACCTTGTATACAACATATGCTTGTTTATCGATGGTAGGATACCTTAATTCTACCCCCTGTATACTAGCACTCATCAAAGAAATAGGTTGCTCATTTCCTTCAATGTCCTTTTGAGTCAATACAGTCGGGATTGACAAGTCTGTAGTGAAGGTATAAAGAAAGAAATATTTTCCATAATCTAGACTGAATAACGTGGGTGCATCAGTAATAGTTTTCTTGATTTGAGTGAAAGTGTCCCTCTCCCTTTTATCCCATTTGTAAGTTATGTCTTTCTTAATCATATCTTGTATAGGCTTAACAATCTGGGCGTAATCAGAGAGGAATTTTCTCAGGAAATTGATCTTGCCTAAGAAATATTGCATAAACTTCTTATTCAAGCGGAATAGGATTTGCGTAATGGCTTTGACCCTATCGGGATCAATTTTAATTCCACTTTTTGCAATGATGTGCCCTAAGAGAGTCCCTTCTGACACACCAAAGATGATTTTCTTGGGATTAAGAGAAACCCCATACTTTCAACACTACTCAAATATTTGTTTCAGATGACATATGTGATCTTATCTATTCTTGGAAAGTATGGTAACATAATCCAAATAAACAACTACTCTCTGACCAATAAGGCCACAAAAAAAAATGTACATCACTCTTTGAAAAGTAGCACTAGCATTGATAAGTCCAAATGGAATTCTCTTGAAGGAAAATGTTCCCCATTTGGTCCTGAAGGTAGTCTTCAATCTATCAGGTTTGTCTACTAGCACTTAATTATAACTAGAGAAACCATCTACTGGTGGGAACATTTCAAACCCAGATACTGTATAGAGGATCTGTTTCATAGATGGCACTGGATAATTGTCTATATTAGATGCTCGGTTAAGATTGAGGAAATATACACATAAACTTATTTCACCAGACTTATTTCTAACTGGGACCAAGTTCAAAACCCAAGTGGAGTTTCTAACTTTAAAAATGATTGGAGCATCCAACATCTTTCCCAATTCCTTTTGGATGAGGGGTTCTAGTGTTGGATGAACTTTCCTTAGTTTCTATTGGAAAGGTTTCACCCCTTCTTTTATTGGAATGACGTGCTGGATAATACGAGTATCATAAGTCTTTAAATCGTCGTATGTCCATGCAAATACATCACGATAATATTTGAATAAGCAGATAAACACATGCCATTCCTGTGAAGAGAAACATGTACCAAGGTTTACATACTTCATATCTTCTTGAGTTCCTACATTGACTTGTTGAGATGATAGATTTGATATTTAAGTCTTTGTGTTGGTTGGTCCTCTAAATTGGTTTTTCATGTCATATGACTTCTTGAGGGACACCACACCTTTGGGCATAATGTTTCTTTTCATTGCACTAGATTCCTCCTGCAAATCATGATCATGAGCATCCCCTTCTATGCAAACATATATCAATACATCAACATTAGCCATAAAGTGAAATATCTATTGGTCATGATTGAAAACATGTAAATTAGTGATGTTTTCAGGAACAGATGGATTATATATATAATTTCAATAGAAAACCATTTTTCAATGGTGACATCCCAGCGATTTCATTTGTTAATGCATCTACTGCAACATTTCTAAGCCTAGTAATAGAAATGGTATTAAAAGCTTTAAATTGAGTAATTAAAAACAATACCTCCTACTGGTATTTTTTAGATTCAGTGAAATGCAATGGATAGTATCTCATACCTAATGAGTGACTACCTCTGACTCACCAATTACCTTGGTAATCTCTACCTTCATATCAATGGCTTTCTTCAATCCAAGTATGAGTGCTTCATATTCGGATTCATTTGCACCAACCAGAGAACAAGGAAGGAGCTCTAGTTATTTATATGGTGGAATAGATGACGACTATGCTTGATAACACCTGAGGTCAGTTTCAAGGAAAAAAATCCAAAGATTAAATACGTAATAGAAATAGCCTCATTGTGGCCCTCAAGTGATGTCACAGTTTTTTTCATGTATGGCTCATTTTCCATCCGAATCTGGTTATTCTTGCCCTTGCATGGAAGCCATAAATGTCACCAGTATGTTGCAAAATACCCTTGCATAAGCTTTAGGTATTTCCATAATCAAAATATTTATACATTTATGAACTCGATCATCTCGTGATAATCTAATAAGAACATTCTTGAGTTCAACAATAGCTTGAATGAGAGATTTGTCCAGTTGAATAATTTTTGCATCGCTTTTGTCCCATTTAGCGTTTATTTTACTTTGTAACCGACAATGGAACTACATTCACAAATGCACTAGAATCTACTAAGTTAATAAAAATGGATGGAAAAGAGTGTTATCTTATAATGTTACAACATTAACCATAGATTCAAGGGGACCAGATAACTTACCAGACACATTTTGAGAGGAAGAATCTTTATCACTTGATGAAGATTGGGAAAAGGCTTGGACAATTAATTCACGCTGGCCTACAATCTTTACGAGCTCATAGATGGAAATATTAGCTTGAATTTTCTTCAAATCTTCAATAATGTTATAATCAATTGTTTCATGTCTTAGCATTTTGTGCCGAAGTTTCTGGAGAAGTAGATTTATTTGAAACTTCCAGAGTGATGGACTTAATTTTACTTTTGGAGGAAGTGTTCTTGGAAGTGGTTATATATCTAGACTTACTTTGTGCATTCTGAGAAGGATTTACCGTTGGTGATATCCTTCTTAAAAAAAAAAAATCTTCAATTTTTGTCTCGTCACCTCCTGATCAGAAATGGGCCCTTTACTCCTTAAACTATATTGGCATTTTTTCTTTCGAGGATGGGCCTCACTTTGTGGTGGTTCTTTAGAATTCTTCTTGTCGGCAATGAAGATACAATCAAATGCATTCACTTCTTGTCCAATACCCCTGCTTTCTTCAATCATTGCAGGTTCCTTTATTTCTTCTGTTTGTTTTGTCTTCTCATCTTCTAGTAAGGAATCCATAATGTGCGTGGCCAAAGAATTGATCTTATGGTTCCACCATGTGCATGTCTTTTCTGAATGATATTCCTGATCGAAAGAGAAATAGTTTTCCATACCCATACTTTCTATATCAACACAACATTCAAACTCTAGGAAAACTTGGTGGGTTGATTATTTCTATTATTATTACTATTCCTTTAAAAAGGGAAGGACTTGGTAGGCTTGCTTCTTGTAGAAGTCTCGATTGACCTTCTCTTCAATTCTGAAATTTCCTTTGTAAGCGCTTTCACTATTCGGGTCAAGCTCTCAATATATAATGAGTCCTTATCTTTAGCATTACTTGAAGAAGGATGACACTTCCTACTAGTTTCCTTAGAGTCTTTTGATTCATCATCATCAGTAACAACTCCAATATCACGCATGTCCTTCTTGACGACAATCACTTCTACAAAATTTTGTGCCAATGTTTCCTTTGCAGCTCTTTTAATGAATTGGGAAATGTTAGTGGGCAAGGAAGATGTGTAATAATCAATAGTAATTGAATTGTGTAGTTTCATGCCCATGGGAAACTTTTTTAATATACAGTTAAACTTTTGATTGAATTCTTTCACTTTCACTTTTTCCCCCATCTTACTATTTCTGATCTCTTTCAGTAACATGGCAGGAGTCTTGTCATCAACATATTTCTTGAGAAATAAATTCTTAAACTCCCTCCAACTATGGACTGGATTGACAGGTAGACTAGGGTTCCATGTTGCTGCTCTATCTTCTAATGTATAAGGGAAAATTTTGTAAGAAAAATCATTGTACCTTACCTCCAACATCCGTAGATGCATGTAGAAGTCATCAGTGTGATCTTCTCCCTTTGTCTTCTTGTCTAGATCTAACATTGATAGCAAATTTTTTGGATATCTAGGCATCTTATGGAGATTGTTCGAAAGAGAGAGAGGCCCTTGCACCATCCAATCCAATTCCTGGTTAGCCATGTCTTTGTATTTGTGTTCCTCTTCCTTTTCAGAATCTGAGGAGTCTTCTCCTTCAGCGTCTAAACCATCAAAAATGTCATCAGAAAGAAAAATGTCACCCTTGTACCCTTCGTTAATGGGTGGAAGTTGATCTTGCTGCAATGTATTTTCTGAGGATTTTGCTAACTCTTCAAGAGTGGCAAAGACCAAATCTTCCATTGTTGAAACTAATATACTTGTACGATTTTTTTCTTTCTTCTTCGTAAAATGCAAGAGATTCTACTCACCTAAGATTAAACTAATAGCCTTTGTGAACCAATAGGTTAAAGTTTGAAGTTCCCAGATTTGTTCATAGGTAACCTCATATGTCAACTCTGAGCCAGGCTAAGAAGACCCTCCTACTTCAGGAATAGAAGTTGGCATAGTGCCCGAAATGTTGCTACCCTATCGGAATAGTGCGACAGAATGTTGATGGTGCTGGATACTACAAACATATAGGGGATCTCCTCGATATAAGGTCCTAATTAGACCTCACACCATTTGGTGTAGTAGTCCCATTCAGAATAAGGCCTGGATTTCATTTACTTAAATATATGTCTTTGATTTAACTATCAGCATGAGAGAGAATTGCAAATGTCCTTTTGAATGAGCAAGCGAGTGTGCCTTATGAATGTTCGATTATAGATTTATCATTGTTGTTTTACTACAAAGGGGGGTAACAAAGTGAGACTCCAAGAGGGAAGTAATAGTACTACCCTAATTGAGACACACAAGAATGAGAAAGATTTTCTCACATCAAGAGAAATAGTTCACATAGATGCGATGATCATTATAAACATTACAACACACTTCTAATAAGTTAAGCAATGAAGTCACTGAAATAATTCAATTACTCTAGTACATGTGAAAGAAAAACACGAATCATAAATGTCCAAATAATAGTCATAGAAACATTCACAATCCATGTGTGAAAATGTTCTGGCCTAGAAGGCTTCGAGTATTAAAAAAAAGTTCCAAGAAATAAATACAATGAACATCAGTAGCTCCAATAGTGGAGCGTTAGAGCCACTACTTGCTCCCCAAAAGTACTAACTTTGTCTCTCTAATGCCTTGTGGGAGAAGCCAAGGTTAAATTTCCCTTACATGAGAAATGAGGATCCTTTTATAACTTGAGGCATGACCTTTCACATCCCCATGACTCTTGACTCTCCAAATCCTAATGACCTTTGGGCTTCCACAACCTTTGGACTTCCAAATTACTTTTGGAATTACATATTACGTTTGGTATTACATGTCTTTTGGACTTCCATGGCTCTTTTGTCCATACATGGCTCTTGGAATTCCACTTATTTGTCTTTACAATGATTAAAACATTACATCACAACTTCCACATCATCATATGATGAAGACATGACATGTCACTATCTTTGGTGACTGGGACTAATAGTGACTGATGACATGGACTTTCTTCAGTGGTGACATGGTTGCCACTTGTGTCTTCGTTCTTCATTTAGCTTTTAAGCATTGATGCCTTCACCCTCTAAAGGGTCTTTGATCTTAGAGTCTTTAGGGTGCTTCATCCATCAAGCTTTCAATGTGTGCTTTGTTCTTCAATGATTCCTTCATTTGTATTCTTTGCCCGATCTTCCTGATGTGTGCTTGTCATGTTCTTCTTGAGATACCTGTGGCTGCAATCACTCATGATGAGAAACCATCGGCTTGAAAATATCCTAATATAGCATGATTTATGCATATTTTATGTTCATGCCCTTTTAGTGTGCTTTGGAAAGAGCAAGGAGAGCTACTGGGCACACTTTGAAAAGCTGAATGGCTGAAAGGGAAGGCTTCAAGTCTTTAGTATGCACTCATGCACTCAAGAGGAAAAGACAATCAAGGCAGGGCACATGGTGCAGGTTCAAGGATGAAGGTAAAATATTCGAGATTCCCAAGTAGATTGTGTGCTCAAGGGGGGGGGGGGACATAGGGAACACTCCTAAAGGTTAAAGGAGAAAGGCTTCAAGCATTCCAGGTGCGCTCGTGCACTAAAGAGGCCCAGGAAGGTGCATGGCACAAGTTTGAAGGGTGAAGAGTGAAACTTCATGCCTTTAGAGTGAGATCATGTGCTCAATGAGTGAGGAGGGTGCATGGTGCATTGTGGAAGGTTGAAGGTGTTGGCATTATGATTCTGGTATGGCTCTATGTTACAGATGTTGTACTTTATGGCAACACCCTCAAGTGGCAAAACTCTGATCAGGCTCTCAAAATGATAAAAATTAAGAGGTATGCATGTGCTCAGTGAAAAGCCTACGTACCCGTAGGTACGCCGTGCAGGAGCTGCGGCCATACACGCAGGTCACCCGTTCAGTAGGTGCGGACCCCCAGTTCACTTACTTCAAGGCAGAGAAGCGCGCTCACATGGGGTTTCTTATGTTTGGCCCGTGGTATTTAGCCCGCCATTCTTGATTCTATGGTTTTGGCCCGTGGTATAGGATCTAATTTTGCCCCGGTTTGGATCCCCTGTATTGGTTATTAATGGTTTTGTCCCATGGTGTGAATAAGGGCTTGACTATAAATAGGGAAGGAGATCTCTTGGCTAAGGCATCTTTTGCAAATTGAATATCTTAAGATCTAAAATATTGGGTTATCGGTTTAAAAGCTTGATCTATATAAAAGTGAAGTTGAAAGTGAATCTATGAAGTGTGATCTCTCGGGCGCATGATCAGATCTGGGCATCTGACTATCAGTGGCACACTGGGGGACTGCCAATTTGGCCCTAATCAGAGGTACGCAGGTGATTAATAGTGCAAGTGCGTGGGTACGCAGAGCAGAAGAAGGCGCAGTGCGTGGGTACGCAGAGCAGAAGAAGGCGCGATGCGTAGATACGCGGCGCGATAGCATCTTAGAGTGCGTGGCCACAGTAGTAGTACGCGGCGCGATAGAAGCAGTGGGTGCGTGGGCACAGTGAAGGTACACGGCGCATTTAAAGGAACAGTGCGTGGATACGCAGTGCAGCTCAAAGCTCTCTGCAGAGATACGCAGAGGTGTAGAAGGCGAAGTGCGTAGCAACGCATGCCAGATAAAGAAAAATTGCGTACCTATCTTACGGCTTTTATTTGACTGACTTTTCTCTGTTGATAAGGTGTTCTGGGTTTAGTTTTCTGTTACTATTGATCTGGTTACTGCAGTTGACTGGGTGATTTACTTGTACTTGATGATCATTTGATGTTCATGGATCCAGTTTGAAAATTTATGAAAAGTGGTCCTTGAAAGAAAAGAAGTAGGGGGTTGTAGCTCCCTTCCAGGAGAGACTGGAAAATGAGAGAGAGTTGTAGCTCTCTGCAGGTTGCAGCCTGCGTACTGGTAAAGGACTGCACCAGTACAAAATCATTGTAAAAGGAGTTTCTAATTGAAAGAAGATAGAGACATATTGCAGCAGGTAGTTTTCACCCACATTGGGTTTCCACCTTACATCTGGTGTTCTTTGGTGTGACTATCTATTTTTCTTGTTCATGCTCCTTGTTTTATGGTACTGACATACAAGAATAATTCAAAGTATAAATAAGGAAGATTTATTAAAAAGAACTAGATAATACTGATTCACCCCCCCCTCTCAGTATTATTTCCAACAATTGGTATCAGAGCCGGTCCTTCAGAGAAGCTTGATCGCTTGAAGGAAGATCATTCATCATGAGCAATTACAAGAGGGAAGCATCAATCAGGCCACCAATTTTTGATGGGACAAACTTCAATTATTGGAAGGTAAGAGTTACTGCCTATCTTCAATCTCTTGGTACAGAAGTTTGGGATATCATAGATATAGGCTACACTTTTCCTTCAGCTACTCCTACAGATTCGGCCGAGAAGAAGAAATATGAAACAAATGCTAAAGCAGTCAATACTCTACTGGGATGCTTATCTCAAACAGAATTCATAAAGGTTATGCAATATAAATCCGCAAAGGAAATATGGGACAAGATTGTCTTGAGCTACGAAGGAGATGAACAGGTAAAGCGTGCTAAACTTCAAACTCTCAGGATTCAGTATGAGAATCTCAGAATGTATAATGATGAAAGTGTGGCTAGCTATTTTCTTCGGGTAGACGAGATTGTTAATTGCATGAAAAACTTGGGTGAAGAAATAAAAGAGGTTATTGTGGTTGAAAAAGTTTTAAGATCATTGTCCCCCAAGTTTGAATCTAAAGTGTCTGCAATAGAAGAAAAGGAAAATCTACGAATTCTTACTATGTCTCAGCTACACGGGATTCTAACTGCTTATGAAATGAGAAAGGGAGGTCCATCAGACAGAGAGAAGCTGCTTTCAAGGCTTCAGGCAAAGGAGACTACTATGAAGCAAGTCACGTGCCAGAAGAAGAAGAAGAATCAAATTTTGTCAGAAATCTTCAACGGGGTACTGGAAGGTTCAGAGGTAAGTTACCTTTTAAATGTTTTGCTTGTGGAAGAGTAGGTCATTATGCTGCGAAATGTCCGCATAAGGATAAGATTGAGAAAGGAAAGGAACCTGCTAGATGGAACAAGAAACAGAATGCAAATAAGAAAAGCTACTACACTCATGAAGATAGTGATGGTCTATCAAATAGTGATGAAGATGAACGAGGTAATGACTATAAACTTTTAATGGCATTTGAAGATGATGATTACATGGATGCTATAGATGTGGATAGCTTTTATGAAGAAATTTCTAGACTCAAGACATGTATAGAAGAAAAGAATATGATCATTGATACCCTACAATCTCAAATTGATGAAAAAGAAAAATATCTTGAAAAGTTAGAAGGTGAAATTGTTGGTCTTAGAAAAGAGATTGAGAAAACAAAGGCTATTAATATTAAGTTTGTCAAAGGATCTGAAACTCTGGATGAGATCATCAATGTATAACGTTCTCCTCTAAACAAGACAGGTCTGGGCTATAATGGAGAAACTTCTCAACCATCCACCTCAAAGAGTTATCTTGATGCAGCAAGAAGGAATGAGCAAAAGCACAATGAAGATCACCAGGCAAAGCAGGGACGAATTACATCAAACAAAGACTATCAGGTAAACCAGGGGCAATCCGTCCTAAGGATGAACAAAAGCTACAACCAGCCACAGGTAAAATCCTCTCAATTTGCTTCAAGAATGGATGACAATAGAAATTGCAATCATTTGGCTGGAAGATTTAATAACCGCAGAAGTTTCTTCAATGGACAATGCTTCTCTTGCCATAACTTTGGTCACAAAGCAGCTCAATGTGTTGCATATAAAACAATCATGACTAGAGAAGCTCCAAAACAAAGAAGTATGACCGGGATTACAAAAAGGACCTATAACAAATTTTCGGCTCTTGAAAATGAAGTTGAATGTTCTATTTGCAATAAATTTGGTCATGAAGATTCTGAATGCAGGAGCAGGTTTTAGCAGACAAAGGAACAAGCCTTAAGCACCAAAACATGGAGAATAAAGGAACCACAAACAGAAATATGTGGGATAGCATTTTATGCAGAGGGACAAGAAAATCTATGGTACATTGACAGTGGATGTTCGAAGCATATGACAGGTGATAAAGAAAAACTTGAATCATATTCTGCTTTAGAAAAGGGAAAGAAAGTTTCTTTTGGAAATGATACTCCTGCAGCTATAAAAGGAAAAGGCACTGCTCAGTTAAAAGAAAAGGTCAAAGCTGGAAATGTTTTGTATGTTGATGGATTGAAGCATAATCTTCTGAGTGTCAGCCAGATGTGTGATCAAGGAACCGAGGTGATATTTAGATCAAATGGATGTCTTGTTCGTGATCTTGATACAGGTAAAATGGTGATCAAAGGTGAAAGAACTCCAAATAATCTATACATATTTGAAGAAGGACAACAACAATGCTATCTAAGCAAGGATGATGAACACTGGTTATGGCACCAGAGGTTGGGGCATCTAAGCTTTTCACAAATAAGGAAAGCATGCAAATATCAGGCAATTCGCGGTCTTCCAGATATCAAAATTCCAGACAACACCATATGCAAATCATGTCAGTTTGGAAAGAAAACTAGAACTAACTTTCCAGAGAAGGAAGGATCAGCTAGCATGCCTCTTAAGCTTGTAGATACAGATGTATGTGGACCATTCAGGAAAAGGACACCTTGAGGAGAAGAATACTTGATATTATGCATTGACGATTTCTCCAGGTTTGTCTGGTTAGGACTTATGAAGCACAAAGATGAAGCATTCGAAAAATTCAAATCCTTTAAAGCCCTGGTTGAAAATGAATCAGGATACAAAATTAAGTGCCTCAGATCCGATAGAGGTGGGGAGTTTACCTCAAATGAATTTTTCAATTTCTGTGAAGAACATGGGATAAGAAGAGAATTCTCTACAGCTAGAACTCCTCAGCAAAATGGAGTAGTGGAAAGAATGAACAGAACAGTCCAACAAATGGCTCGTGCTATGCTTGATGAGTCTGGAACTCCCGCAACTTTTTGGGGTGAAGCTGCATATGCTGCGGTTGTTATTCTCAACAAAACAAATGTCCGGGTGAACAACACTCAAACTCCTCATGAGCTCTGGTATGGTGAGACTCCTTCGGTAAAGCACTTCAAAATATTTGGGAGCAAATGCTATATTAAGAATATTGATGAGAAACTTGGTAAACTTGAACCTAGAGCAGATGAAGGCATTCTTCTTGGTTATTCTCCACACAGCAAAGCATACAAGTGCTACAATAAAAGACTTGGAAGAATTGTTGACAGCATTGATGTAGTGGTTGATGAGAAGGGATACATTCCTAGGCAAGTAAATCATGAAGATATCGAAGAAGATGAAGACTACCCTCAAAGACAGAATGATGAAGAAGAAGAACCTCAAGAAGAACCAGAGGAGCAGATAAGGATAGAAGAGAAGACTCCATCCAGATATGTTCAGAAGAATCATCCAGAATCTCAGATTTTGGGGCAGAAAGAAGCAGGAGTACAAACAAGAAGAACAATTGTAGAAGCTTCAAGCTATTTGGCATTACTCTCTTCCACTGAACCACAAAATGTGAAAGAGGCATGCAAAGATGAATGTTGGGTCAAAGCAATGGATGAAGAACTTGAGCAGATCGAAAAGAACAACACTTGGGAGTTGGTTCCTAGACCAAAGGATAAGAATGTTATAGGGACAAAATGGGTCTTCAAAAATAAATTGAATGAAAATGGAGAAGTAATTAGAAACAAGGCCAGACTTGTTTGTAAAGGGTATGCGCAGCAAGAAGGAATAGATTTTGAAGAAACTTTTGCTCCTGTTGCAAGACTTGAGGCCATCAGAATGTTCCTTGCTCTCTCAAGCTTTCAAAACTTCAAAGTATTTCAAATGGACGTGAAATCAGCCTTTCTGAATGGAGACTTGGAAGAAGAAGTATACATTGAGCAGCCAAATGGTTTCATTCTTGGAAATGATCCAAATCTTGTATGCATATTGAAAAAGGCTCTCTATGGTCTCAAACAAGCTCCAAGGGCTTGGTACTATCGTTTGGACAAATATCTTCATCAACAAGGTTTTTCAAAAGGATCAGCAAATAGCAATCTTTATATAAAAGTTGAAAACGACAAATTGCTAATACTTGTTGTGTATGTAGATGACATTATCTTTGGCAGCAATGAAGAAGCTATGAGTCAAAGCTTTGCCTTAGTAATGCACAAAGAATTCGAAATGTCCTTGCTGGGAGAACTGACATATTTTCTTGGTTTGCAAATCCAACAAAAAGAAGGAGGGATCTTTTTGTCTCAAACCAAGTATCTCAAGCAGATTTTGAAGAAATATGGCATGGAAGATGCAAAACCAGTATGTACACCCATGGTCACAAGATGTAGCCTCAGTGCAAATGATGAATCAGCAGCAGTGCATCAACCAACCTACAGATCTATGATTGGAAGTCTACTTTATTTGACAGGTACCCGACCAGACATAATGCATGCAGTAGGAATAGTTGGAAGATTTCAGGCAAATCCAAAGGAAACTCATCTTCAAGCAGTAAAGAGAATCTTCAAATATCTTCAAGGAACTCAAAACTATGGCTTATGGTATCCTAGAGATACAGATCTCACACTTCATGCTTATACAGATGCAGATTGGGCCGGAAGCGTGGATGACAGGAAGAGCACAAGTGGTGGTGCATTCTTTATGGGTTCCAGATTAGTATCTTGGTTCAGCAAGAAACAGAGTTCGATTGCCTTGTCGACAGCTGAAGCGGAATATGTTGCTGCTGCATCTTGCTGCACTCAACTCCTTTGGATGATGCAGACCTTGCAAGATTTTCAAATCACTTGTATTCCACCCATCTCCATCTTATGTGATAATACAAGTGCAATCAGAATTTCAAAGAACCCAGTCATGCATTCAAAGACCAAGCACATACCAATCAAGTATCACTTTCTCCGGGAACAAGTGCTTGAACAAAAGGTCAAGTTGGAATATGTTCCTTCTAAGGAACAAGTTGCTGATATACTCACCAAACCATTGCCCAGGGATAATTTTGAATACCTCAGGCAAAAGCTGGGGGTTGTTGATGCATCATCATATTGTTGAATCTCTTCTGATTGTTGGTTGTACGCAAGGCTCATCTAGGGTATATGCGTACATGTGCTGGGTTGCGGATTGGTCGAAGATCAAATGGCACAGGTTCAGGGGGAGCATATAATGCATTGTTGGCATTATGGAGGAAGTACAGAAGGAGATCATGGATGTTGGTCTGAATATTGCTGCAATATGCCTCTATCTCTTTCATGGTCATTTATGGTGTTTAGTGGATTATGGTTCTTCTTTGCAGATCTGGTTTACAGTCAGGGGGAGCATAACCCTTTGCCCTTGATGTCAAAGGGGGAGAATGACGTTGAGGATCTTGAGGTTGCCATCAAGTCCAAAGGGGGAGATTGTTGGCATTATGATTCTGGTATGGCTCTATGTTACAAATGTTGTACTTGATGGAAACACCCTCAAGTGGCAAAACTCTGATCAGGCTCTCAAAATGATAAAAATTAAGAGGTATGCATGTGCTCAGTGAAAATCCTGCGTACCCGCAGGTACGCCGTGCAGGAGCTGCAGCCATACACGCAGGTCACCCGTTCAGTAGGTACGGACCCCCAGTTCACTTACTTCAAGGCAGAGAAGCGCGCTCACATGGGGTTTCTTATGTTTGGCCCGTGGTATTTAGCCCGCCATTCTTGATTCTATGGTTTTGGCCCGTGGTATAGGATCTAATTTTGCCCTGGTTTGGATCCCCTGTATTGGTTATTAATGGTTTTGTCCCATGGTGTGAATAAGGGCTTGACTATAAATAGGGAAGGAGATCTCTTGGCTAAGGCATCTTTTGCAAATTGAATATCTTAAGATCTGAAATATTGGGTTATCGGTTTAAAAGCTTGATCTATATAAAAGTGAAGTTGAAAGTGAATCTATGAAGTGTGATCTCTCGGGCGCATGATCAGATCTGGGCATCTGACTATCGGTGGCACACTGGGGGACTGCCAATTCGGCCCTAATCAGAGGTACGCAGGTGATTAACAGTGCAAGTGCGTGGGTACGCACAGCAGAAGAAGGTGCAGTGCGTGGGTACGCAGAGCAGAAGAAGGCGCGGTGCGTAGATACGCGGCACAATAGCATCTTAGAGTGCGTGGCCACAGTAGTAGTACGCGGTGCGATAGAAGCAGTGGGTGCGTGGGCACAGTGAAGGTACGCGGCGCATTTAAAGGAACAGTGCGTGGATACACAGTGCAGCTCAAGGCTCTCTGCGGAGATACGCAGAGGTGCAGAAGGCGAAGTGTGTAGCAATGCATGCCAGATAAAGAAAAATTGCGTACCTGTCTTAAGGCTTTTATTTGACTGACTTTTCTCTGTTGATAAGGTGTTCTGGGTTTAGTTTTCTGTTACTATTGATCTGGTTACTGCAGTTGACTGAGTGATTTACTTGTACTTGATGATCATTTGATGTTCATGGATCCAGTTTGAAAATTTATGAAAAGTGGTCCTTGAAAGAAAAGAAGTAGGGGGTTGTAGCTCCCTTCCAGGAGAGACTGGAAAACGAGAGAGAGTTGTAGCTCTCTGCAAGTTGCAGCCTGCGTACTGGTAAAGGACTGCACCAGTACAAAATTATTGTAAAAGGAGTTTCTAATTGAAAGAAGATAGAGACATATTGCAGCAGGTGGTTTTCACCCACATTGGGTTTCCACCTTACATCTGGTGTTCTTTGGTGTGACTATCTATTTTTCTTGTTCATGCTCATTGTTTTATGGTACTGACATACAAGAATAATTCAAAGTATAAATAAGGAAGATTTATTAAAAAGAACTAGATAATACTGATTCACCCCCCCTCTTAGTATTATTTCCAATATAAGGGTGGATCTTAAGGCCTTTTGGGTGCACTCAAGGAGGGCACATTCCTTCGAATCAAAGGAGTGCACTCAAAGGAAGACTTGGTTTCTAGAAGGGCACAGTTTAGAATGAGGAAGGGGAAATGGATTGAGGAGTGTGATTTTCACTCTTGGAGGGTGCATGGCCCACTTTTTAATAATGAAGGGTTCCCAATCAAGGCTTCAGATTGTGCTCATGCGCTCTTGGCCTTAATGGGTTGACTTTAAAACCAAAATTTGTCTAAGTCTCGAAGATAAGAAAAGGGAAAGACATGATGAGTTTTATACATAAAACCATGTGTGACACATACCAACTCATCAAGAAAACTTAGACAAGCTTGAACAATGATAAGTATACATCAAAACACCACTTTTCATGCACTCCCAAAGTACAACGGGTGAAGTGTTTGTGACTGTGACCAAAAAGTGTCATTTTACAACAACAAGGATGTTGCAACCATGAAATACATCAAAGATGTTCTACTCAATGCGATGACACTTGAGAACACTCAATAACACTTGAAACATATAGTATGACATGAAACAACACTTGACGACCAAGGCAACACTTGAAACGATGAAAACATGGGCTCCAAAATTTGAAAGTATTGAAATTTTGGAGAGTGTTGTAGCAGCAACAACACCACCCAACTACCTTGGCACTAGAGAGTGATCTCCCTAAGTTTTGTTCTCAATATACAAGTATAATGATAATGCATGTTTCAAAGAATGATCAATGTTGAGCTTTATTACAATGCATAGAGAATGTGGGCCAAATGATAATTATGATTAGTTTAAGCACACCCTTTTGTTGTGTTACTCGACGATCCCCTATTATTTATAGTGAGAACATTTAAATAATGGGGACCCTTTTAAATTTTTTCTTTAGGCTTCATAATAAATAGATTAATTATAATATATCTATATTTCAAAAATTCCAAAAAAACCCAAAATATGTCATTTCCGACTATCTTTTTAGGTTTAAGCCTTAGTAGAATAGCTTAGGTTTAATTTTTAAATAAAATTGTGCATCACAAATGTTTAGGGCCCACAGCAATATCCCGTATCAAATAATGTGATATGAAATATCCTTCGCAAATAAATCTTCTCTTAATAAAACATAACAAAAAACAAAGGAAAATGCTCCCCTACACATAAGGCTTCATTCAACCCAACATGAAGACACGTCATCATCACAGACCGCGAATTGCACATTCCTACTGGCTCTTCCTTAGCTCATGCATTTCGATGTTTCAATCACGATAAAAAAGAACATTTCCTGATCCCCAATGTGATGTATGTGATATCGCATATCGCACATCGCACGTTGCAAATCGCAATGTCACTTCAAACGAAACACTTCCAAAACAGATTTGTGATGCGAAATTGTTAACTAAACTCCACTTAAGGAGGATTCGTATGTACTTAGATTTTCATTAGATTTCAAATCTAATGGTTTTAATGTCCCTCAATTGAAGAGATTGATTTGATTCGCAAGTTGTTATTTGAAACATTTGTATATAACCCGCGTGTCCTTTTTTCCTTGGAGATCTAAACATTCCTTTGTGTTTCCTTTCTATAGGAAAATCTTAATAAAAGACATTATGTTGAAATGTCCAAAGCAAGAAAGAAATGAAAAGGCTTGTTAGTTCAAATAGACACAACTCAGTCCAAACCATAAGCAACAAAGATCGCTCCATTGTACACAGACACTAAATGCACGTCAGATTCTGGTACCTCCTCCTGGGAATCGATGTATAATCTATTTGAAGAAGAAAGGCCCTGGGTAGTACCAGTCATGCAAGAAACAACAGATGCCCCATCAGTATCTGAGGCTACCTTCTCTAATGTCACCAATTCATTTCTCCATCGAATTGTTGCACAACCTAAAATTCTACCCTACACAGATACGATCAAATGGATGATTGATAATGTGAATATCGAAGATATGACGTTCTTAACATAAAGTAAAACGATAATAAGATCCTTCAAAGCTATAGATTTGAAGAAAATGTATCATTTTCTAGACCCCCAGAAGATTTATGACAAACAGTTTCTTAAGAGGTTTGCAGAGAAGAAAAAAATAGAGTTGGAGCCCATTAGACAATGGAGACAAGACCCAAACAAGCACAAGCATGATAGTAAGGGTATGTATTCTTTGTCTTCTCTTGTCGGTCTGTTTTTTTATGCTACTGCTATGATATGTAGCTTGTTTGGTTCTCCGAACACACAAAGATTTATAGTTGAATGGGTTCCCTTGATTCAAGTTTTGTCTAATTCTAAAATTATGGATTGGGCTACTATTGTTTCCAACAACATTGTGTCCAAAATCTTAGAATACAGGAAAAATCATAGTGCTTCAGAGAGAATCATGCCACCTTTTCATATGAGTGCCTATATTATGGATGCCATTTGTTTTTCTTTTGATTTTCCTTCACTAGAATGGAAATGGATCTCAAGGATCCTACACAAATTCACTTACATCATGATATCCTATGGGAGTCTAAGTACTAGCTGTTGGGTGTGGAGCCTGATTATCTTCTGTATTCAAAGGTATCACCACATTGGACCCCAATTTGTAATGGGGCAGCAACGCCACTCGTAAAATATTCATTGCAGGGGGGCGGGGGGGGTGTTGCGACCTTTGGGAGCCCCCCCTGGTGGGGGGATTGGAGGCAGTGCCCCTGAAGCTTAGAATAGATGTAAAATTGCCTTGTAAAATGTTGTAATTTCATAGTCAATCTAGGCCATTCATTAGGCGGAGATCTGACGGTAGAAGTTATCTTTAATTTAGGATTTTTTGCCCTAGAAGGCAATCCCTCGCTATATATGAGGGAATTGTATTGCGTCTATGGATATCTGTATTCTGAGTGAGGAAGAGAGAGGAGATTGAGAGAGAAGAGGGAATTATAGTGGATCTGTTGTAGGTTATGTCTCTTCAGTTTGCTGGATAATATAAAAAGAAGGACTGGCCATTTCTCTGTGGACGTAGCCCAAATTGGGTGAACCATGTATATCTATGTCTCTCTTGTTTTATATGTTTTCTGTGTTTATATTTATGAAATATTTTATGTGTTCCACTGCTCTGTAATATATAATTCTCTAACAATTGGTATCAGAGTCGAAGGTCTTTTTGGCTGATAAACTCGCAAGAGAGAAGGGTTCCTGGTTCGAGTGGGAGCAATGGCGGAAGATGGTAGGTTTAGGGTCGAAAAATTTAATAGCCAAAACTACCAGCTGTGGAAGATGTAGATGGAAGATTATTTGTACCAGAGAGATCTATACCAACCATTGAGCGGAAAGACAAAGAAGCCGATGAGTATGACAGACAAAGAATGGGATATTCTCAACAGAAAAGCACTTGGAACAATACGGTTGTGCCTAGCAGTGTCAGTGTCGTTTAATATTTCAAAGGAAACGAAAAAAGAGGGTTTAATGTCGACATTGGCCAAGCTATATGAAAACCCCTCAGCCTCAAATAAGGTATTTCTTATGAAGCATTTATTTAATATGAAGATGTCAGAAGGTGGATCTGTTGCTGATCATTTAAATGAGTTTAATACAGTTACCAGTTAGTTAAGTTCTGTAGAGGTAACTTTTGATGATGAAGTTAGGGAATTGTTATTTCTGTGCTCATTGCTAGAAAGTTGGAATGGTTTAGTTATGGCCATTAGTAACTCTGTCTCTGGTTCTAGTACTTTAAAGTTTGATGATGTTGTCGGTGCAATCCTTAGCAAGGAAATGCGATGGAAAATCTCTGGTGAGACATCAGGTAATGCTTTGACTGCAGAGACTAGGGGAAGGAAAATGGAAAGAGGAAAGAGCCCTGGATATCGCAGTAAGTCAAGAAAAGGTAGATCCAAGTCCAGATCAGGGATAGTGTGCTAGAAATGCAGGAAGAAAGGACACCTAAAGAAAGACTGCAAGTCTTGAAAGGGAAAAGAAGGAGACGCGAAGCAAGAAAATAATCATGAAGTGAATGTAACAGGTGATATGTTGCAAGATGCTTTGATTCTTTCATTAGAAAATATTATTGATGATTGGGTGGTAGATTCAGGGGCCTCATTCCATGCCACACCTGATAGAAAACACTTTTATGATTATGTTCAAGGAGATTTTTGAGAAGTTCAATTGGGTGATGATAAACCCTGTAAAATCATTGGAATGGGTATAGTTTTCATAAAACAACAAAATGGAAATTAGTGGCTATTGAAGGAGGTAAGGCATGTTCTAGATCTGAAGAAAAATCTGATTTCAATAGGGCAGTTGGGAGGTGAAGGTTGCATAACTACTTTCACAGATAAAACCTGGAAGGTCACTAAAGGATCCCTGGTAATAGCGAAAGGAGGAAAGGTTGGTACATTGTATTTATGCAATGGTATTTCTAATTCTCTTAATGCTTTAACCTCTACAGGAGAAGATACAACATTGTAGCATCATAGGCTTAGGCACATCAGTGAGAAGGGGATGCAGATTCTTCACTCAAGAAATATGTTGCCAGGTTTGAAGCATGTTGATTTAAAATTCTGTGAGAATTGTGTTTATGGAAAACAGAAGAGAGTCAGATTCCTTAAAGTTGGGAAAGAAAAAAACAACGAAAAGTTAGAGCTTGTGCATACAGATGTATGGGGACCTGCTCAGGTATCATCTCTTGGTGGCTCTCGTTATTATGTTACTTTTATTGATGATGCAACAAAAAAAACCTGGATTTATTGTATTCGAAATAAATCTGATGTATTTGATACTTTCAAGAAATGGAAAGATTTGGTTGAAAATGAGACAGGAAAAAGGTTGAAGTGTCTCAGATCAGACAATGTAGGTGAATATTGCAGGAAAAATTTCGATAGGTACTATTTAGAGAATGGAATTCGTAGAGAGAAGACAGTTCGAGGAACACCACAAGAAAATGGTGTGTCAGAAAGGATGAACAAGGACAATCATGGAGTGTGCAAGGTGCATGAGATTGCATGCAGGATTGCCTTTACAATTTTGGGCAAATGCTGTAGATACTGTTGTTTATGTAATAAACAGAGGACCTTCAAGTTCCTTGGATGGTGGTATTCCAAAGGAGGCATGGACAGGTAAAAAGGTAAACTACTCTTTTTTAAATACTTTTGGTTGTGAAGCCTTTGTCCACATTAACAAAGAAAATAGAACAAAGCTTGAGGAAAAATCAAAGAAATGTACGTTTATTGGATATGGTGTTAATGATTTTGGTTATTGCTTTTATGATTATGAAAAAGACAAAATCATTAGGAGCAGAGATGTCATATTCAATGAAAAGGTTTTGTATAAGGATCAATTACATGAAAAGAAACAGGAAAAAGAAAACAGAGAATACACAGTGCTTGACGAGATCACAGGAAAAGTGATGGTGCCTGAAAATCATAATGATCAATAGCCAGAACAACAACCAAAACATAAACAAGCACCTCAAACACCTGAAAGTGGTGTTAGAAGATCTACCCAGATAAGTAGACCCCCTAAACGATACTCTCCTTCATTATATTATGTATTGTTGATTGATTCTGGTGAACCAGAATGTTATGAAGAAGCAGTGCAGGTAGAAACCAGGAAGAAGTGGGAGCAAGCCATGAAAGAAGAGATGGACTCCTTAGCACATAACTAGAATTAGGACTTAGTCAGGTTGCTTTAAGTAAAACAACATTGTGGAATAAATGGGTTTACAAGTTGAAGGAAGAAGATGGAGGTAGAAAAAGGTATAAAGCTAGACTTGTGGTGAAAGGGTTTGTACAGAAAAAAGGTATAGAATTTGATGAGATATTTTCTCCTGTTGTTAAAATGACTTCAATCAGAACTATTTTAAGTCTAGTAGCAGCTGAAGATTTGCATCTTGAGAAATTAGATGCAATGGCAACCTTTCTCCTTGGGGATTTGGAGGAAGAGATATATATGCAGCAAGCCGCAATGATATGAGGTAAAAGGGAAGTAGAAACTAGTGTGTAGGTTGAAGAAGAGCTTATATGGCTTAAAACAGGCTCCAAGGTAGTGGTATCTAAAATTTGATAGGTTTATGTCTGAACAAGATTATGCTAGATGTCACTCTGATCATTGTGTTTATCTCAAAAGGCAAAATGATGGTGGCTATATTATATTGTTATTGTATGTAGATGACATGCTTGTTGCAGGTTCTAACATGCAGGAAATAAATGCGCTCAAAAGAAAATTGGCAAACTCATTTGCAATGAAGGATTTGGGTGCTGCAAAACAAATCCTTGGTATGAGAATAACTAGAGATAGGAAGAATCGCAAATTAACATTGTCTCAAAGTGAGTACATAGAAAAGGTGTTGAAAAGGTTTAATATGCAGAATGAAAAACCAGTTAGTATACCTTTGGCTAGCCATTTCAAATTAAGTAAGGAGGAGTGTCCCAAGACTCAGGAAGAAATGGCTCATATGTCTAAAGTTCCATATGCATCAGCAGTTGGAAGCTTAATGTATGCAATGGTCTGCACAAGGCCTGATATTGCACATGCAGTGGGAGTTGTAAGCAGGTACATGAACAATCCAGGAAAAGAACATTGGATGGCAGTGAAGTGGATTCTCAGGTATTTGAGAGTTACCACAAATCAAGCATTATGCTTTGGTGGTTAAAACATTGCTCTACAGGGATATGTTGATGCAGATATGGCGGGTGATAGAGATAACAGGAGAAGCACAATAGGGTATGTGTTTACTATAGGTGGAATAGCTATTAGTTGGGTCTCAAAACTGCAAAGTTTTGTTGCACTCTCAACAAAAAAAGTAGAGTATGTTGCTGCTACAGAGGCTATAAAGAAACGATTTGGTTACAAAGGTTTATGGATGAATTGGGTAAAAAGCAGGAGTTGGGCAAGTTATATAGTGACAGCCAAAGTGCCATACATCTTGCAAAGAACTTTGCATTTCATTCCAAGACTAAACATATATAGCTCAAGTACCATTTCATACAGTCAGCGTTGGAAGATGGACAGTTGAAGTTGGAAAAGATACACACTAGCCAGAATCCTGCAAATATGTTAACAAAAGTTGTAACCAGGGAGAAACTGAGAATTTGTTCAGTTTCAATTAGTCTTCAAGTATGATAAAGAAGATGAGAAACAACCAGGTCTAAAGTGGAATCATTGTCCATCAAATGAAGCGGCAGTGGAGTTTCTATAATCAGTCTCCAAGTGGGAGATTGTTGGGTGTGGAGCCTGATTATCTTCTATATTCAAAGGTATCGCCGCATTGGACCCTAGTTCGTAATGGGTTGGCAATGCCGCCCGTAAAATATTTGCTTTAGGGGGGGTCCACGGGGGGCTATGACCTTTGGGAGTCCTCCCCTAGCTGGGGGATCGAGGGCAGTGCCCCCGAAGCTAAGAATAGATGTAAAATTGCCTTGTAAAATGTTGTAATTTCGAAGTTAATATAGGTTGTTTATTAGGTAGAGATTTGACGGTAGAAGTTACCTTTAATTTAGGGTTTCTTGCCCTAGAAGGCAACCCCTCACTATATATGAGGGAATTTTATTGCATCTATGGATATCTGTATTCTGATTGAGGAAGAGAGAGGAGATTGAGAGCGAAGAGGGAATTATAGTGGATCTGTTGTAGGTTGTATCTCTTCAGTTTGCTCGATAATATAGAAAGAAGGACTGGCTGTTTCTCCATGGACGTAGCCCAAACTGGGTGAACCACGTATATCTGTGTCTCTCTTGTTTTATATGTTTTCTGTGTTTATATTTCTGCAATATTTTATGTGTTCCATTGCTCTGTAATATATAATTCTCTAACACCAGCCGCATTTTTATAGAATTTGCAATAAAATGATGTTGCCTTTGCACAAAGAAATTTTTGATCGAAATGCCCCCAGGTTGTCTCAAGAAGCCACATCATACTTCACTCGTTGGAAGTTGGTTTACAGAAGAGAATTTTATTTATGTCAGAGTATTTGGGAATCTTGTGGCTCCACACATTCTTCCCATTTATGTTCCCAATAAGCTTTTGGCTCGGGAAATTGCTTATCAAACCATAGGTCATGGTGTGACCAAGGCCTTGAAAGAGTCCAAAAAGGCCATTTGGCCACAATTTCCTATTCAATGTGGAGTATATTATTTAGACAATTACAATCACACTATCCTAGAAGTCAAACAAATAAAGGGCATGTAGTTCCCCACTATTCCTCCTAGACAGTATGACCCAAAAAGGTCATTTTTTATTTCACCACTCAGGTTAAAATAAGGCCAATTGCCCATGAAATTGATGAATTTGATGACTTGTTCGAGGCATGTGAATCATACAAAAAAGTGGAACATATAGCACAAGTTCGATTGGGCCTCGAGTATTTTTCCTTATTCTAAGAATATATAAACAACTATAGAAACTGCATTCGGAATGCCTGATTGCTTTATAGCCAGAGTTGCCTAGAGGGAAGTCTTTGCCACTGTCTATAAAGGAAACATAAAAGATGCCCACTACTACACTTTTATAGCAACAAACAGAAGAGCTCTTGTCTACTAGTGAGCTTGATAAAGTGTGGGATCAATTCAACAAAGAGATACATAGCACACAGGAGAAGGAAGTTCAGGATTCAGCTTCAATGGAGATAGATAAGACTCTAGAATCCAACAAGACAAAGTCTCTTGTGAATAGGTTGTCAAGTAAAATGATGAATAAAGAAGTTATCTTGGTAGTCCCTACCTCCTAGGTTGTTCTCAGAGTAGAAGAAATTCCACCTCTTGATATGGAACATTCTCAGGAACTTCTTCTTGGAAGCATCCGATTAGATGTGGTATGGAATGATTACCAAGCGAATTTTTCTGATGATTTAGCTAATCTATCACAATATGTGGGAGCCTATGCTACGAAGTTCAACAACTAGTTAAAGAGAAAGATGAAAAAATCTTGCAGTTAGAACAAACACTACTTAATTCAAGACATGGTATTGAGTAGGAGTGGCACCTTAAGTACTCAGAATACAGACTGATTTTAATCAATTGAAAGTTCAAAATGACGCTGATATTCAGAGCTGAAATGCACAAATTGACGATCTTCAACTTAAAATAACTCAGATATAGAAGGACACTGACATTGAAGAATTCATAAAATAAGTCGGAGAGATAAATGCTCTCCTTGCCCAACTGAAAGTGAACCTCTGTAACAAATTGAAGCTCATCAACGACCTATACAAAAAAATTGACTCATTAACTGATCAAATGTTTGAATTAAGAACATACTATGAAGATATCAATAGCAAGATTTCTGGATTCATTACTTCACAGGATAGCACTGAGGGAATGGAATCAAATATTCCTAGAATACAAGAGTCATACAAGGATCTCCTCTTCAAATATTTGGATATTAGATGAAAATAGGCTGAATAAGTAATCTACAGAGCAAGAGACCTTGTAGGCCAGGTTACCAAAACTATTAGAGAAAGTCCTGCAAGTGCTAATATTATTACTGAGTGCCCAAGAGAATGCCTGCCAGATACTCAAACACTCATAGAGTATTGGCATAATAAATCTAAGGAAAGAGAAGACAACATCAAGAAGTTATCCAAGTTAAATCTTGAATATCACCAACAGTTCTTGGTAAAGCCCTATGGTCAATGGTTAGTGATTCACAACCTTATTAATGCAACTTAATACATGCTTGCACATCTTTTGGATACCTTATTTGTGGGACAGATGTGGATCAGGCCAGCTCACCCCCCATAATTGAAACCAATGGAGGCTTCTTATAGGTTATGAGAGCAAATGGGAGAGTAGTCAACTTCCCATCTTTAATTTCTTAATAAAACTGAAACTATTTCTGTCTTTTTGTTTTTATTTTAAGGAGTGTTTGTTTTAACCTCCTCAACAAAATATGTATTTTATATTTTGAAAGTATAACTTTTATTTATAAATACCCTCTCATGTCTTTAGAGGAGGGGTTCATAATTTTTGTAAGAAGACTCATGGAACTTGCACTTTTGTACTTCTTTGATAATTTTAATAGAAAGTTTGGGCTAGAGATTGTCTTCTTCCATGAGTAGAGCAATGATCTTTGTGGTAATATTATCTTTGTATTGATGTTATGTTTTATGTTTGGAAATCAGTCAAATTTTATAACTGTTTTGTTATATGCAATATCATAATTCAATTAAGCATTGTTTCACTATTGAAAAGTGTATTAATTGTTACCTTTAGTTGTATGTATGAAACGATATAGTTTTCATGCGATATGCACTTAACAATTAAATTAATTAACTATTTAATTAATTTAATTATCTTTGCGTTTTAATTCTTTTAAATGTTTGATGATCTATGTTGTCTTTCATTTATAAAGAAATATTTATAAAATCGCATATGCAAAGTTAGTTATGTCCTGGGAATTAGATAGATAGATATAGATTTATTTTATTTTCATTTGTATTTATTCTATCAAATCACTTTCTCCTTATCTAGATCACACTTCAAACCCCGTAATATATTTTAATGGGAAACTGATCCCTTGATCCCCAGTCAAAACCACCATCCCAAATGGAAAAGGAACGTATTCAAGTTCCCGGCTGGGTGGTCTCCCCGATGTTGAGGCAAGGACATTTCAAGCCTTCAACACTTTTGGCGCTATAAGGAGTGCCCCAACTATGAATGGAAAAAAGAGTTGAACCTAAATTTAAAGGCCATTCCAAGAGTCACTCCCCCTCAAGATCACCTCCAACTTCTAGATCTTCATCTAAAACTCCTACTTCTAGATCAGAAGTTGAACAACCTTACAACCTTACACAACACTTTGTCTTGCTTCATCAAGTACACAAGCTTTAGTGTTTTTCATGCACAAAGGTAGCTTGTTCACTCGGACTTGGTCCAATTGCAGGCTGAGCAACTTCCCCTAGAAAATTGCGAAATTCTGGAGGGCACCCAGCCTTCCCTCCAAAAATTGTACAATCCTCTATGGCAGCCTATTGGGCTACAGGATTGCATAATCCTGCTAGTTAACACTCCTAGCAGGATTTGCACAAATTTCCCCAGCAGGGCTGCTCAGCCTAGAATTTGCGCAAATCTGGACAGTAGTCAATTGCTCTGCCTAGAAATTGTGCAATCCTCCTAGGCAGTTAGCCCAACTCCCAACAATAAATGCACATTTTTCTCAAGTAGTTGAGCAGTTGTATGCATGAGCATTCTGGTTGACCAGTTCCACTAGGGACCAAGGAAACTTGACTTGCATGCATGCATGACTGGTTCTTCCTAGAATAGAAAAGGCAACATGCAAAGGGCATCCCATGATTCAAGGAGCTATTTTTAACAGTCGAGGGTTACATGCAAAGATGTTTTAGAAGTTTCCCTCCAAGTGTCGCTTTCTCCTAGATTTGTGGCATGTGCGTCATGAGCCCAAACTTATTTATTTGTCGCATTAGAGCTCATTCTTTCACATTGATCCTAGAGCTCTAACATTCCACAACACATCCAGGACTCTTCGACACATCCGACTCAGCTATTCATGGGTAAGTGGTCTCAACTTGTCTTTTTCAGTATTTTTGTCACCTTTTGTGTATTCGCTTGTATGAGTGTTGTTTTCTTGATTTATTTGAACCTTACTGTCATTAACATGTATACTAGATTGTCCTAGCTCTATTTTAGTTTTCATTGCTATCTCAATGTTGTCGCATGCATGAAACTATTTTGCACGAATGTTCGCCCAACCATCAAACTGCTTCACCCACATGCATTTTGATCTATGTTGGAAATAATATTGAGAGGGGGGGTGAATCAGTATTATCAAGCAAAATATTCCCTTTTTCAAATTCAGACGATATACTCTACTTCAGTTAATTAAACCTGTGTATATACGCAACTATGTCGAAATAAAACCGCGCATACAATGCAAACTTGTAATTTACTTTATCTGTTGATTGTTAATCTGTGCATCAAAATCAATTAACCAGTAACCAGGAACAGTAAAAATAGAGCAGAAGATAATCACACACAAGAACACAAGATATAAGGTGGAAACCCAATGTGGGTGAAAACCACCTACTGCAATTCATCTCTATCTTCTTTTAATTAGAAACTTCTTTTTACAATTATACTGGTGCAGTCCTTTACCAGTACGCAGGCTACAACCTGCAGAGAGCTACAACCCTCTCTCGTTTTCCAGCTTCTCCTGGAAGGGAGCTACAACCCCCTTAGCTCTTGCACTAGCCAAGATACTAGTACGTAGGTGCTGGCCTACATAAGGCTACAACCTTCTCTTTCTTTCAAGGACCAAGTTTCATAAATTTTCAGACTGGATCCACAAATAACATCAATCAAACATCAAGAATTTCTGCATCAACCAATCACCTTTTCACCAATTAGCACTGAATCAATTAGGTACTTCTCTGACGACTGTACCCAGATCATAGTAATAGTAGCCACACACCAATTCTGAACTCAGAACAGTGCAGCAATAAACAGAAGCAGCAAGATCACAACTCAAAATATATACGCTACTTTAATAGCCTGGAACCTGCGTGCATACGCTTCTGCGTATGGAACAACCTGTGCATACGTTGTTTTCCTTCACTTAACCAGCGCATATACGCGCCTTCGCTTCACTGAACCTGTGTACATATATATAAAGGATAATTCGCTCTTTCAGATATAAATAACCCAGATTGTGAGTTTTATAGATCAAGCAAGCGCCACAAATAACAGATCAAAATCATACAAAGATACCATCATTCAAGCTTAAATATTATGATCCATCAATAGAACTTATCCTTCTCTTTGCGCTAAGGTTCCTCCTTCATTCAGATCCAGATCTACACCATAACCCAATTACCAGTATTCCAGATCTAGCACTTTATTAGATATTCAATCATAATTCAGATGATGTTTGCCACTTGATCTCCTTCCTCTTTTATAATTTTAGGCCTTCCACAATACCACGGTCCAAAACCATAATAAAAAATACCAAGGACCCAATACCTGGGGTCAACACTTCTGGCAAGATACCATGGTCCAAAACCATAGGTTCAAATACCGAGGACTAACTACCACGGACCAAAAGTAAGTTCTCCAACATATACGTGCTTTTCCTTGCATGAAAGTGCGTGTATATGCATACGCGCCTTTGAAATGTCTAACCCGCATGTATACCCGTCTTCGTCTAGATTAACCTGTCTATATGTCTTTTCCTTCATTCTGATAACCTGAACTGAGATCTATTACCAAAGAGAGTTGCCATCAAGGACAACACCTGTGCCATAGCTCCAAACCTGTGCCATAATGCCAACAATCTATTTATTGAATCTTTAATTCATGTTTTTCATGCACTATCAATCAACACTTAGTGTGGCCATGCATTCACTGTCTTATTTGATTTCGGTTGCCCGTCGGCCAGCCGGGCCAACCTTGGCCTGGACTCTACCTAACTGAGACTGCATTGCACAATCTAGGGAAGGAAGGCTCTTCCTTCCTCTCCAAAAAAGCAGATTTTTCCCCAGCACTGACCTCGAGGACTATTTTTCACATTTCTGGAGGACATTGACTTCTGGCCTAGGAAATTTTGCAAATCTGTCCCTGGGCCTGCACTGCTTCCCAGCTGGAATTGCGCATTGCGCAATCCCAACAGCTAGTAGCCATTCTGGATTGTGCATTACGCAAATCCAACGGTGAGTCCTACCTCCCAGACAGCCTAGACTACCTTTTGCATAGTTTTGGCATTTAGTCACCCAGCCTCCCAGAAGAAATTTCGCAATATTTCTCATCAGTTTCTCAGGAATGTGTTGTGTCATTCCCTGGAATTTGCTTTGTTTTCACGGACAAATTTCTTGCCATGCATGTTTCTTGTCTCTAGATCTCTTAGGTGTTCATCTATCTCAATGTCTTCCTAGAGAATAGGATCTCAGGACACTAATGCAAATGCAGTTGGAGTAGTAGTTGAGCAAATGTCCTCTAGTCTGCTGATCTATGAAGATACAAAGTTGTATCTAGACAAGGACATCAAACTGAAGTGGCAAGAGGTCAATAAAACATTTGTAGGAACTTTTTGGGAACACATCGAAGACCATCAGGTGTACATGAACATTCACAAGTCCAGCTTGTACCAGATTGCACCCAGATATCCCATGTTCCCATGCACGGACATGATACACTGTGTTGGGTCTCCATTTTGTGTTATTTTTATTTATTTCTCTCATGTTGTCGATTGGATAAATGATTATTTTCGAAGAGCATTTGTTACTTCTTTATTTTAACAGGATTAAAATAACATTAATGATAGTTTAATTAAGGTTTGTATGTTGCAGGATTAAAACCGGTTTGATTATACTTTGGGACGTGCCTGCACCATTTCACTTACCTGCCTGCACCATGTAATGGATTCCTACACCACTTACCTGCTTTCACTCTGAAGATTCCTAGACTGGACACACATTCTTTGTCCCTATACTCGAACCCTCCATTCATTGGGATCGAATGGTATCAGCTATTGAGTTGTATGATTTTTTTCCATGTCTTGCTATGGCACATATGGTATCAAAACATATAGTCTTGCCATAAGAATAATGTGTGCTTGTCTATTACAATCTCTAATGAACCATCCCAGCAATTGGCCTTTCAACAAGCCAATGAATTCAAAGGTTTGGCTTGGCATTGACAAGTATTTTGAGATTATCAAGAAGCCCATGGATTTGGGAACATTAAGGTCCAAGTTAAGAAACAATCAATATTCTACCCCACTGGGATTTTGCAATGATGTTAAATTGACATTTGACAATGCAATTACGTTTAATCCTCCTGGCCATGAAGTTTACAACATGGCTGAAGAGTTGTATGATATGTTATTTTTTGAATGGAAGTCCATTGCAGTAAAAATGTTGAAAGAACTTAATAGTTTAGGTCAGAGGTTCAATTCCGTGGGCATTGTGTCGAGCCTGAGAGTTATATTCAGGGAGCAACATTTGGCTCTGCCGCATTTAAATGTCCCAAATATAAGGTGGGTCAACTGGAAAGAGTTGAAGGAGCAAGGATTTCAGGGGATTGTGTTCGATAAAGACAATACGCTGACGACCCCTTACGTGCCCTATCTTTGGCCCACCATTGCAGATTCTCTAGAGGATTGTAAATCTATATTTCAGGGAGGATTGCTCTGCTCAGCAATTCTATTGGGCTTTATTAATATGATCCTGATGGTTCAGAAGCAAAAGCTTTGGAGGAGCTTATTGGGATACCAGTTATAAGACATGGATCAAAGAAGCCATCTGGAATAGCAAAAGACATTGAAAAATACTTCAGTTATGATCCATCATTACTTGTGATGGTTGGTGATTACCATTTTATAGATATTGTTTATGGTAATAGGAATGGTTTTCTAACTATACTGACAGAGCCTTTAAATCTAGCTAGGGAGCCTTTCTTTGTATCCATTATGACTGAATCTTCCAGCACCATATCTGAAGGCCACAAGGTATGTAGTAGTGACTGGGAAAGTCATTACACAGAATTGAAGGAAAGTTGAATCTCACACTCCAGCAACAACTACTCTAGGAAAAGAGGAACGATTCACCAAAATCATTCCCTCTTTCGACACTCAGTTTCAAGCTAATTCTTATTTCGACAAATTGCTAAAACTCATAATTTTCTATATTTTAATTGGCTGAATTAAAAGGCCCAGTTTGTAATTCGATGTTATTTAAGAGATTTCCAGGAGCAAGAACAATTAATGAATTAATTAGAAAATTAGACAATAAGGAAGTAAATCTATCGAGTTAGGGACAGTGCGCATGAGAAGAAGGCATAGAACAGAAGACGAGATGTCTCAATGTAGCCTCATGCAATTCATAACTAGTGGATCACTCCTCTTTTCTTGTTGGAGCTGAGCATTGTCTGCTTGATGTGAAGATTGTTTTTCAAGAATTAATTGAAGCAATTTTCATCTATATACTGTCAATTTATTTATTGCATCTAATGATTATGACTATTGTGTGAACCAACTTAATCGAGGGTGTTAGCTAGCTGGGTTGGCCACCACACCAGCTCGCCACCACTCTTCATTTCTTAAATTTATTAGCATTAAAATTTTCATTTACTGTGTGAAGTTTATTTAATAATTTATAGTCTCTTTCCTTCTCCAAATTGATGTTATTTAATTTGTTGCAATGTTTTCCTTTCAGCTCTAAACTTATTTGATTTGCCGCAATAAGAAATTGTTCCTGTACTTGAGATTTTTTCTTACACTTGGGATATCTCTTCATATCAAATTGTTTCCCTCCAGTTGTTCTTATTTACAAGATTGGCTTATGCGTTGATGAGTTGTAACTTATTTATATTCCAGAACATGAAAACGATGTGAGTGATTATGGTTTTGAGGTACTAACATATTCATTCAATCTATGTTTACAAAAACCATATATTACTTGTATGTCGCAGAGCCGATATTAATGAAAGCAAATTGCTTCATGCTGAAACAATATTATTTACTTTCCATTAAACTTCTGGATAGTTCTCCATGATTGATTTTTAGGGACAAGGAAGGGAAGATTCATATTAATTCAATTTCTTTCAGAAGTCATTTACGCAGTAGATTTACTTGTCGATGCTTTCACACTGAATTAGTACAAGCAGAATTAGTACAGACAGAATGATTTTGAATTTCTTTTGAATTCCTTCTGGTATTTACAGTCTCTTGATATTGTGTCGACACTGTTTGGTTTCCAGTTATGATTTCCTTTATGAATTTCCTTTCTCATTGTTAATTTCCTTTTCTTTCCCGCATGATTTAATATTTTGGATTGGTGTTTTCTCAAATTCTCTTTTAGTGCAGGATTTCATTTATTGATGAGATTAATACACAAGATAGACTAGCATTTGTTTTGCAGGTTTCCAGGGGCTTTCTCTATCATTTCCAGTGTTGCATCTCGAAGTTCACGAACTATCGAGATTGACAAATTAAATTTTGGTACATTTGTAGACCCTATATTGCACCCGAAATTTTGGTGTTGTTGCCGAGGAGGCGCTCAGGGGATTGACCTTGGTGATCTGCCACATTTGCTTTTTTCCTTCACCTAGTTTCTCTTGCAATTTTATGTTCTTTGAATTTATTTCTTTCCTGCACTGTTGCTTTAAGTTTTCTAATTTTCTTTGATGTTGAAGGAACTCCCCAGCATATATATATATATATATATATATATATATATATATATATATATATACCATTCATCTACTAATGAATGTACTAGTTGGCTTGTTAAAAATGGGGAA